>JACSYO010000257.1:0-120000 GCA_016806645.1 Ophiodon elongatus | reverse complement strand
CATAAGAGTCACCGCAAACTTTTCCCCACTTCGTGCATTTGAGTCATCATTTCAGTGTGTGTGTGTGTGTGTGTGTGTGTGTGTGTGTGTGTGTGTGTGTGTGTGTGTGTGTGTGTGTGTGTGTGTGTGTGTGTTCCCTCCTGTTCTCCCTGAGCAGCTTGTTTTCCCTGAGTCGTCTCCGAGGACGTCCGCCTCCAGCTGGACCTTTACCGGAGCGAGACGGAGGAAATCTAACACAAGATTTTTTTTTTTTCTTTTTTTCCCCCCTTGTTGTTCTCCCGTGTTTGAAAATCACAAATAACCCCCCCGCTGTTCCCTCCGCTCACCGTGAACCTGGTTGATCTCCGAGTTCTGCGACAGGATCTCGTCGGCCAGCTTCTGGGCCGTGGGCAGCACCTCGGTGTGGTGCACCGTGATCAGGTACTGGACGAACTTCTGCAGCTGATCCCTGTTCATTTGGAAGAGAGTCTCCGAGATGGGCAGCCGCAGCTTGACCTGCTCGGGCTTCCGTACTCGGTACAGCGAGAGCGCCACCACGTGGGCGCAGTAGAAGATGTCCTTGTTGCCGCAGCTGCACGTTACCGCGGTGATTTTGCAGCGGTCGAAGCTGACGCTGACGTTGCAGAGCAGCTCGGGCTCCGAGGACGAGGCCGGTTCCCTCACCGTGCCGCTGAGGTGAAACCCTGCAGAGGACCAGAGGAAATACTGACTGTCAATCATCGGAAGTTACGGAGCAGGTTCACTAGATAATAAAACGCTTCATTTAAACGAAATGTTTGAGTCGACGTGTAGCTTTTTATTGCGATATGGCGGAATTTGTAGTCAATATTTCATTTATTTATGTATTTAGGGACAATGCACATTGATCAACATCACTATAAATGTGCCATTGTTAGCCAATAGGGTCATTTTATTCCGTTGTCCCTCAGCCTCATGTTAAATTGGCCAAATAACTACAAATAAAAACATATCAAATTAGAAAAGGAGAAAGCTAAATATGAGCAGCTGACCAGGATGAAAGGCTTAGAGTATAAAGGCAGCATCCTGCGGAGTGGGACGTGTAAAATACAGGCAATCAATACAAAACAGTCTCAAAGAGCACAATCTCTTAAAACTCGACAACATAAAATCACATGACGTGACAGAAGACGGGTGAAAGCAGAAGCCTCAAACAAACAAAGCAAACAAGCAGCATTCTCCCTCTTTTAGCTCCGTTTTTGGTCTCCACCAACTCCTGAAGGAAATATCTGTCTTTAGCTCAGCTACGTTCCCGGCTCGTCTCTACCCGAGTCTGTCGGCCCCGTTGGTGCTGGACAGGAAGCGTACTGTGGATTTCTTTACGCTGTGAGACCGAACCAAAACCCAAACAAGAAAGACGCTAAAATGCTGCGTAAAGCTCTCAGTCTACAAAACACAAGTCATGTGATCCATCGTGGATATAATAAGAATATTGCTTTAAAAAGGTTTAGTTTCTAGGATTTGGCGGAATCTCGCCATGAGGTTGTGGATTGGGTGAAAATACCTAAACGTGAATGACCTGGTCTAGAGCCAGAGTTTGGTTTGTCCCTTCTGGGCTTCTGTAGAAACATGACAAGGACCTGCTCCATTTTCAGATGATTATACACAAAAAACAAAACACACTTTACATTCCTATTATATTCCATTTCTGCCAAGAGATCACACTGTTCCTTTAAACGCCAAAACATATATAGGGCACTCACACATTTCCTACTTTCCTACTGTTGCGTCGGTTTCTGATGGATTCTGAGAAAAACCTCTCGCAGAAACATGAAACCCGATACTCCAAACGCGGCTCAACCCGACTTTGATCTGGTGTAAGAAGTAAAAGAAGCCGAGAGAGACGGCAGAGAAAGACAGACGGGTGAAAGGACGGGGAGGAGAGCGCAGAGCTCCACCAAATACTCTCATTTCCTTTTTAATTTCCCTTCCACAACACCTCCAGTGCTTTCCTCAACCCTGACCACCCCCCCACATCCCCCACACCCCCCCTCACCCCCTCTCTCAGGACTAACGGGATCATTTCAAAGCAGAGGCCTGCTTTTGTACATTGAACCCCTCACAAGATGAAACCTAGAGGTCTCCGTGTGCGTTTGGGGGAATGTAAACAAAGATGGGGGAGCACATTTCAATGTGGATTTGACCTTAAACTTGCTTCTTGAAACTCAGCTCTGCGAGTCTGACGGGAAAATAAACGATGAGGCATTCTGATTTAAGAGGAGGATCGTGTGCCATTTAAATAGAAACCCATGACTAACAGAGATTTGTAAAAACACGGTAGCTGCAGTCAAACCAGATGAGATAGAGCAGAACTGTGTGAGCAAAATACTTCTGTAGTGACAAGAAGTACACAAATCGGAGTGTGTACTAGTGTGTAGAGATACCACATGAGTCAGAAGCCAAACTGCTGGTAAGCGGTGGGAGTTTATCACCCGTGTGCGTACATTCAGAGGGCGAACGTCCGTTTCAGTTTCACTGAAGGGAGCGTGTAGTTCTTCACGACACTTGAACATGCAACATACAACATACAACATACGATACAGCTGCTCTGAGTAAAGTATTTTCAGGTAAACAATGTTGTCAGCCAGAGCAGCAAGACGTACTTCTTGTTGCGTCACGCGAGCTGAGCGACAGGCGGCATTATTGGATGCTTGAACCAAAGAAAATGGAAAGAATCCCCTGGAAGCTGGTGCACAGTCACACCGTATCTTCTTGGATACAGTGATTCCCTTAAAGGCAGAGCTTCAGCGCTGCTTTCTAAGATAGAAATAGTCTGAGTTGTTGTTATTACACTGCTTTTGTTGAGATTAACCCTTTAAAATAATCCTCCAGTGCCTACACTTGTATCTTTAAAGGCTTCATATCTTTAGAACCTGTACAAACTAAGTTAAGAGGTAACGCAAGTCAATAAAACATAAAAAAAATGCATTGAAATTGTGTAATAAATATAATAAAAAAATAAATAATTGGAAAATGTTTTCATCAAATTTGAATAAAGAAACACACAAATCGTATTTTTCTGAAAGTAAAAACGTGACCAAGTATTTCTCAACACGTTATTTGAAATATGTACAGTTTAAAAGAATTTTTTTTATAAGCAGAGTGAAAAGCGTTAATTTATTTGCGTTCCGCGTGTAACGAGCATTTGGCGGGAAACACGGACCACTTAGCTTTTCCACTGCGACAACAATAAATAACATTTTAACCAGTGAGATTTATTTTAGAGCCAGACTTGCTCTTTCCGCCAGCTTCCAGTTTTTATGCTAAGCTAAGCTAACCACTGGCTGCATGTTTACTGTACAAACATTAAAGTGGCATCAAGAAAGCAAATATGTGCATTTCTTTCTTTAACATTATTGGTTAATGTTACAGTTCGGGTTAGAAATAAGTCACCTGTAGCCTAAAAACAAATGTAACTGCAAAGTCACCGATTCAATTCCAGCTCGAGACTTCTGTTGCGTGTCATATTGTTCCATCTCCCTCTAGACTTCCTGTCTATTTCAAACAAATGTAAAAAATAGAGACATTTTTCCCACATCTTGTCCAAAGACATTCCCAGTGTTGCAATGAAACAGACAGATCTGCACACCAGTCTCTGCTCTCACAGACATCAACATTTGCAACCCCGTCATTAATAATATCTATAATAGGATCACATATTTTCAGACTTGTTTCCATCACCATTAATTATAACAGCTGACAAACGCATTGTTAAATACTGGTGAAACACTGGAATATACAAAAAAATTAAAATATCAAGATTACAAATAAAAGTGTGCAAGAACCAAATGTACTCATCTCAGAGATGTAAACAAGATAAACAGGAAGCGTCATAAGTATAAACCAAGTAAGGTTCAAATCCCAAATATACACACACACCAAAAAGGTGACCGGTTAACGTCGAGGATCACAAATAAAAACAGGTGCACACAATAGTAGCCGTGTTGTTCCCCTGGGAACATTAGCTGTGAGATGTGGTTTCTACTTTACATGTGACGCACACACACACACACACACACACACACACACCCCCAGCAGGCCGATGTGTCGGCCTGCTGGGTGGTGGCTGGGTGGAAGATCGTTGTAAACAGAGGAGGTGTCCGTCTGTGTGGTGGAGCTCGAGTCATAGAGACAAGACAGCATCCGAGAGCGAAACTTCTAGAGAAATAGAAAAAGACACATCTGTTCTTTACTGCTGTACAAACGCTGTAGTGCACAAAATCCACATCCTGTCTTTTAAAAACACACACACACAGAAGCATGCTGCCCCAGTCATGCCTGGCCCACAGCTGAACTACTGACGTAACAGAAAGAGAGAGTGTGACTCGAGGAAGAGGAGGAGGAGGAGCGCTGTGCTGCTGGAAAAATCGGTATGCCCTCAGCTGTGTGTGTGTGTGTGTGTGTGTGTGTGTGTGTGTGTGTGTGTGTGTGTGTGTGTGTGTGTGTGTGTGTGTGTGTGTGTGTGCTTGGCGGCTAGCCAAAGCCCTGAGCTCAGCATTCTGTAATGCACTTCCTCTCTCCGTGTCTGCGCTCCACAGCTTGCATAATACAGCTCTGTGCACCAGCGTGGCAACCAAACTTAACTCCTTCACTGCCGGCAACAGAAAACCAGCGTTTCTGCAGAGTTCAGAGAGTTATATTTAGGACTTTGTTGGACCTTTAAGTCAACGCCAAACGCAAAAGTACAAAAGAATGATGGAAAACCAGCAGGGACAGAATTATGCATCACATTTCTTCAGTAATCCCCAGCAATATAACAATAATTCCTGAAGATATACATCTTGGGAAATAGTTAGATGAGAAGAAGACATCCATTAAACATGAAGCTGGAACCAGGAGATCAGTTAGCTTAGCTAATCTAGCAGTTTCCCGCCCGTTTACAGTCTTTATGCTAAGCTAAGCTAACCGGCTGCTGGCTCCAGCTATAAAACTTTACTGTGCAGACATCATCAGAGACCTCATCAGCCAACTCTCTGCAAAAAAATGGTAGCAAAATCCAATATCGAAACAATCTCTATGTAGGTAATAGAGTCTAATCTTTAAGTAGGTGTAGATTGTATTTAAGAAGCATTAACATCCGTGGCAGGCAACAGAAAACAAACAAAAAAAACAAAATCTAAGTTACATTTTAAAATGTTTTTAATTCCTTGTACGAACTTTTAAGAAGAAACTACATTCATCGCGTTTATCAAACTTTTCAAGACCCTCAGATAACTCTGAATACACTCCCTTCACTTCACTCCAATTAAGTCCGAGGTAATCAATTTAAGCCGTCTCTATAGGATTAAGTGAGGAGGATGTCTCAGTGGGGTGGGGGGGCGTTGGCCTGTGAAAGAGCAGTATCTCAGCTCCCTACAGAGTTCAGCCTGAGGAGACCTTCAAGGCTGTGAGCAACATCGGCCGCTGAAACTGTGGCTGCAGGGGGTCATTTCTCAACTATGTGGCCAAAGCCTTCATTTAACTCCTGGCACACAAAAGCCAGATAGACACCCCCCCCCCCCTCCCTCCTCCCTCCTCCCTCCCCTTTCATGCACCAGTCAGCCATTCAGTCAGCTCAGCCTCCAAAGCTGGCCAGTCAGGCGGAAGTGAGAGCTTCTCAGCCAAGGTGTGCTGTGTGTGTGTGTGTGTGCTGTGTGCTGTGTGCTGTGTGTGTACACTTCTGGCAACAATGGGGGAACCTAATCTTTCACCCGTTGAGATGCAGAGGCACCTATGGGGGCGAAGTAAACAACCAATCAATAGCCACGGCGCGCTGATTACCATCTGCTGATCTGAAACCAGTTATTAGCCTCCAGTTACACTTATAAGAGTTAATGGTGGCGACGCTGGTAACCGACTCCTGTGACGCCAGCACCCTCAAGAGAGACGAGGACTGATCGGATCAACGCATCAACATTGGGAAGTAATGTTTAAAAATAAAATAAATAAAGAAACTTTTTTTTTTTTTTTTTTTTTTTTTTAAAGTGAGGAGGGTAGCCAACTGGCTCTTTGCTAACCGCTAGCAGCCAAAGAACAGCAGGCCGGTCAAGTTTCGGTCAACTGGGTTTAAAAGCCAGCAGCTAACAAGGTAATGTGTTTTTGGGGGGAGGAGAGGGGGGGGGTGGAGTGGGGGTGTGTGTGTGTGTGTGTGTGTGTGTGTGTGTGTGTGTGTGTGGTAAGGAGCTTGAAGATGCACCTCCATGTGAGCTCAGAATGAGGTCAATGAGGGTTTGTGTTAACTGGGTCAATCTGTGACCCTCTTAAGCGACCGCCAGCAGCTCCTTTAAGCATCAACGTATTAATCAACGACCTCCTGACGTCTTTGTCCGTACGACCATAAACACACCTGGCACTAAAAAAATAAAAAAAAAAAAAATTAATGTTTTATTGAAATAGTTGAGCCAGTCAACGGCTCCTCCCTTCCAATCCAGCCTCCCGCGTCTCGAAAACAGAAGTGTAGAAATAACAAACTGCACTGAAATACAACACGGAGGAAGGAGTCCTCCTCCACCGGGCCGACTGAAATTCCTCAGCTGCGTCAGAAAAGCAGAAAGAGAGGCCGCGGTCGGCCTCGTCAAAGGACGGGAAGACGACGAGTCCGGCCTGCAGTGAGCAGGAAACTGGAAACGCTTTGAAAAGAAGAGCCACCGCACTCAAAGAATGACTCAGTGACCCACTGGTGAGAGGAGGAGGACGTTCCTCCTGACAAGCCACCGCTCAGTGGCTTCAGCAGCACGGACCAATCACTAAAACAAACCATCAGAGCACTCTCAGACCGCGTTATTATTCTGCATCGTTGACTAATCTGCTTAAAATCTCTTTGTTTGGTGGATGAAATGTCCAAAAAACTCAAGGTGGCGTCTTCAGAAAGCCTTGTTTTGTCTGAAAGAAGCTCAAAATATATTCAACGCACAAAATCCTCACACATGACTAAAAAAGTAGAAACAATTATTTAAAAATCTAAATGACCTTCGATCGACTAATAGTTGCAGCTCTGTCCACAAGTTAGAGGCGACTGGGGTTGTTGGCGGCATAAAAAATGTATTTAGCAGAGATTAAAATCCTTATATTGTAATAAAATAATAATTAATTCGTCAACTGATATAGTATGAACTGTTTCATGTTGCTAGGAGCTGAATGTTGGGAAGTAAGAAGCTGTTTGAAGTTGAAAACATCTACAAATTGCTGAAGATAAAGTATTTACTCAGTTACCACTAAATTGGGTCCATCGATAGCTTAAAACTGTCTCACACAATATTCCTGCAAATAATCCTCCATTCATCAGAAAACCTTTTTCATCCCCGTGTACGTTACAGTTGTTCTCATAAATAAATAGAAAATAGAAATAAAGGACTGTGTAAAATAAAATGTACATAATGCTACAATATCTAACGCAAGCATACATTTAAAAATGTATTAAATAAAGTATTGCACAGATGAATTATTTATATTGTACAGTTTAATGAAGGGGAGTGTGAAATATTCAAACCCCAAAATCACGGTGTAATCGTACCATGATCGTCTCTGCCCAATTCATCTATTTGGGGACTTCGGGGCAAAATCAAGTTCAGAACCCCCGTTGACCCCCGCCTTCCTCACACTGTGTACAAGATGTTGTGTACGTTGTGTGGACATTTGAACACATTCATTAAAGGAATAAAGAAGGTTTTAAAACAAAAGGGAGCCTCGTCAGCTTATTACACCCGTCATCGTGTCACCCGATTCTCCGCTTTACGCCCAAATTAAAAAGAAAGAAAAAGAACGAGCACAAACGTGTTGACACAGTGAGCCTGTAGCTCTGGGGGGCCCCCTGGAGTTCGGGGGCCCCTGGAGTTCGGGGGCCCCTGGGGAAGTTATCCTTGTGTAATTCAGCCTTGGCTTTAGAATGGACAAACAGATACAGAACACACATGTGAGCACACAGACGGCCAGCGGCTGAAACAGAGGCACCAGTTCAGTACATGTACTAATACCACACGAGGCCCGCATTGAAAATATTACTTAAAAACAAGCATGCAAGTAGTATCAGCAAAAGTTTAAGTACTCATAATGCTAAAAAAAAAATGACCCATGTGAGTGTTTTACTATTATAGATAGTGTATTAATAATATTACTGATGCTTTCACGTGTGATTAGCATGTGACTGTTGGTTTTTAATTATTTTATGTACCGTTTGGTAGTTTAATAAACATGAGTTTTTAAAACACGATGCATCGTTATGTTTTTATAAGTCTGCAAAGTAACTCAGGTCAGATACAAGTACTGCAGTAAAAAAAAAGCTCAGTATTAATTTACCCCTGAGATGTAGTAGAGTAGAAGTACATGAAATGTGTACTTGAGAAAATGTAAAAATAACCCAGCGGGCTCCCCGATGGCGGCGGCTCCTCCGGAGGATCGCGGACACACAAACATTCAATCTCCCGGCAGTTATTTATGTCAGTGCGTCTTTGCTAAGATAAATAACGGCCATCGGAGGTTTCACAACAAGCGTCTAAAAACAGGGACAGAAGAGGACCCCCCCCCCTCCCGCCCCCCCCCCACACACACACTTTTAATAGCATTTGTTTGAGTGCCGTCTGTTCCCGATGTGCTCGGTGGAAGTCATTTGTTGAGCCTCTGAGGACCATCAGCAGCCCGGCCAGTGCCTCTCCTCTCCAAATGCATTTGTTCCCACTCCAGAGATGCAGCCGGTCTCCACAGAGATCCTCGCTGCTGCTGCTGCTGCTGCTACTAATGAGCACAGGAATCCCACCAAGACAGAAATCAAATCAAACAAAAAGCTTTTAGTGTTTGCTTACATGTTGATCCAATTGTCGTTTGTTAAATCGGGACGCGAATATCCTCGGAATGGCGTTCGCGAGAGGAACAGTTTCACAATCTCCCGCCCAAAGTTACCGCTCACTTGGTGGTACTTTAAATATGAAACCAGTGGGAAGTTAGCTTAGCATAAAGACTGGAAATAGGGGGGAGGGGGAGACAGCTAGCTCACTAATTATAGAAGTTATCTTGAAATTCTTAAAATTTTACTTAGAAGTAAAAATGAAACCAGCAGGAGAGCTGTTAACGCTAACGCACGGCTAACGCACGGCTAACGCACGGCGGTTCAGGTACATTATGATGCGTTCAGGGTCTGCTCAGTGAAAACAAGTACTGGCTGAAGGTAAATTATAATGTTCTCATGATGTGTTCACATGTAATCTAGTAAAATGTAGTTTTGGTGAGAAAACTTGAATAAATAGTTTGAAGGCAATGTTTATACATGAATATAAAATAGATATTAGAGATGAATTATGAGCGGTTTAACTTCCTACAACACGATCTAAGCTCATTATTATACATCATTATAACCGTTAATGACAATGCATTTCTTTTGAATTGTGTATTTTGATGACTTTAAAAAAGGATAACATTTAGAATTGTTGGTAGTTCACAGACTTCAGAGCTGTTGAAAACATTTTTGGGGTGGTGAAGAAAAGAAATGAAGACCAGCCGCTATAAAAAAACAAAACCAAAAACAATATTTATCATCAACGATCGGCAGCAAGAAAGCGTGATCGGGGATCTCGAAAAGTTATTTTTGCTCTTTTTTTCTTCGTCTGATCCGATCCGTGACTAGAAACACTAAAATGTTTCTACTGAGAATGTTTGCTGGACAATTTTTTGGCCGGATGCTGCGACTTCCTGCCAGTCTTTATGCTAAGCTAACTACGTCCAGCCTAGTGTTTACCATACAGGCATCAATAGTCTCATCCATCTCTTGGCAAGAGAGCAAATATTTCCATAGATAGATAGATAGATAGATAGATAGATAGATAGATAGATAGATAGATAGATAGATAGATATAGTGCTAAAGTGCCTTTGATACCTCTGGTAAAAAAAAAGTAAGAAGCTGAAAGTATTCTCAATCCTCTCAATTATTTACATCACGCCTTTGATCGGCTGAAGCTACAGACAGAAATAAGCAGGAAGAGGAGGAGGGACTCGGCGTGGGAATAACAGGCGGCGTCTCGGTGAAGCTAGCCAACAAAAGGCCGATGGGCGACGAACACTCGGTGAACTCTGTGGGAACAAAAGCGCCGGGAAAAACGTACGCCGGGTCTCTGAGTGGAGTCAACTCCGAGTCCCCGGAACGTCGGTGGTGGTGATTATACCCGACAGTGGAGTAGTAGAACACATCACACACACTGACCGGCCCCGAGTTGATACGCTTACATTCACAGATATTATACCTGCGGCGCGTTTCGTGTACAAAATAATGACCAATTGAAAAACACACACGATGGTGCAGTAGAGGCCGTCTGACATTAGGAAACTCAAATCTTATCCGAATCTGAATCTAAAACATTTATAACCCAAAGACTGTATGGTTGAAAAGAGATGTGACTCGGCCGACCCTTTTCCAGTAAGTATGTACTTTTCATATCTCCACACATGAAAGTGAGACCAGGCCGCTCATAAAGTGAGAAGCAACAAAAGGTTCACTTCCTTAATGTTGTTGCATCAGAGTAAACCGGGAGGCACGGGGCGTCTGACATCACACATCGTTATCAGGCTAAAATAATCCGGTTAACTCCTTCAACTCATTCAGTTCTGCAAACAAAGTTAGAGGACTTATTTGGTAACGTTAGACGGGTTTATTGTGAGTAACAGTCCGCGCTTGAAGATTATTGTCATGACCGGTTATTTGTCTAGTTGTTGAGTCTAAAAACAGTCATGAAATGTCTTGTTTTGTCTGAGCAACAGTCCCAAACCCCCCAAAACAGTCAACTTACTATACAATAAGATCATTTCTAAATTTGAGAAGTTGGAAGTATAATTTTTTGGGGCATTTTTGCTTTAAAAAAAAAAATGACTTGCATGATTAAATCACTTAGTTAATATTTGCCAATACATTTCCTTTTGGTCATTAATGGACTAATCAGTGCAGCTTTACTGTTAAGTTTCTATGGAGACACAAAAAAGGTGGAGAAAAGTAGAATATTTGACTCTGAAAAGCAGCGGAGACGACATCAAACGTCTGGTTTTGTACGACTTTATAATGAGGAACCATAAAATATGAATGAATGAAGTTTTGCATCATTGTGTAACGCATCTTAGCTTCAGCTCTTTAACAGTCCAATCTTCAAATCAGCATCGAGCGCAATCACTTTCATAAATCACCGACATGAACCTGAACCATGTGACCAATCAGAAGACACGCTCGTGGAACAGTCTCTCCGGCCTTCCTCTCAAGGCTCTTTGAGACAAACTCAAGTATTCTGCTGAGCCGGGCGCGAGAATATTTCAGGCTTTTGTCGAGTCATCTCTCGGAACATTCACCCTCTTAAATGATCATCATTTGTGAAGCACAAAAGAAGACGTGACTCATTTTCCACTTCACCCAAATCACCCGATCTATTTCTGTGACGGTCGGAGGGAGAACGGCAGCTCTCGGCCGTGTGGTCCGAGCAAATCCTGACATTCGGCTTAAATGATTAAAATCGCTTATTAAAATGTTTTGCTGATGAACGACTAATTGATTAATCAGATTTTAAGCGAGATCCACCTCGCTGTGAATAATCCAACACTTGAGCTTACTTCAAAAGCAGCTTAAAGAGAACTGAAAACAATCCAGGCTTTTGTCAGCTCAAGTGTGTGTTGAACAACTAGCCAGACAACATTATCTGGGCTCGTCTTTGTCTGCAGGCCGACGGCGAGAAACCATTTAACCGTCGGCGCAACGTCACAACGTCGGCAGGGGGAAAGAATGCTTCCCTTTACAGCGTCACGGAGACGGCGGAGGAGGAGGAGGAGGAGGAGGAGGAAGAGGGGCCGCTCGTTGTCAAAACAGGATGCAGGCCACATCATATCGTGGCAGTGCATCAAACCAGAGCCACACACCCCCGACCTCCTTTCTCCGGTCGGGTTAAAGTGACGGTGCAGCTGGCTCCACGATGGTGGGGAACAGAGGAGCGACTGGCCCGCAAGATAAACACCACAATCAGAGTCGCTGCTAATCAATCAGCCCTCTCTCTCTCTCTCTCGCCCTCCCTCCTTCCCTCCCTCTCTCTTTGTGTGTTCTCGGTTATTTCGGGGGGGGTTTCTGTCGCCTCATTTCTATCTCGTCTCTTCCCGTCTGAGCACCCCCAACCAGCCAACCAGCGCCGCTCCTCGCCGCACCTCGTTTACCAGCTGGAGGTGGCTTCCTGTTCAGCTGCCACCGTGTGAATCGTCAGCTTCTATCCATCCTCCATCGCCACCGAACGCTTCACGCTCAGATATTAATCTTCCTTTCTGTCTCTGCTGCTGAATAAAATGATGAGTGACGAGGTAGATTGAGTAGAACTTTGGGGTACTTAGCTTGAGTGCATCGTCGTTTCTATGTTTCTATATAAACATAGAATCTAAGTGAATAATTCGGCTACTAAAAGAAACTACTTTGACATATTTCAAGCAAAAATGCCAAAATGTGACAGTTCCTGCTTTTCTTGATCTCACATTATAAACCGTTGCATGTGTTTTGTTTCTAAGTGGTTGCTCAGAAAACAAATTTAATTCATTTTTAAAAATCAACATTTTTCCCCAATTTGTGTATCAGAACTTCTCTCTCCCATTAATAACGTTATACAGAATATTATATTAATCACAGCCTTTTTTACTACAGAATCTGTACTTTTACTGCCGATGCTTTCAGTACATTTTGCTGATAATACTTCTGTACTTTTACTTTAAGTAGGCGTTTGCATGCAGGCTTCCTCCTCCCCGGGTTTTAACTCCGCGTGCAGCTGCACACATTCACCCGACCGTCCTCCTTTAACCACCAGCGCCCCTCCCTGCTGCTAACTGCATTAAAGCCCAGTCGATACGCTCTCGAGTGCATCCCGTTTCCATCACGCGTAACGACATTACTCATCTTTAACAGATGAAAACAATGACTCAACTTGTAGGCGCATGCCGGGCATACCCCGGAAACATACCGGCTGCGTTCGCAGGGCCTGTGGCAGCTTGTGTCATCCGAGGTGTGTGATTTTAGTGGAGCGACTGGTTTTTTTTAAAGCGATAGTCAAGCTGATATAATCATACATTGTTATTATGAGGGCAGCAACTGACGATTATCTTCATTATCCAACCATCTGCTGATTATTTCCTCCATTAAAGTGGCACTCAACAGATTTCATACACACAGGTTACTTTGTTTGTCTTGAAAAAAGAAAAAAAAAAAAAAACACCTATGTCTGCGAAAACAGTCTCCGGAAGGAGGGACGTCTGAGAAAACAAGACGTCAGGCTGGAGAATTCAAACATTTAAAATAACCTGTGTTATCAACCAGAGCCATAGAGTTTGAAAGGTGATGCTTTTCAAAAGGCAGCGAGGTCTAACAACTGCAAAGTGAGAATATTCATTTTGGATGCCCCTGGAAGTAAAAGCCCCCCCCTCCATAGATGTTACACACAGTTAAAGTGCTTCTATAGCTCAAGATTTTCATGCAAATCTCTCAATAAGCTCAAAGTATGAAATATTGCGTCAGAACAACAAGTCTGTGCATATAAAACCAACAGAGGAGACTCCCAAGGTGCATTTCTGCAAGAAACATCCAATCACAGAGCTTAAAATGCTGTAACTTGTGGCGCTAACAGCAGGCAGAAGCTACAGTTTATTTTTGTTTTTAAGTCAGCAGATTTAAATTAATTCCCTTTTGGATTTTGGGAGTCTTGCGGTCTATAGAATATCGGAAAACAGCGTAAATCTATTATCTTCATATCACTCGTTTTGCCCGACCAACTGTCCAAAACCCCCAAAGAATTGAGTTTATTATTACATGAGACAAAGAAAAGCAGCAAATCCGAACAAATGAGAGGCTGGAACAAGATAATGGTGAATGGCTGCAATTATACAATGCTTTTATCTGCTAATTATGACGATAATATTGACATTTCTTTCTTGAAAAGTGACTTCAACACGTCACAAGACTATTCTTTCAGCTGTAATGACGATCAAGTGATAAAAGGAGGAAACAGTTTGCCCGGAGGAGTTTAGGCCACGGATACGAGATGGCATAGTTTCGGGATGCACCTTAAAACCTGGTTTTACTCGTCCCAATTTCAACAGGCTGTATCTGTTGAAGCTTCCGGGCAGCGACATGTCTGTGAGTCAGGCAGCTATGCTGCGATTCGGGGAGAGGCCCTCAGCTACAGCTGGAGCCGGAGAACGAGATCATTTGCTTGTTATTACAGAGACAGACGGCGGTGCAAAAAAAGAGAAAAGGGTGAAGTATGCAAAGAGGCAGAATAATAAACTGAAACCAGACAGGAGGATGAAGAGCTGAGGCGGAAGGCAGGAAGTGGATGGTTACGGGTCTCGTGACAACAGTGCCGGTTGGCAGTCAATGGGTTTACATTATGTGACACACAGTCTGGGCACTTGGTAAATTTGGCTAAGCAAACGCGATGGTGATTTCACTCTGGGCTCAACAAGCACGGGCGTATAGATGCTGAGGCAGCGTTATCTGGCAGACCAGCTTCACGTGGAGGCAGGTTCATGTAGGAATTCTACAGTTTTTGTTTGAGGCGATGAATATAAAAAAAACTACATAAAAGAATTTTGAATCTCAAAAGGAAGACTGACTGTTCTTTTTTGGACAGATTTGTGGAATGAATCAAGTCTAAACAGTTTTAGCTCTTTTAAAACAGCGCTGGTTAAGTACCTTTAGTCATTTAGAACATCTGTCCTTTACATCCTTAAATATTTGTGAGAACCCATCGTGCTGTTTTGCTTGTATTTCCCAAAGTATGTTAGGAAGTATTTTATCTGCTCGACCAACAACTTAACTGTTCTGGTTCACTCTCACTGTGTTCTCTGGCTGCTGAGCAGCAGACAGACACATTCAGAGACTAGCTGGTGAACATAGTGGAGCATTTAGCAGATAAAGAGACAGATAATTCCCTCAGGACGTGGTGGAGACCAAAAACGGAGCTAAAAGAGAGCAACTATTGGACCTATATTCATCAGGTGAACATAAACACGACTCCTAATGAACAATCATGTTAATCTGGAACGACCGGATGTGCAAATGAACAAAAAGCTCACTATAACTACTCAAAAGGTGATGATAGGTAAATATTGTGTTTAAGACTTGTATCCGCTGCAGCCCAGCTCGGCAGGGATGACGTATTTTTTGTCGTCGAGCAGGAAGTTAGCATCATCCCGATTCCCTGGACAAAAAGTCACTGGGATTATTCCATTGGATTTTGGGATTATTGTGGAAAATAAGCTTGGAGGCAAACAAGCTGTTATGATACTTAGACATTTTGTTCATGGAGATAATCTTCAGAAATGAGCTCCACCTTTATGATGTTTGAAGCGTGAATGCAATCAGCATCTAACATCTCACCAAAAACGAACCGAGGGAAGTGGACGTGTAAAAACGCTGACTCATTTCCAGGTTTTAATGACTAACTTGGTCATTACAATTTTGACTAACTAAAAACACAATACAGAAAAGAAAGGAAATTATATTTAATGTCAGTTTGACTTCAACTGGTCCAATGTTTCTACGTCTGAGGGGAAGACGGAGCCGAGGAGGCCCATCGGTCTTCATTAATCATGCTCCGGCTGTGAGCCGTAAGGTAGCGGTCTCTGATGGATGACACCTTTAAGTTCCCATTAAAAAGGTAAGCAGCGCTCATAAGCAGCTTCTGGTTCACACTCGGGCCGCCTGCTCTGCAGAGACAAGAGCTTCTCATTCCACATTCACCGCGCCACACAGGAAACATTCACTCGTTTCCTCCCTCTGTGACTTCAGCCTCTTTTCCGTGAGAGTAAAATAAATAAAAAAGATCCGAGAACGCGCAGTTTGTCGGCGGCGGCCTCGAGAAACATCGCGGGCAGCGCCGGTGTTTGAACTGCTCGGAGCGCCTCACCTGTTGTCAACTAAAGCGCTCTGTTTGCAGAGCTGCGGAGGTCCGAAGGGCACTCCTCTTCGGAGACCAACCCCGCGAGGCGTTCCCACGAGGCGAGGACCGCGGCAGGCTTTGACTCGCTGAGAGAGTCCGGGGTGGAATGAAACTCCCCGGACGCCCACAAAAGAAAAAGAGACCACTCCACTGCTTTCTCCTGGAGGAATAAAAAGAGCATCTAGAGCTGAAACTACTAAATCAATTAGTTGATCCACAGACTTGAATTGGCCTCATTTAAGTAAGTTTTCAAGCAAACACGTCAGACAATCCCCCAATTTACTGCTTTCTTAATCGTGTGTGATCGCAAACCTGACGAGGGCCAAAACTACTGGGATTCAATTCATTGTTTTGTCGCTCAAAGTAGTGAAAAATATCCGTCATAATATCCATCAGCTCAAGATAATGGCTCCATGTTGCTCGTTTTATTCGACATTCAACCAAAAACCTAAATATAAATCAGTTTATGATCACGTAGGAGAAAGAAAATGATCAAATATTCACATTTGAGACAATTTTGTCATTTTTGTTGGAAAAATGACGACAACTGTTAATCGGTTATCAAAGTAGTTAAATAAATTTTCTGTTCAATTAATCAACCAATTGTCGCAGCTCTAACTCTGAACATTTTGGGACTTTAGTCAGACGAAACCAGATATTTGAAGAAGACATTTTGGGCTTTAGGAAATGATGGCTCACTATTTCCTGACATTTTACAGAACAAACCATTAATTGGCGGATTGTTAGTATTAGTTAGATGCAGCAGCAATATTTAGAGTCCAATAAGGAGTAAGATGGGAAAAAAGGGGCGGGGGGGTTTCTATTGAGTGCAGAGGAAGGTAAACTAGTTCCGCTCCTTCTCCCTGCTCCTTCTCCCTGCTCCTTCTCCCTGCTCCTTCTCCCTGCTCCTTCTCCCTGCTCCTCCGCCTCTCCTCCGCCTCTCCTCCGCCTCTCCTCCGCCTCTCCTCCGCCTCTCCTCCGCCTCTCCTCTCCCTCGAGTTGAAGGTTAATGATGAAGGGACGCGGCAGAGGAATACAGATTGGGGAGACATGGATGGATGTGGAGAGAGAGCTAAACCAGTCTGGAGCAGCTGAGCGAGAGATTATGAGAACATTTTAAATACTAACCAACCTGAAAGGATAATGTTGGTAATATTGGGTATTATTCATCTTGTCAATAAATCCCATGGAAACCTTCTTATGATTAGCCTGATGTCCGTTCTTCCTCTGAGCCACAGAGCTCCATTAAAACACATCAATGGGCCTCACTGTTGTTCCTCCAGCACACTGCAGTTTATTCTGTATAAATACTCTCTAGAGGACCAAATATTAATTCATCCGCCGCTGAAAATAGTCCCCAACAAATGCACTATTTCCTCGTTTGTTTGATTTTTTTTTTTAAACTACAGTGAGCAGCTGTTTTAAGAAATTATGTATCCTTTCAAACAAATAACCTTTGGATTCGTGGGTTAGTTGTGTGTGTTTTCTTTTTTTTCTTTTTTTAAAGTTATGTCAGAAATCAGAATTTTGAAAGATGTAATTTGTTGACAAAAAGAAAAATATAGAATATGCCCTATTCTTTACAAGTCCTCCACTCCAATAACAAATAAACATGTTTTAAAACTGCATAAGCCAATAAATAAGCTTCTTCTATCTGTGTGGAAACGTAGCTAAGCTCCTCGTGGGCTTTTTGTTTTGATGCTGACCTCGAAAACATTCAACACTTCAACCAGCAACAACAGGAAAACTACAGACTGACCCAGTTGTGGGGCTTTAACGCCCACTGCCTCCGCCCTTCATTTTATACAAGTATGGTCACTGTGGTGTAAAAACCCATTTGTCAAAAATGTCAGCTTTCGCCAGCGACCGGTCTCCGAGATGCAGCCGAGCCTTCGCTTCAAAGCGTGCGCCCGATGTAGCTCCAATAAAAATTGATCTTGCAAAGCAGAAGCATATTGAGGCGCTATGCATACACCATTAATGCTGATCAACAACCTGCAAGGCTGAGCGCGGTGTGTGTGTGTGTGTGTGCTCAGCATACTTACAAAGCTTTGCATCATTCAATAGGTGTGCGTGGACTCATTGATTCTTCATAAAATTGCAGATGAGAGAACGAGCCGGCAGTAATCAGTGTGTACACATAAAGGCCTGAGGCTTCATGCATGCATCAGTGTGTGTGTGTGTGTGTGTGTGTGTGTGTGTGTGTGTGTGTGTGTGTGTGTGTGTGTGTGTGTGTGTGTGTGATAACACAACTTGTGCTTTGATATGCTTGGCTCAAGTTTAATTCAATATGCTGAGTTCAGCAGTCAAGTGTATAAATATGTACTGTATCACAATATCAGGGATTTAGCTGAGGAGGTGATAATCAATAGTTTTATAATAACGGTGTTCTCTTTTCAGACGGAGACACGCTGCAGTGAGAAGGAGTTAGCCACGAGCTGGTGAACACAGCGGAGAGTTTAGCAGCTCAAGAGTCACCATTCAGGTGTTTTCAGTTCCACTTGAAAATAATTTCCCCTCTAAACTTCTCATATAGTTTCATTTGAATAACTGCTCGAGTCCCAGAGAGGTTACACTGTCTGATATTGGACAGAAAAAAGCAGAGACGAGGAGAAAAGAAATAAAAATAAATACAAATGTGTGCATCAGAACTTAGTTTTCTTCTTCTTCTTCTTTCCCTTTTACAATAATCATCATCATCATCATCATCATCATCATCATCATCATCATCATCATATAATAATGTCACACAGACTCAGATCAGTCACAGTAGACATCTTTTACTTTTCTTTATGTACTCTTGGCTGATAATACCTTTACTATGAGTAGGACTCATACTTGTAATGGAGCACTTCTACATTGTGGTATTTGTACTTTCCCTGGAGGCTCCGAGTGCTTCTAAACATTCGTCCTCGGACACCACACCTCGGCGGACGATCGCCGAGCCAGAACGTCCTTTCAGGGCCGAGCCAGCCAAGCCTTTGGCCGGACGTCCACCGGAGACCAGAGAGAGAGATTTATCTGTGTGGTCGACAGCTGGCGGCGCTACCAGCAGAACCAAACCCATCATCCGAGCACAGGAACGGACCGGAGTGGCTCTGAAAACTACAGACACACCCTCGTAGACTACAGACACACCCTCGTAGACTACCGACACACACTCGTAGACTACCGACACACACTCGTAGACGGAGAATCCACAGGCTGCAGTTCAACCCGACCATCGGCAGTCCGTCTACGAAGCAGCAGGCCCGTGACAGACTTGAGCACCGAGTCTCAAATTCTGCACGTCGGTGGACTAAATGACAGTAACGTGGCTGTAAACTCAGTAAAACAACATTTCAGGGGGCAGCTGCGTTTTAATTGGCAGGACTGTGCAAAAATAAAATAAAATAAAATCTCTCCCAGACAGAAAATGCATACTCTTAGTTTCTAAACTACAATTCCCATAATTTGGGGGTTTTGGGGCTGTAAATAGGAGCCCTGTTACCATGGAGTCAGTGAGTTGGAACACAACTGTATCTCAAACGGTTCTCAAGAAAGTGAAAGGATGCCGTTTTAACACATATTTATTTACATTCTGTAATCAGTATTAGCACTTCCTGTTTGCAGTGAGCAGATAACCATGACTGGATTACTTTGGTACTTAAGAAAACTTTCTTTGAGATGAATAAATAATAGAGCAACCAAATATCATGTTCTGATCACTGAAAGCAAATTACCAATAGTTACACTCTTGAGCAATAAGATAAAAGTCCTTTTTAAGCCAAAAATAGGACAAGTTGTGGTTTCTCAAATGTGGATATTTGATGGTTTTCTTTGTCTTCCATTAGAGTATTGAACATATTTCGGTTTTGGAGTGTTTATTGGTCAAAACAAGCTAACTGAATATATCAACTTGGGCTTTAACAGGCACTGCGATGGACATTTTAGTAATAAATCAATAATCAATAATGAGAATAATTGTTGGCCCGAGTGCAGTTCCTTTATTTCCTGACTGAGCGAGTAAGAAAGACGGAGGGGATCGTATTTTCCCATCAATAACAAACACTGCATACTGACGGCATTGATGTTTGAGCGACCTTTGACCCAATGCTGCAGCTGGAAGCACATCAACATGAGATCAGTCAGAGAGAGAAGAGAGTAAAGGTACGGACTTGACCTCTTGTGGAGCGCGAGCAGCTTACACGTGACCTAATCACCGGGTAACGCAGGTAGCAAACACATTACGTCACATGTTTTCCCACCATACATACACAGAAACCACCCGTAGCCAGGGCAACACAATGATGCTCTTTCATTTACATCTCAGATTGTCTTGGTTTAGACGACGCGGTTGAAGATAACCGTGCTCGGTGCACACACAAACACTGCAGCCTATACTTTAACATGTAGCCTATACATGAACCCTATACTTCAGCCCAGACACGCACCTCAACACGAGCAGAGACCACGTCATGTCCACGCTGAAACCTCCATTCAGCTACTTCTGACGTGACTCGTTTGACCTTTAAGTGTCACGCTCGCTGTCATTTTTTCCAGATCTCAAAAGTGTTGGTGAATAAGAATCTCGGCCTCTTTTTTTTAAACTTACCACAAAACTGGAACGTTGTCTCAACGAGAACCTCCAGGAAGTCTCGTAATGAAGCGCTCTTGGGATGATCCGTTGATGGACTAGTTTGGCCGGGATTGAAATATCTGTAATAAATCCAGAAATCGGTGTAGAAAGCTGTT
This sequence comes from Ophiodon elongatus, assembly GCA_016806645.1. Classification (NCBI taxonomy): domain Eukaryota; kingdom Metazoa; phylum Chordata; class Actinopteri; order Perciformes; family Hexagrammidae; genus Ophiodon; species Ophiodon elongatus. The sequence goes on along the minus strand of JACSYO010000257.1, from coordinate 99,336 downwards.
CTTTTGTGCACACGGGATGCATTTCTGCTTTCTGACCCGAGTGCAAACTGAATTAGACAAAAGGCTTTCGTGTTCTCAGCTGCGTCTCCGCATGAAACCCGACTGCTAACCAGCTTCACCCCCAGAGCAGCTCGTCTTCCACTGCGAACTACAAAAAGAGATCACGGAGGATGTTGAACTGGCCTCAAAAAGGAAGCCGGCTGTCTGCTGCGTTTGGAGAAGATCCAGCTTGTTCTTTAACTACGTGCACTTTCTAAAGTGATTGCATGTACATTTTCAAAACTGCTGATTTGAATCTAATTACATGCATTGATCTGTAAAGGTCTTTATATGGCATGCACGAGAACATTGACTTTGCTACTTACAATTAGAGACTCAGTGAAATGTTTAAGGCCATTAAATCACTGATGGCAAGCATAGCGCCAATTAATGACCAGCTATGACGCAATAACTGTATTGTAGTGCCACTGCAGCAACATTTGAAACTGCAAAACCTGCATTTGCATTTTTTCGGTCTCTTTGATTTTGGAGTCGTTGCATGTTAACGAGCACAAGATTAATATTTCATCATCGATTAATCTGAGGATTATCTTCTCCTTTCATTGTTTGGTTTATAAAACATCAGAAAAGTGTGTCCTAGAGCTCAAGGTGATATCTTGTTTTTTATTTTTTGTCTGAGCAACAGTCCAAATCCCCCAATTATTCCATTTGCTCTAAAAGGTAAAACAACAAAAAGCAGGAAACCCTTACAGAGAAGCTGTAACCATCACATTATTGGCATTTATGCTTAAAAAATGGCTTAAACGATTAAATTCCTGTCAAAATATTCGGCTCTGGACACTTTTATTATTGTTTGGTATTAAATCGTCATGGCCTGGAGCGTATTTGGAGTAGCAGCACACTTCAGTTATTTCCTCGGTGTTGGTAGTCCAATAACATCCCCACCAACTATGATATTGGCAACAACCGGGGGAATAAAGTAGCCCTCAAGTCTAACCTCGAGAAGCTGCAGTGTTTTCTCTCGGAAGAAAAAAAATGGCCGCCTTTATCTGTGATTAGCAGCGAGGGTTTGTTGTGGAGTACGAAGGGGGTCCACGGCAAATGTGTGCCAATTCATTTCCTCAAGGTCTGCTGCGAGAAAACCTCCCTCCTCTGGTACGGCCCACACGTGGGGAGATTACATCTTTTATTTATCACTTCTTGGCTCTATTTTTCCAGCAAATTCCAGGCTGGGGCGCAATCAGCCAAGAAAGAAACCCTCCCTGTGAATATGTATGTGTGTCTGTGTATGTGTGCTGTTATTCCTCTTTGTAAGCATGCCGATCGAGCCCCCCCCCCTCTGGAATAGCAACCCAGATTCTGTTTCCTCCCTACAGAAACGTTTCCCAATATCTGGGAATATATGCCCATATTTTATTTCGGCAGGACAGAGGCCGGTGTGTGTGTGTGTGTGTGTGTGTGTGTGTGTGTGTGTGTGTGTGTGTGTGTGTGTGTGTTCCCTGTGGCCTTTCACAAAGCCCACATGCATTTAAAAAAGAGGGGGCGGGGGGGAAAGGGACGTGTCATGCAGCCACTCAAGTGTTCAGATTGCATTACGACTCAAATTAACCGTGCAGCGTAATGGGATTACAGCCCTCAACGCTCTGCGAGAAGGTGTCCCGAGTCTGGTCAGCTCACAGGTGACAGACACAGCCACAAAGACTCCAGGCTGAGCCACGCATTGATAATAAACGCTGCCAACTGAAAACTATCCCTTCAACTCAACGCCGGCTGCAGCCAAAGCAACACACACACACACACACACACACACACACACAACACACACACACACACACACACACACACACACACACACACACACACACACACACACACACACACACGAACCAATTGGCTGCAAACTGGTGTGAATCACGGCCCAGTTAAAAAAGACCCGTTGTGCTCAATACGCTTCCTCCTTTCCAAATCTCCTCTCCTCAACAAGGGAGTGAAAAGATGCTTTTGTTTGCCCTTCCTTTTGGAGGCGACAGGAAGCTTGAAAGACACAAATGAACATGAAAATAGGGACAAAGTACCAAACTCACAATGGGAATGCTGGCCATTCGATACGTGTGCTGGGGTAATTAAAATCCCCCCACCCCAAAAAAAAAAATGAGGGCAGAGGAACGTGGAAACACCAAATAAATGGACATAAAACCAAATGTTACAGGCGTTGATTGTGTTGTCGGTGGAGTGAAAGTTGCACATGCAGCTGTCCGTCTAGCACACAGGTGTCTGTTCCTGTTTCACTCAGGGAAACAAGCCAGCACACTGTCATGGTTATTCTCTGCATTCCAGTAATAGCACACCGTAGATGCACTCCATCTAAATATACACCAACGATAATGTGAGACTACATATTTGACTGCTTTCCAACTCGGTAATTTATTCTGCTGATCAAACAAATATGTGAGCCCACAAAGACGCAACGTGCACAAACAAGCATCTGAACTGTGAACCCACGCAAGGAACAACTCATCCCAATGCAATGTGTCAGTTGACACCCAACCCAGCACTTCCCTTTATTACCCAATACTTCGTGTAGTCGCTCACAAATTTATTTAAAAAAAACAAAACAAGATATTGTTTTCTGAATAGCGAAACTATAACCAGGAGGAAAATAGTGATATTAAAAGCATATATAAGAGCGTTAATGTCTAAATGTTTTCACTTAAGATCAAGTAATTCCATATAGTATTGAGATTAAGAACATATTATTCACTTTTGGGTGATTTCTGGCTGCCAGTCTCGTGACTTTACCCCAAAACCAGCTTCCATAATCTACTTTTGTGTCCCAAATTGACAGGGCTGAATCTCACATTAGCCTAATTCATTAACACCTGAGAACCTGCAGCAGACATATAGATATGGTTATTTATCCTCATTCTGGGGAAGTTTCTCCAGCAGGTCTGGTGGTGTCGAGATGTGAAAATGTGGGGATTCTTTTGTTGAAGCCACAGCTTGATTTTCAACACAATTAGAGGATTTTTTTGGGGGAGGCTTTGTACCCTACATTTTACATTCAAACTGCCCTCCAGCACAACAGGATTTAAATGCCCCAGTCACACATTCCCATTCACGCACACAGCGGATTTAAAGCCCCATTGTGGGCTCTCCTCTGCCGCCTCACCGCTTCCCCCTTTTGTTGTCAACCCCGGTCACTTTATCCACCTCCAGCTCCCGGTATTCAACCGTAAACGTGGCTCACGTCGTCGGAAAAGCCGCCACTCACCGACTTGCAGCACGTTGTCCACGCAGCCGCTCTCCAGCAGCGCGACGCCGCGTCGGAAGGGCAGCCGCGTCTCGTCGCCGCTCTCCCCGCCGCCGCCGCCGCCGCCGCTTCCGCTCTCCTCCCCGCCGCCGGTGTTGAACGACGAGTACATGCAGATCTCCCTCTCGCTCCTCGGGAACGACCAGTAAACGATCCGCCGCTGCACGGGCTCCGGGATGCGCTCAAAGCGCTCCTCCACCCGCTGGAACGGCCACTTCTCCGCGACTCTGCGCGCCGCGATGTCCAGGAGGGTCTCCGGGTTCTGGGTCTTACCGGACTCGCCGTGCGCCGCGCCGGAGCCGCCGGAGCCGCCGGCGCACGGCGCCCCCGCGGCCCGCTGGCCTTGCCGACACGCCGCACCGTATCCCGGGCGGCAGCAGAGCCGCTTCGCCGGGGGCTGCTGCACGCGCTCCGCCATGATAGCTCCGCTTTAACGGCGACGGAGGAAGTGAACGCACCGTGTGAACGGGCCGGGGAAGGGGAGAGGTTACGCACGGCTTGTTCGTTGGCCGTGTATGGCCAAATCATCCTTTTATGGAGACATGGGGGCAGGGCTTCTCCGAGCTTGTCAAGCCCCTTTGTTGACAAATGAAGAGAGGCGGGGTCTGTCCGGTGAGCTGGATAACAAAAAAAAAAAAAGGGACCGGATGGCGGAATTCCGTTAATCCTTTGTGAGATTTGAGAACCACAAAAAAAAGCTTTAAAAAAAAACAACAACACCGACTCTACTTCCGGGTTGTTGGTCCGAACCGTCGACGTGTTCGCGGCGATCGCGGACGGAGAGACGGCGGCGGCGGTGCGGAGCTCGGGAAGCCGGACTGAACGCTGCCTGTTGGGGCGGTGATCGGGGGCCTGTCAACACCGGAGCCTCGTGGGTTTGGGGGAGGGGGTCCGTGAACACAGCACCGCCCCCTCCGCCCCCCCTCGCGTGTGACGTTTAAAGGTCCACTGGAATGTGGAGACTTTTAAAGAAACACAACTCAATAGCTAAATATATTATGCATGGGAGAATACTCTTACTGAAGTAGTAATATTATAAAAATATATTCTTAATGACCTGCTTTGTGTGACACACACGCACACACACGCACAAACAGACACAGACACAGACACACACGCGCACACACACACACACACACACACACACACACACACACACACACACACACACACACACAGACACACACACACACTCTCCCAGATGAAAAACAAAACAAAAAATGTATGCCAAAAAACTGTTATTTAACACCTTAAATCATGAAAAGTAAAAAAAATACTTGTGTTAATGTGTTATTATATTATTATATTAGTGAATATGTAATTAATTAAATGTTAGAACGTGGTGGAGGAAGTATTCAGATATTTTATTAGCAATACCACAACTTTAAAAATACTCCATTACAGGTAAAAGTGTTGGGTTCAAAGTAAAAATATCAAAGTAAACATTGTGACATCATTAGACAGTTAATACTGAACACATCCATGTTGGAGAAGCATGTTCCAGGTGGAGCTACTTTAAAATTCAGCAGTTCAACCACAAAAAAACAGAGAAAAAGCCGTTTTTATACTCGACCCATTGTGTTCAACCGTAGTGCGTTCAGGGACCGGTGTACACCTGGGACCTCCAGGTGAATGCAATCAACCAGCTGATAAAACACAAATCCAGCAGTTGGAGCCCAAAGGGCAACAACAACAACAACACGACATTATCCACAGTGAACTCTGTCCAGTGGCCCGGGGGCTGGGGGGTGGGGGGGCGCTCATGTAGAAGTAATCAGGATCAGGGAAACAATTACAATCCCTTTATTGTGTTTTGTATTATCAGTGACGGGACATCTACACTGCAATTGCAAGGTACTTTACTTGAGTATTTTCATTTCCTGCTTCTCTGTTACATGTAGTCAACGACAATTCAGAAGGAATAAGTTTAATTTAACAGCTATAAGGATTCGAGGATCATTTATTGTCCTTATTTAACACAGGGATGCACGACGAAATACAGAATTTCAGAAATACAGAAAAAAAACGAAATTAAAACAGTGGAGCGTTCATGAAGGGCATTTTTTTAGTTTGCATCCGGAGGAATGTAATAAAAAAATACAATCAGTTGATATGATGCGTTATCGTAGCTTGAACTACCCAATAGTTTATAAAGTAGTTACGCTTAGCTTCAACTTCTGCAATATTAAAATGATCCTTACATGTTATATCATGAGTATTATTAATACTATTATATTATATATATTATTACACTGATGGGGGCCATTCTGCTGTGTAATTTTGCTTATTTGTCTTCTGAAAAAGTGAATAAGTATTTTCCTAAATGTTGAAGAGTTGAAAAACAAAAACAAATGTTTGCATCCTAATACTTGAATGTTTCTTTTGTTATGACAAACTTTTATTGTTGTTATTTTATTGCTTCTGATGCAGCAGTTCCAGAAAGCAGACTGTAACTCATCTGTTAAATCCTTTAAAAATCTACTAACCGACAATTATATGATCAATTATTTAACTGCACAACATAATAAATACATTTATTGTATCTTATTTAACATGAATATTACTGAAAAACTACCTAAGGATATTTATGACATATTTTACCTGATACGGTTGATATGGCTAAACAGTTTCCAACACGAACATCCAGGAGACAAAATGAACATTAGTACAGTGGTGGAATGCAACGAGTACATTTACTCACCGTGATTAATGTACTTGTACTTGAGTATGTCCATTTTATGCTACTTCATACCTCTACTCCACTACAATTCTCCCGCTTTACACCGCTTTAGTTTGTCCTTTTCCAGCACCTTAACTTTTGATGCAGGACATTTTTTATGTGACACAACACACACACACACCACACACAACACACACCAGACACACACACACACACACACACTCATTCAGACACACACACACACAGACACACACACACACACACACACACACACACACACACACACACACAGACACAGACACACACGCAGACACACACACACACACACACACACACACACACTCACACTCTCTCAGATGTTAAACAAAAAAACTGATAACACTACCTGTACTGAGGTAATATTTTCAATGCGAGACTTTTACTAGTAATAAAGTATCTTCATAGTCAGGTATTGCTATTTTTACTTAAGCTACTTCTTCCAGACTTGCATTAAACATGAATTTAGAGTTGTGTTTATGGCCGTTATTCACTGTCCTTTTAGCTCTGGTTTGGACCTCCACCACCTTATTAGAGAAGTATCTGGCTTCTTAGCAGCTCGATGTTCCCCTCTTTTCTCCAGTGAGTCCAGTGAACTGTGTTTCTCTGCTGTCTGGTGCAGGACAGGTAGATTCATCAGCTTAAAACGTCTTCCTGCTGCTGGAAACCAGGTTGATGAGCGAAGTGAGACTGAATCATAAAGTAAATCAGGCTAAAGTGGCGACAAAGCCGGGTGCCGATTCTCTGCGGGTTCATGAAGTAGTTTTGATTTGGTGTTAATATGAGAAATATTGATTAGCAGGGCTTTAAGGAGAGAGGAGCTAATCTGGTCTCACTGGTGCTTCACAGCCTGAGGGGAAGCTAAATTGAAAAATGTGACGTAGACGGTTAAAACTGAAATGCACTTTGGACAGCGAACGTGGTTTGATTTGGTTAAACAGATGTGAGCTGAATGATTCAGGAGCCTAAAAACTACTCAGTACATAGTTATTCTGATCCTTTGCTACAGTAAAAGTACCAAAACAACACTGTAAAAATACTACACCTTAAGTAAAATATTTCTTGTCTGTGTTTTACTATTGTTTCTGATGTTTCTAGATTCATATTCCTGCTGCGTTAATGCATATGTTTCACGTTAACTCCTTTAGTGAAGTAAAAAGTACAATACATGTACCTCTGAGATCTAGTACAGTAAAAAGTACAATATTTACCTCTGAGATGTAGTACAGTAAAAAGTACAATATGTACCTCTGAGATGTAGTACAGTAAAAAGTACAATAGTTACCTCTGAGATGTAGTACAGTAAAAAGTACAATAGTTACCTCTGAGATGTAGGGAAGTAAAAAGGACAATATGTATCTCTGAGATGTAGTGGAAGAGAAGTATAAAGTGGCATAACATGAAAATACTCAAGTAAACTTAAAGTAACTTAAATTTGAACTACAGTAAAGTACTTGAGTAAAGTACTCCACCGCTGCAAACCTTAATTTCTCCGAGCCTCCCGTCCACACAATAATACTGTGTGTGTCTCCAACAGAAACACCTCAGTCCAACATGTTCCACGTCTCCTTTTGATCACCACCAGGGGACCAGTCGTGATTTTAAACAGCTCCATTCATGCATAAACACTCTGTTTGTGGCTGTGATGAGCTCCTCTCTCTCGCTTCCTCCCATGTTTAGTTTTTCCCTCCCAGTTACAGTACCACCTGCTGCTGCTGCAGGATAGAGTCATCAGCAGCCTCATTTCAGCACACCCAGCTCCATGCTGTGTAAATGATTTAGGCCCCCCTGGTTGAAAATCTTTACTATTGTCTCATTTCACCCTGCAGACAGCGCAGTAGCAGCGCAGTAATGACTGAGCCTATTCACTCAGCGTGGCGGCAACAGCGGGTGGGCCGAGAGAGAGGAAGACGGCAACACGGACACACATGACACACCGCCTTGAACGAGGCAGTCGCCTTCTAACGGCGGAGTTTATGTTCATCTTTTAGGCATTTCTCCTTCATTGTAATACATTTAAATTTCAGACGCTCATTATGTTAATGCGGTTCTCATCTTTGCTTCGCTGAGAGTGCACACGTTTCACGAAGACAGCTCATTTACTTCACCATGCTGCTGATGTCTTTCTATGGTTTTAGTGATGCAGCGGCACGTCAGTCCGTCCGCACTGAAACGTCTCAACATTTATTTGATGGCTTTCCATCCTGATGAATCCCACTGACTTTGGTGACTTTTCCTCTAGCGCCACCCAGGGGTTAACATTTGTGGTTTTGAGTGAAATATCTCAAAGGTATTGGATGGATTGCCATGGAAATTGGTGCATGTGTATTACTATTGATATCTTTACATTCAATTCCATTATCCAAATCATATTTAGGGTTGCGGGGCACTGAAGCCAATCCCAGCTGACATTGGGCAAAGGCAAGGTTCACCCTGGACAGGTCTCCAGTTTATCTCAGGGCTCACATAGAGACAGACAACCATTCAGCTCACATTCACACCTATGGGCAATTTAGAGCCTCCAATTAACCTGAGCTGCATGTCTCTGGACTGTGGGAGGAAGCCGGAGAACACGCAGGGAACCCACGCTGCCACGGGGAGAACGTGCAAACTCCCCGAAGAAGGACCGCCCAGGATCGGGGATCGAACCCCGTTCCCTCTTGCTGTGAGGTGACAGTGCTAGACACTACACCACCGTGCATCCCACTATTGATATTTTCTATTTTGAGCATTATGAAAATTCTGAAACTCGTGTCACTAAATTATTTTAAAATGCCTAAATGTCACGGCTAATTCCTCCCGTGTCTTTTGTTGCCAACCAGAAATGGAACAGGAAACAGTTCAATCAGGTTTACAGTGGCTCATTACGGGCAACAATAAAGGATAAATTGAGTCTTTTTCTTTTGTTATTGTTATTTTGCCACCACATGATTCTGATGCAGTGGAGTCACAAAAGCATATTGTGTATGTCAGTCAAGAGGTAGCAAAGCGAAACAAACCATTATACGTTCAGCCAGCGATTGGGGACCCGGCCTGAGAGTTAAAGAATGCTAATCTTTTAAAAACGTGCCAACTTACAAGAACATTAGTGGTTAATTTACGTTTGACATCAATGAAAATATACTGCAATGGATTTAAAGCTACTCTCGCCATTATAAAACATTACAGCTGCTTAGCATCAACATGTTTGCTGTTACTGTGAGCATGTTAGCATTTAGCTCAAATGCTAATGGCTGGATCACCAACTGGATCCTACAAAATAAAACTTTTTACACTGACGAATAGAACTTTTATTGATCCCTGGTCACGTTTTTTTGCCGCCGAAACTAATTGCTGATCATTAATGATCCATATTGGCCGATACGGATCCCTTTGTTGTTTTCTTATAGCATGTTTTTATGGTTTATAGCTTTTATTTTTGCATTTTATGAAGTCAGTAGACCACCAAAAGTTCTAAATGTTTTACTTTTATTTATAGTTAGTCATCTATAGTGTTTTTTTTTCATTCATAAAAACACACAATTCAAATGATTAGGAAATAAAAGATTGTATTTTTTGGGATTTAAACAAATCGTGTCATTAGTAGTTTTAATGATTAATCTGCTAGAGGTTTTGTAAACAGCTCATAATTCATCTCTAATATCTATTTATGTGGTTGTGAAAACATCTCCTTTGAACACATGAGTACATTATAATATACCTTCACCCAATACTCATTTTTACTGAACAGAGCCTGAACGCATCATAATGTAACCAAACCGTTGTTAGCCGTTAGCGGTGCTGCTAACGTTACGTTGTTACGTTGAACATTTTGTAGTAGATTTTTAGATATCGCCATGAAACATCCAGAGTTAATTACTTACATTAAGACTATTTCTTTTTTTGTATTACTTGTTTTCTGAGAATTTATGTTAAAATGCGCAAATGAGGTATTATCTTATTTAATATGTGCCGATTTTCATACATTTCCAGAACCGAAATCTGAACATTGGATAGAGCCAGGTTCAAAATTCTTGTTTCATTTTGTTGATATGTTAGAGTCAAAGGTTTTTACAGAGAATTTTAGATATTTCCGTTTATCACACCATAAATCCGAAACTACTGACAGACATTAAAACATTTTATTTTGCCATATTTCTAGTAATAAAATGTTGGATAAATCTGGCTATCAGTCATATCTGAACAAACTCCTCTGTAAAAACCTTCAGAATATATTTAGGAATGAAACTGGAATGTTTGGTGGATGTAAGAGCTACTGAAGTGGAGATTTCTGAATCAGATTCTGAGAATAAAACTAATTTAAAAAAAATGGCCTTTAAAGATATGTTTTGTATTACAAACATAAATTACCTAAAGTTGAAAACACTACAAGTGAATAGGGTTAAACAAAACACAAAAAAAACACCATGAAACTTTCCCAGTTGATTACTTACATTAAGACAATAATTTTTTTTTTTACATTTTTTGTATTACAAATCTTCTGAAATGTTGTGTTTAAAAATGCAAATGAGCCATTATCTGATGGTAAATTATGGAGAATTTAGGAGAAATATACTGACGCAAATAGACAAAGTAGCAATAAAACAAACATCTAAATGTTTTTGGGGATGTTTTCTTTCCACTAGTCTGAAAGAAGACATATTATGGAAGAAAAAGAACCCCAAAGCTCTAAAGTGAACAGTGCAAGTACTATAATACTATACTATAGTAAGGTAGTAAGGTAGTAAGGTTAGCCGAGTTTATTGTAAGTTACTGAATAAAAGCCATGCAGCATTTCTTGAAACATACAACATCATATGTTAAATACTATTCGGGTATTCAGGCATGAAGAATGCTTTAAGACTCCCATTAACATGATTTCCATGCTTGGACCCTCTCTGCTCAGCTAAGAAGGCTAGAACGGGGTGATAATGACACTCTGGCTCACTCCTGGGGATAATCACACACACACACACACACACACACACACACACACACACACACACACACACACACACACACACACATACACACAACACAAACTATAGTATCCTTTCACGCTGGGCTCATTTGCATTCTCATCAGTATGCATGAAATTTCTCGCTGAACTTTAATACCCTAACTGCTGCATAATACACTTTAATGAGCATAAAAGTGAGCATGACAATTAAAACTTGCATTAATCACTGAACACTGAGGGGCGGGGATGTGGGGATGAGATGAGAGAGAGAGGGGGAGGATACTGAGGACTGGGGGGGATAAAGAGTACACCAGAGAAGGTGGAGGGGGGAGAGAGCGAGAGAGAGAGAGAAAGAGAGAGAGAGAGAGAGAGAGAGAGAGAGAGAGAGAAAAGAAATTGAATTGAAAAACGAAGGAAGGGTGGAGAGTAAAGAGTATAAAAAAAAGAAGAGGAGGGGAGAGAGAGAAAGAGGATTGAGGTGAGAGCTCTTATATTGAAGTGTTGAGGAGCTGGAAGAGGCGTCACCACGGGAACAGAGGAAGAATGATGTGTTTTTATCTCACAAGTGTGTGGACAAGCATAGCCCTGCTCTTCCTGTTAGCGCTCCTTTTATTTTTATTTCGCTCTTTGTTCCTCTTTTAAAGACTGACAGGGAGTCTCTTTCACCAAAGGGGATTATGTTATGTATGATAATGAAAACCAAACAGTTTTTTTTGTACCTTTACCTTCCCCCCACCGCGCTCCCTCTCTGACACACATGATTTGGAAGTTATGAATATTCAGCTCAAAGACACAATGCACATATGATCTCATTTAGATATCTCACGCCGCTCTTCTTTCCCCAGAACACCATATCGAGCTCAGATGTAAATTCGATTCCAGATTATTTGCTGACGATTTAAGTGCTGTTTTCTGAAATCTCACCTTCACACCGAATAATGCAGATGACGATAAAAGGCTATGAACATATGCTGCGAAAAATGTGAACACAGACAGAAAAACTGTTAGATTACAGCAACTGTGTTTAAAGAGTGGACGTAGTGGTCTGCTGTTTTGAAGCCTCAAGTTTGGCTTTAGGCCGTTTGCCATCTTGGATTTTGCAACCAGTGAACAGGAAGTGACCATATCTGGATTGAGGAGTGACGTAGAGACCCGTAAACGTCTCTGTTAGATACGGATAGATATAGATAGATGTCAATAACCTTGTAGCCCCACCCTAAAGCATACCCTGCTCTATGGTCTGTTTGACTCTAAATGGACCATAATTTACTAAATGAACATCATGCTGTATTGAAGAAGACTTGAAACTAGAGATTGAGACCATAAACCCATGTTTACAATGTTTACTGAGGGAATAAATCAAGAGAGAAGTCATTTTCTCATAGACTTCTATACAACCAGAGGAGTCGCCCCCTGGTGGTCAGGAGAGAGAATGCAGCTTTAAGACACGTCAGTATTGGCTTCACTTTTCAGAACCGAAGGTTCTCAATTTACTCAAGAACTGTACTTAAGTATAATTTTGAGATACTTGAGCATTTTGATTTTACGCTACTTGATACTTCACTATATTTCGGAGGCTGTTAGGAACAAAGCAGCGAGGCAACGAGGAAACATGAGTTGATGACTAGGCCTAAAAAAGGGGTGAACGCAACATAACTATACTCAGAATCACAGCAACTAAACAAGGTGAACAAACTGAGCACCTGACACGATGACACATGATGAAACATACGTATATGTATATATATGTATATATATATATATATATATATATATATATATATATATGTATGTATATTGGCTTGGCCAAACCAGATAATAAATAAAACACAAAGAGTTACCAAGATGGACACCAACCACAAATAAATACAAGCTAAAACTAACTGGGGCCATGTTTCTGCAGAAATATTTATACTTTTATTGATCTGAATTATTTAAATACTTCTGTGGAAAACCCATAAATACAGGCACAAATATTCACATGCAGCCAACACACTGACCTGCGTATGAATTATTTGCTGCTTAAAATACTGTATAATTTATTGTGTCCTTTAACATGTTAATAACAGCAATTAAATATCAAGATGTCTTCATGCACAGACCCAACACACACACACATACACACACACACACACACACACAGCCCATAATCAAATCCCCATTTTCGTTGCAGAGTTGACACATTTCTTAGTGTTTGACCTCCTTTGTCCTCCCTTTAGCCGAACTGAGAAGGATGTACGTGTGTGTGTGTGTGTGTGTGTGTGTGTGTGTGTGTGTGTGTGTGCGTGTGTGTGTGTGTGTGTGTGTGTGTCAGCAGGAGGCTTAATAAAAAAAAACCTTCTGCATTTCCATAAATCAGAGAGGCAGGTTTGTTGTCACCCAGTTGAGGGGCCTGAGAGTGAGGCCCGGGGCCTGTAGGGATTATAAGACGGTCTCTGTGTGTGTGTGCGTGTGTGTGTGTGTGTGTGTGTGTGTGTGTGTGTGTGTGTGTGTGTGTGTGTGTTTCTGTAACGGTGCCCACAACTCATCGTCGGCGCTGCATTCACTTAATGTTTAAAACATATAGCGTCTACTGTCTGTGTCTCCTTTCCTGTCATGCAGAACTCTGCTGCCCACTTCTTTATGCACCTCCAGTCCTAATATCTCCAGAATATATTTAAATACAGATGCAACTTATTGGCCAAGTATTTGGAGACATACAAGGGATGCGACTCTGGTTTTAAGATGCTCTCAATGTTCTTACACACAGAACAATTTACAGGAAGACAACATACAGCAAGGACGACAAAGTCAGGTAAGGATAAACGTTATCTACATACAATTATGTGAGATAATAGGTGTAGATATAGGTGTACATAAAAGAAAAGCAATAATAGAAATACAACAACAAAAACATTTCGATATGTAAGTGTTTCTGTAAATTGTAAACAAATAAAATAGGAAAGGAAAGGGAATAGTTTACAAGTTTTAAATTACTTCATATGCAGTAGATTTAATATGTATATATATATATATATATATATATATATATATATATATATATATGTTTTATTTGTAACGATTGTACAATATGTGCAGCAAAATGCAGGACACACATTTGATAATGCTAACATGCTGAGTGACGTAGAGACGCCGTATACGTCTCTGGTAGAGACCTGTCAATCACCTTGTAGCCCCGCCCTGAAGCATCCCCTGCTTTATGGTCTGTTTGACTCTAAATGGACCATAATTTACTAAATGAACATCATGCTGTATTGAAGAAGACTTGAAACTAGAGATTGAGACATAAACTCATGTTTACAATGTTTACTGAGGGAATAAATCAAGAGAGAAGTAGAGTCATTTTCTATAGACTTCTGTACAACCAGAGGAGTCGCCCCCTGGTGGTCAGGAGAGAGAATGCAGCTTTAACACATGAAGCTTTGACTTCTATACAACTAAGTAATTTACTCATAGACTTCTATGCGATCAGACTTCTTTTTGCAACCAGATTTAGGTTTAAGACTCTTCTACATTGGCTTCACTTATCAGAACCAGAGTTTGCTGCCTGGTGTTAAAATGCTAACATTTGCTACTTAGCAAAGCACAAATGAGGTTGATGGAAATGTCATTAGTTTTGCAGGCATTTGGCCAAAAACAAACATATTAGACAAAATTACATATCTGGCCAGGTGGCGCTAGAGGAGAAGTGTATTCACATTTAAATATATTTAAAAACCATTACCTGCATGCAAACAATGCACCACTAACATCCCAAAAAACACTGGGTGTAAATGTGGTCCAGGTTCATACTTGTGAAGTTTATTGAGTGAATCCCGCCATTCACATTAATAAACATCAACACCAGTCGATCGATCGCTTTCATTCCAAGACTTTGAAAATCTGAGCATCGAGCTCGTGTGATGTTGCCAACTGTCAATCAACACAAGCTCTTCATCCAAATTTTAATGCGACTTCTTGCCCACAACCACAACTCGTAGTCTTAGACATTCAATAGGACCATAATCCTTAATAATTCATGCTATAATGCCAATATAATATTATTAATATAATCATAATGTAATCTATGTACCAGACATGATTTTTAAAATGAGCTGTCCAAATGAATAATTTATTGGATGAGGCTGGTTAATAAATGTTTTAATCATCTGAACGCTTTCAAGATCTGTTAGTGTAACACTTTCACTGACATCACAGAGAAGCTCGCCACTTAGTTACGACTTAAATGTAGTTTTTCTCAAATAATATCCAGCTCGTTCACAACCTTTGTCAAATGGAATGTTGTCCATATCGTTTTTAAGATTTCAAAGGGTAAAATACATTTGATACGGACGTTTCTCCAAGTTTATCAAATGCTTTGTAAAACAGATTAAATGTAATTTTGTTGTATGAATTGGGCATCAATAAGATTCTTACTGGTTCCAGTGGAAGTAAAGAGACCATGAAGAACTAGAACTCTGAGAGCGCAGACCTCCACCAAGACCGCTTCTAAAAGTGAAAGATAATCTGTGTATAATCTTGACCCATGCTACACCCTTCCACCAAATTTCATGAAAACTGAGCCTGTAGTTTCTCCATAATCCTGAGGACCAAGAGACAAACAACTTAATTATAATGTATTACACGGTTACAATATGCTACCGAATCCCTCGAAAATCAGGTGATGTAACGGTTATCGAAGAACATAAAAGCATATTCGTACTCCTTCTTCACAGTCCACTCTCAAAACTACCTCAGATTTGGTGAGTCAGGGCTCAGTTGCCATATATGGCAACAACTAGAAGGGACAAAAACAGCAAAACTAGCACCCAAAATAGATAATGTTTTTATATTTGTTACACCAATGATATCTAAATATGGCTGTAACAGTCAGAACCAGAACCAGACAACGTTGCATGTGCTTTGGTGTATTTACTCGCGTGCACACAGGCATCTATCTGGTTTACAGACAATGTTGACCGTGGGTTGAAAAGTTCCACTAACCCGTCAACACCTCAAACAAATTGATTCAACGGAAAAAGAACCAGATGAGCCTGAACGGAAAAACAAAGAGGAAGTTGGTCTTGGGAGAGGAAGTATCCCGGCGTCTTTGAGCTGGACAGAAAACGATGCCGCAAAGCAACAAACACATGGCATGTATGCATTTTCATTATTGAGCTGACGTGTAACTGCATGGTATCTTAATTACTCAAAATAAGAGGTAACTAAAAATGGCAACCGTAAGCTGATGCTATTATTTTTGGAACATAAAACCACATCGAGCCTATTATTATTAGAAAAGACCGAATCTTCCAAAAACAATGTATGTATCTGATTTGATTGTGGATTGTCTTGTATTCCCCCCAGAGAATGTTATTAGATATTCAGACAATGTCTTTTAAAGCTACACTGACCAATACTGACCAATACTTTTCATACAAACGATGCATCTTATGACTACATGTAATGTGAAAGGTCAGTTATGGCCACAATCTGCAACTGCCCAAATATGTAGCTGCATCTGGTGTCACCTTCAGGCCCCTTTAGGCTCTTCACACCCAATGTGAAGATTAAGAGGAGGAAGTTTTCACACAATTCTGCAAGCACAGCTATCTGGCCATCGAGCATTTTAACCATCAGCGAATGCATTTCATTAACATTTTCAGCTTTGTTTTAAGGCCCTCAACACATATTTTATTAATCGGCTTCTTGCAATTATTGATGGGATCCGACAGATTATCTAACTCGTAAACTCATAATAACTTTTAATACCGGTGTTTTTTTTTAGTTTCTTTGAGAGTTTTTAAGTCATGGATACTATATTATCTTAAATCTTGTTCTTTGTGCTGGTACATGCAGTGCTGTACCAAAAAAAGGAGGTTCAGCGGGTTTCAGGTGAACTTGCAGTTTTAATTCTATAATTTCTAGTACTCATTATTTAAATCATTGTAGGACAGCAATTTCCTCCAATGTTACAGCCAGAGCTTCAAATATGTTGTGTAAATTTACATTTCAGGGCTGCGACTAACGATTATCTTCCCTCTCGATAAACCAGCAGACTATTTCATTGATTAATTGATTAATTGTTAGGTCAGAAAATAGTGAAAATACTAATTTACATGTTACTAAAGGCCAAGATGACATCTTCAAATGTTTGTCTGCCCGACAGCTTCAGATCCAAAGATATTTAGTGATGATCGTCACGTTTAAAAAGCTGGCACCATCAAATCTTTGGCCTTTTTGGGAGAAAAAAATGACAAAATAGTTGCAGATAATTTTTCTGATGAATCGATTGTTAGTTGCCCTTCTCCACTCTTACAAAAACTTCCCTTTATGTTTTTGTAAATTCATCTCAAAAGATTAATCCTGAGATATTCTCTGTTGTATTTCCTAATTCTTCATTTAAATAGTAGGTTAAACAGGGACAGAGGACGAGACGGATGGAGAAAAAAGAAAACTGACCCAGAACCTCTGGGCATGTCATGCAGCAATTTAAATTAATTTGAGACTCAAATACGTCTCCAAGCCCATCATTTAACCCTCATAATCATTTATGTTCTTTTCAATTACATGAAGGAGTTTTAAACGATTATTAAACTGCAACCTCTTCTCCTAAAAGTTAATCAGAAAGTTTCAAAAAGAGTTTTCCCGATAAGAGTAAAGCCCCCCTCCCCCCACAGGAAGATGCTCCTCAGAGGGGCCTGCTCGCCAGAGATAAAGATACGTGGGCGTCCCATCTGATCGGATCCAGTGGGTTTGCAGTGGTGAAATTGATCCCTGTGGTAGATGCACCGACAGGCCTGAGGAGCCAGCGTTCAGATGAATTCGGAAGGGGAGAAGAAGATAGCGAGGGCTTTCTGTTTGTTCTGCCTCTAAATAATACAGCACAATGACAGCCAGCAAACAAAAGCATTTGTGTAGCGAAGAGCGATACCGGGGATAGAATATAACACAGAGGAATGCTTAAATTACAGATGAGAATGGAAACATCTTTTCTTTTCTTTATGTTTTGTTGTGTGTTAAACATTGATGGGAGCCAAACCAGTGGAGACCAGTGCTCGACCATCCCCAAAACAAAAAAAAAGCCAGTAAAGGAACTGGAAGCCTGCAAGCAGTAAACTGGAGCACTGCTCTGCTCCCACGTGGACACATATAATATTTGCCTGCATAAAATATCTTCTAATTTTATTTTTTTTTACGCTTAATTGCATTGCTTCAGGGTGGAAAAAACAAATGACAGCCATGTGATTGTATCCAAATTCCCTGAATGTGATTAAAGATAAATGTGTAAAGTGTCGGTGGGGGGCGGGGGGCTTTAGCCCTGAATAATTGACAAAGCTGTATTATACTGCTGTAGGAATTATTCTCCCTTAAAATGCTCATTTCAGTGTGCATGTGTTTTTTAACATTCATGCATCTGAAAAATAATTGAAGGGCCTGAGCGCTGCTGAATATTTCATCCTCCCCCCGCCGCCTCTTTTTTCCCCCAAATTTTCACAGGCTGAACGATGGCTTTTGCACCCAAAAAAAGAAGGATATGAATTTTTCAGACATTTTAAATAATTAAGCCCAAAGTGTTTGGGGCGGCAAAGCCCTGATAAACTAATCTGAGACGGAGGAGAGGAGAAAAGGTCTGAGAGGGGGGACATTAGAAATTTATTATTTTATCAGCAGCTATTTATTATTAACATAGAGAGATCCCATTAGCATTCATAGACAAAGGGACTCCTGGGAGGATGCCCTGTGGATTTCAAGGTGATACATTAAAAGTGAGAAGTTAAAAGGAGGGGAAAGTATCTGCTTCGGCCCCTGATCTGCATATTAGCCGACGTCTTCCAGCGCGGGAAGTCAGCAGGATTTCTTCATTTTCTCGGGCAGGATTCCGTGAGCGGGTGGCAGATTTAGGACATGAAAATGAATCGTTATGACTCCACAAAGCCAAGTACTAAATACTTTATGTTGGGATCTCAGGAAGGTCAGTACTTTTTCTGGGAATTTCGAGAACTTTAGCGACCTTTGAGAGGTTTCCACTCAGATTCTGGTTGTACGCCAAGAATATAATGATTATTTCTAGCCACAATAGTGATAGAATTCTAGGGATGGCAATGTTGATCCACCACTTAATCCATAAATATCTCAACAACTGTTGTATTGATTGCCATGAAGTTTTGTACAATCATGTTCCCCAGAGAATGCATCCTAATGACTTTGTTGATGCTCTGACTTTCTCTCTAGCGCCACCATGAGGTTGACATTTGTTTACAGCTTGTTGCCCAGCCCCCAAGTGGCCAGAATATAGATTAATGCAGGGGTTGTTTTTTTAAATGACACATGGTGAGGTATTCCAGTATAGACTCAATCTTTTTAAATTCAACCAGTACTATGATACAAAAAATACGAATTCAAACCATCTTCTTAGGATTTACATTTCACAGAAACTATAATGAAAAAATATATGAAAACTCCCAAGAATCTGAGACTTTCCTTCTGGAGTCTGGTCAGAGTGTCCTGTGGTGATGGTAGCTGGTATTCGAGGGAACTTGGACTCTTTGAAGCCTTTGAGGTCTGTCAAAATGTGCAAAAACTGAGCAAAGTCAAGCGTGACCAGACGGAGAGGTGTGTAAGACCCCCAAAAAAAAGACCCAATATCTGTCTGCTTGATGTAAGGGAGCACCTACATTGATGGGTGGAGGAGTCAGCCTCCTCCTCCTCTCTCCAATCCCACAAGAGAGGAGAACAGCTGAGAAAGACATCCCAGTCCACCCCCCATCTCTCAGTCAACACACACACACACACAGTGCAAAATATCCTAAATTCAATCAGGATCTTGCAAATTTCATGAGCTGGCCGTCCTCCTCCTGAATTTCTTAACGGGGTGTCAAAACAATCACGGCGATGACATCTGACACTCTGAGCGCTGAATCAGAAAATCAGTTATCCCAGACGGAAACCGACTTTGATTATTAACGGACGAATACCTTCTTATCTCTCACCTTCACATACCGTAACCTTTCTCTGTGAGTTCAGGCCCCCCAAAAAATCTCATGTCACTTGAAGTTTGTAGGGGAATGTAACACCACAGGATTGACTATTATCGTCTGATACTTGGAGGGAAATTGAAAAGAACCCCCCCAAAAAGTCCTGCTAGCAGTTTAGTTAAGCTGCTCTTATATGCACAGCGGTACCTTGAGCTAAATGCTAACGGCAGCGTGCTAACATGCTTTACAAGTACAAATGCTGACATGGTGATGTTTAGCAGGTAGAATGTTTACCCGTTTTCCCGCCATTTTAGTTTAGCGTGTAAGCATGCTAGTACACACTACAAGTACACATGAGGCAGATGGGAATGCTATTATTTTTTGCAGGTATTTGGTCATATACCAAAGTATTGGACGGATTAAAAGTTCGACCTGATGGTGGCGCTAGATGAAAGGTTTAAAAGGTGCCATGTTGTGTATTAACTGTCCAAATATGTCATACAAATAGGGGACAGCATTTCACCACTCCTACTGGGTCGATACTATCTAAATCTACAGTTACAAAAATGTCAACACTGGCTGAATGTGAGCTAACTGCTAATGGCTAACTGAAGGTCCGTCTCCAAAAGCCATCTCCAGGTGAAGTCATCTTCTGGGACGAAACTAAAACATGAGTCGCTAGCTGGTTAGCATGCTCATGTCAGTAGACATCTCTGCAAAACAACGCCAACACTGTGACCTCTTCACATTCTGTAAATAATGCTATCAAATCTTACACAGTGCACCTTTGAGGGATCATCAAAGTCATTGCAATTCATCCTAAATGAATGTGTGCAAAACCAATGTCGAATAGTTCTTTCGTCATTCAGATCAAAACCTCAAATGCCAACCTCATGGTGGCGCTAGAGGGAAGGTTAGAGGATCACCAAAGGAAATCCTTCTGATAGCAGTTTTTTTGTGGTGCACGGACCAACCAACAGATTTTGCCGCCAATGGCTGGCTGAAAAAACATGTGAACTCGAATCACACATGTTCTACTCTTGTAGTTAAAAAAAAGTACAGTACTAAAGAAAAAATATATGTAAAACTGGGGGGGGGAGGAAGAAGAAACTGAGTTTGATAGGCAAATGTCACCGTCGCCATGACAACGTGGTAGGAATATAGACCAGATTAAATGAGGACATTGGCTTTCATGAAAATCAGCATTTGCAATTATAATTTTGAGGAAACATTGAAGTATTTTACTTAAGCTTAAGATTTTACCCTAAGCTCTTTCCTGCATGTTCAAAGAATCCTTTTTTTTTTTTTTTTTTTTTACTCTATGAACTGTCCCTTTTTCGACCTGTGCCATGTAGACGGTGCAAAGGTTGCTCGGTAATGTCAGTGTCTATATATGCCTCGAGTGGTGGAGCTCCTCTGTGACCAAATACTCATCTCTTCTCTCACCCAAAAGAACCCATTAATATTTTAAATTAATGCAAATAACCATAAATGATGAATAATTGCCCCATATCAAAATTCAATTACTGTTAAACACTGACGAATTGCTGATTGAAAATTATGAATAATTTCTCTGACAGAGTGAGAAGGCCTGAGAGGTAAAATGTGAGAACAAAAGAAGGGCGTCTCAAAGCACATTGTCACTGTGGATATTTCATCACATATGTTAACGTTGCTGTGTGTCAGCTAGTCACCAATGCAATATGAAATGTATTTTATAAGATAGAAGGTCTTGAAATAGACAATTCAAATTTAACCCCTTTCAGCGGCACCCATTCAATCTTCTTTTGGAAAAAAAACAATAATGTTTTAATACGATTTGTGATGAAAATACCACAAAGACCAGGGCGAGTGAGCGAGGGCCGGTTCATCCATAAAGCTGATGAATAAATACATTTCTATTCCATATGGACAAACCATTTGTAGTTGAACTGGGATCAATAATCAGTATCTTATCTTAACCTATAGTAATACATGATATGCATTGGCTGATTATATTATGTCAATCATCTATAACATTCAAAGGCTCAACGAGGGGAACGGCGCTCGCCAGCGGGGCAAAGCCAACCCCACGATTCACTGTCATTTTGGAAAGTTTTTTTTTTTTAAGGCAATATTCACGTTTTGTTTATTTTATTTAGTAAAAAAACCTTCATTTCACGTTCATAATTTTTTACAGAGTATCAGTAGTACTGCGAGTAGATTCACATCGCGTTGCACGTAGTAAAAAACCTTTTTGCGGTATGTTAGATGTTACAGGTTCTCTTTGATAACAGCAGCTTTATTTATTTACAATTGAACACGGGGAAGCTTTCCCCTCGGATATTACAACAACAAAAAAAACAAGAAAGAAAACCCAACAAAGAACAGGCTCTTAATATGCAATACAATTATATTAATCACATTATATTCTCACTCATTTACTGAGTTCCATCAAGTCAGCTAGAGTGTTATATTTGGACTTTGAGGGGAAAAAACAACATCTTTCCGTGATATAATTCATTATTACTATCCTGTCATCCCTGGTAGGTGGCTCTGGTTTAACACACTTCGGTCCGCCATTTTGTAGCTTCCTCTTGCGATCTGGCACCCGATCGTTATGTTTTTATCAAGGTCGACACCCAGAAACATCACGAAACACGGCAAAATATGAAAATATCGGAAGAGGTCTTCTAGTGATGATTGGGAGGGATTGTTTTTGTACGAGTCTGTACATTGTAAAGCCCTCTGAGGCAAATTTGTGACATTGAGCTATACAAATAAAATGTAGTTGATTTAATTCTGCCTTTAAAGTTATCAGATACACGCACTGGAGTAAAAAGTGCAATATTTGAAGTGTGGATAAGTATAAGCGCAAATACAAAGTAGCAGAAAATAGAAATACTTGAGTAAAGTGCAAGTACCTCAAAAGGTAAATGTACTGAGCTGACTTATGTTTCTTAATCAGAGAATCAGCTGGTTTCAGAATCAGTCCAGAGTCGTGTATCTGAACTCATCCTGTTGGTTTGTTTACGTTGCAGACTGTAGTTCACTTCATTTTACCATGTTAGCATTGCTTTCATGTTACTGCAGCTGACACGTGTACCTACGGTTCACACACACACACACACACACACACACACACACACACACACACACACACACACACACACACACATGCATGCATGCAAAGTATTTAGGAAATATATATAAATATATATATATATGCACACAGTAATGCTTTGACTCTATAAAATGATCGGTACGTTTTTCTAGACTGAAACTGCACTGAAATCATGACTCCGAAAATAAAATGTAATATCTATTTAACTGCACTTCAATCAACCAAGAAAACGTGACGTGAAACGAGCCGTTTTTGCCAAATATTCTATTTTCAGTTCAAGAAGACAGCCTCTCTCTCTCTCTTTCCCACATTTTCAACTGACTCGCCCTCCAGGTTGAACTATGACAACGTGATGATATTATTCATCGGTTTCCAGGAAACAGCTGATGTAACGGTTCAGTCAGTAGGTGTATGTCATGTTTCTGCCCCGACTGTGAAGAAGAGTTTCCTCTGGGGGACGTTACTCACCACCAGCAGCGGCTCCCAGGCCAGAGCGGTGGTGGTGCATCCCTCTCGTAACACAAGAGCTCCACCTCCAGGTATCTGCAGAACCAGCATCCATGTAATGAGCCAGCAGCACCACCTCTCTCTATTCCCTTCCTGTGAGAATACCAGAGCTCATCAATCTGCACTCCTGAGACACAAGGGGACAGGTGTCTTTTTTTATAAACATAAACAACTATTTGTGAAATAATCCTTGGACAACATCCTGCAGGCGAGGGAAGGAGAATGTGTTTAGCCCAAAACTCAAAACAGCCCGTGGTGGAAAGTTCAAGAAGTATATTTCCACAAGTACTGTACTTGAGTAAAACTTTGAGGGAGGCGACCTTTACCTGAGGATTTGTGAACTTTTTACTCCACGACATTTATCTGACAACTACAATAACTTTTTCTAATTAAGACTTTACAAAAAAGAACAATGGTAAGATTATAAAATATGTTTTTTTTAAAGATAAAGCCAGTGGTTTTTAATCTTTTTTGGCTTGTGGCCGCTAGAAAATATTGTCACGTTTCTTTGAGGAGACCGAGCAATCCACATCCTATTCATGTTTTGTTTTTTTCTTTTTTTGCATGTTGTTTTTTAATAAAAATGATTGTTGTTAGATTCACCGAAGAGACATTTCCCCTCTAAACTTCTCACATATTTTTAAATAATGTTTAGTCAGTCAAACTTAATGCAGATTAGTGAGTATACATTTTGTTTCCTTCTTCCCGCCTCCATTAACCTTCTTACAACCATTTGGAAGAAGCCCAACATCCATGTTGGGAACCACTGGACTAAAACAAGCTCCACTTCGAGCATCTGCAGCTTGTTTTGATTTGTTTACCTGTTTCTGTTTTCATTGTTTACTAAAATAATTTCACAGGTACTCTCCTGACCACTCAATATATGTCCTCGTAACAATAAACTCTAGTTTTAGGCATCTTTAATATCACGTAGGCGGTTCTTTGCCACCTGATGGAGCCAGAGTAGCATCCTGGTGCTGAGCTGTACTGATGAAGGTATTCAGATATTTTACTTAAGTCATAACTAGTACAACAACATATAATGTAAATACTACATTACAAAAAAGAAAACCCTGTTATCAATAACCTACGTCGGTAAAAGTACACAAGAATTATCAGCAACATGTACTTAAACATATCAGAAGTACATATTTAATACTGAAGCATCAATATTAGAGCAGCATGTTGCTGTTGAAGCTGCTCCAGGTGGAGCTACATTTAACTACTTTATATGCAGTTAGCTAGTTTAGTCCAGGGGTTCCCAACATAGGGGCAGGGCCCTTCAAAGAGTCACCAAATGAATCTGAGGGGTTGAGAGATGATTAATGGGAGAGAAGAAGTAACTAAGTTCTGATACAACAATCTGTTTTCATTTCGGGGACTATCTCTCATATTTTCCTTTTTTGTTACTATTATACCTTAATTGTATTATATTTATTTGGGCCTCAAAACCATCTTGTGAAGTTTAGGGTTGAAATATATTTTTTATGGAATTACTACATTGTGACCAAAAACTAGGGCTGGGCAATAAGGAGAATATCAAATACCTCAATATTGATATTGCAACAATATTGTACGGTTGACTATTGGTGCAATATTTTTGATGAATAATCATGAGTAATGTGGATTAAACGAGTGGGTAAAGGTTTATACAACACTTAAGCCATAACGATATTAGGACATCCAAAATCAAACACAATATCTACTCATATCGCGATATCAATATAATATCGATATATTGCCAAGCCCTACCAAAAACACTACCTATTTACTAGGAAATGCAACAAAATGTAAAGTCTGCTTTCAGTCATAGCCGTGGACAAAGTAGAATTTGCTTCTTGGTAAGAGGAAACAAATCCTAATCTGAAAAATAACTGTCAAAACAATAAAAAGTACATTTCCCTCTGAAATGTAGTGACCTGGAAGTACTGCAGAAAATGAAAATACTACTAATAACTCAATTGAAATCTCATTATAATCTATTCCTATCCAGACTACCCCGAGGCGATATTCATCTACCCTTTGTGAAATAAAGCTGAACTACTGTTCCTTTAGCTTTTATGAACCAACTCCCAGAGCAGTCGTTTGTTTTTAGAGCCACTCCCTCCCTCTATCTCCCCCTATTTTCACAAGCCTGTCTTCCTCTTTCTCTTTTCACTTCCTAATAGAGCATCAGATTCCTTGCGTGAGAACAGCGTATCAGGTCCGGCTGATTGTGCTATTGGGTTACTTTATTTTTCCTCCGTCTTTAATTCCTCATTCAGACGGAATAGTCAGCCTTTTCTTCGGGGACAGCTCGGATTGCAGAGCTGGACTTGGTTAAGCTTTAAAAAACAGATAAAATGCAGGTGTTTTGCTTATTTTACATGAGCAAAATAATGGTTAAGCATTACGTTAGGTGGCTGCTCACTTAGACAGGAGGAGAAACCCTTTAAGAACAACACGCATGGTAACCTGAGGAGATTTAACCTCTTCGCTTCCAAAAGAAAGATTATATTCAATGAACCGGCTCACAAGAGTCTATTGTCAAATATCTATAATTAGAAAAGTGACCAATATCCATGAAGCACAGTATTTGTACAGTGTTTCCATAGTAAACCATTCTGCAAGGATATGCGTAAAAACAAGCAATCACTGTCACACTTCCAAACAAAATGTTTAACTTTTACACCCCGTATATGAATGTCAATCTGCAGTATGTGATTACTCAAAAAGGTGGAAAGAGTACCAAAAGATCCTACTCAAGTTAAAGTAGAATGAAGACACTTTATAACTAAATATTGAAATCAATGCAGCAGAACGAAAGATTTTTAAAAAAATTATTTTTCATTTTATTTCTTATAATAAAAGACCTCTTAAATTTTCAAGGGCGTTTAGAAGCAAATCCACTAAAATAAATAATTTCTAATATTATTTACTAGAACATGAAAGCCCTCGCTGTAATTTTACATTCCCCACTGGGCATGTAGTTAATTATGTAGTTAGTTACGTAGTTACGTAGTTAGTTATGTAGTTAGTTATGAAGTTAGTTATGGAGTTACGTAGTTAGTTTTGTAGTTAGTTACATAGTTATGTAGTTTGTTACGTAGTTAGTTACATAGTTAGTTATGTAGTTATGTAGTTAGTTATGTCGTTTTTTACGTAGTTAGTTATGTAGTTAGTTACGTAGTTACTTAGTTAGTTATGTAGTTAGTTACGTAGTTACTTAGTTATGTAGTTAGTTATGGAGTTACTTAGTTACGTAGTTAGTTACGTAGTTAAGTAATTATGTAGTTAGTTACGTAGTTAGTTACGTAGTTATATAGTTAGTTACGTAGTTAGTTACTTAGTTACGTAGTTATGTACGTAGTTATTTACATAGTTACGTAGTTAGGTACGTAGTTAGTTATGTAGTTACGTAGTTAGTTATGTAGTTAGTTCCGTAATTAGTTACTTAGTTAGTTACATAGTTACGTAGTTAGTCATGAAGCATAGTTACGTAGTTACGTAACTAGGCTACCTGTTCTGTTTAACCGTTAACTGTCCGATTTTACATCCGTATAGCTAGCTATGTTTTTTTCCGTCGTCCTGCTACTCAGAATGATGCCTGGAGCCTGAAATCCTGTTCTTGACCAGGTACCATCCCCTCCAAAAATAACACAGGAAGCAAAACACGTCTTCTCGGACTAGCTAGCAGTTAACTACCGTTAGTTACCGTTGGCCATTTTGGTTCCGGAGAACCACTCCACCGTTATATCTGATTATTTTAACCAGAGGTTTGGTTCATTGCAACACCTGGTGGACATCTCTGTGTTTAATCACATGTATTTACTCAAAAGACAGATTTTTAAAAGTGTAGTGTGGAAGGTAATCCACACAGTTCACGGTAATTTACCATCTTCTTCA
This sequence comes from Ophiodon elongatus, assembly GCA_016806645.1. Taxonomy (NCBI): domain Eukaryota; kingdom Metazoa; phylum Chordata; class Actinopteri; order Perciformes; family Hexagrammidae; genus Ophiodon; species Ophiodon elongatus. The sequence goes on along the minus strand of JACSYO010000257.1, from coordinate 71,919 downwards.
GAAAAGAAACATACAAGCCAATCAGAACCACAGTTCCTGGCAAACAGTCAATCAGATTGAAGCAGGGCAACCAATCAGTTTTGAGCATGTGTATTGTCGTTTTCCCACTCGGGGTACTTGAGGTGTTGTGAGCCTGTAACCTCTGGCAACTAATTAAAACACCTTTTGTTTTTAAACTAATAAAACCACCCACTTACCATAACATTGTATGATAAGGATTAATTTTTTTATATCATGCATTCAATTCAGAATTATTAAAATGTTTCAGTGGTGGGAGGTAACTAAGTAGGCCTACATTTACCCAAGAAGGCTAGTGTACTTTTAACTGCAATTTTGAGGTACTTGTACTATACTTGAATATTTAGATCTTTTACTACTTCATACTTCTACTTCACCACACAACATCTATTTCATAGCTTCAGTTATGAGTTGTTTTTACGATTTAGAATTAAGAATGCAAAAAATGATCAAACAATACATGAATTGCGATGTATTGTTTCAAGTTAAGATGAGACTTAATCCCTTCTGTACTTTGCCATTCTACATAATAACTACTTTTACTTTTGGTACTCTGCATACATTTTGATGCTACTACTTTTGTACTTTTATTGAAGTAAAAATTGTAATGGTGTATTGCTACGCGGTGGTATTGCTATTGTTACCTATGTAAATGTTTTTGAGTACTCCCTCCTCCACCGAGGAGTATTAACACTGCTATCCAGCAGGTTATGGTAACGTTAGCATTCAGCTCAAAGCCCCTTTGTGCCCACGTACAGCCTCAAAGAATGTCTGTCGGCTCTCGATCTTGTTTGGCCTCTTTCAGCGGTCTTTAAAAAAAGAAAGAAAAAATAGGTTGTACATCCAGTCAAAAACACAGGAGACACAAAAGAGGCCGAGGGGAGTCTGCTGTGTGAGGGCAGAGGAGGAGGGAGGCAGCTGGCGGTCACGTAATGGCCTGTGGGAACACATGTATACAGCGGGTAAAATAAGTATTAAACACGTCACCATTTTTCTCAGTAAATATATTTCTAAAGGTGCTATTGACATGACATTTTCACCAGATGTCGGTAACAACCCAAGTAATCCATACATACAAAGAAAACCTATGGAAAGAATTATATCTTAAGAGGAGGGTTGATGTGGAAGCAAGAAGGCTGGAACAAAAAAGGTGAAATGAGCCATCCGAGATACTCCAGGTAACAATACAAGTTGGCACCGGTCAGCTGGCAAAGCACACGATCATAACAGGCTTTAACCCGATACCTCTTTATGAGACGTCAGCGGGTGACCCAGTTTAAATACAATCACACGGTGTCCTCACGTGAACTCCGCCAGAGATAACACTTCATGTGTGGCATGGAGAGTAATAGATGCAGGTTACAGTTCTTTAATGGCAAAATAAATTACACTTGTCCCCAATGGGTATATCTTGTACACGAGGAATACAAAGCAGCTACAGAGCGTAGAATTACCTATAATTACAGAAGCGCAATAATATGGCGATCTCCTACAAGCAAAAATGCATAAATGTGTACTTTATTATGAGTATAATTTGACTTCTTCTTTGACGCAGTTGAGACGGATTCAAACAGCATGTTTGTATAGTTCAGAGTCACACTCCTTAATTTAGATATGTTCACATTGATCTGTCAAACTCATTTTACAGTATTTTAATACTTGCTTATTCATGCGTATTCAATGTAGAACTACATGTATAACGACATATTGTAGTTCTTTAAAAAATTGCCAGATAATTGGCAAATGTAACTCTAAAATGTGGAAAAAAACATCTGCTGAGTCACAATTCTTTCTTCTTTCCAACATGTCGGGAAAAGATTAGTTTCTATATTTTTAATCTTTCGTTTTCACAGCTGAAGAAAAAAATGATGTAATGATTCCTCCTGTTCATACCGGACATGAAAAGAACATGTGTCCTCTAAACGCCCCTCAAATCAACTGGATATTAACAAGTTACATAACAAGAGAGTTCAGGGATTCCCACTGTGACGTACAGTTAGAGGAATGAAATGCTCTTTTAAATGAAGAGTACATTGATTCCTCACACTTTGTGTGATACGGAGAGGCTGGAGTCAAGACTTCATAAGTCCACTCGTGATAAATCCTGTTTAGCTTCCACTCAAAATCATTATTGGTTACTCGCAGCGTGAATATTGAGTAAAAAACTGATTATTGGAAAAGATTGAGTGATACATATTTGAAGAGTCAAAGTTTTTTGGGTTTGAAATGAGAGGGTTCGTGTTTCTCCGAGAGCCACAGCAGACGAAACATCTATAAAATGTCACGAGCATCCCAGAGGGGAAAGTCCCCATTGTACTTTGTGCAAATCTCTCGGAGCCTCTGAGCCGCTAGGGGCCGGAGTTTTGGGGAAGGTTGATGCTCCCAGTGGGAAGGGCAGAGAAGAAAAACGGGTCAACGGCACCGTTCAGGGAGACTTTGGGAATCTGTGGGAGAAAAACACTGTGATTATCCTGAAAATAACAAACGATTCCTTTCAGCTTGGTGCTTGCATAATTCAGACCAAATCCCTGCGAGAGAGTTGTTGATCTCCTCTCCTTAAACTGTTCACGCACGCACACTTGTACTTATTATTTTTACATCAAAGGACCAGGTATTTTATAACAAAGTGATGATTAAAACTGCACATATATATATCTTGAAAGTGCTGCAACTATCAGCTGCTGGACTTTGTGCATAATAAGTGAAATCCCTCACTACTCTCCGTGTTTGCTAGACAGCTGAGGTGGAGGAGAGGCTCATCAAAACAGAGTAAGAACCGCCCGAGGCATTAATAACGTGTTTTCCAAGACAAATCACAACCATCTGGACAAACAGTTGGGAAGCAATCCGAGCCTTTCCTAGCCAAAATGAGTTTCTACTAGTCTTTATTTTACCTGAGCTTCACCGTTCCAACAGAAGAACGACGACTGTATCGATCCACTTTCGGGAGGAAATTCGTAACGAGCTGCTCCCGAGCTGACGCCGCCCACATGCGTGCAGCCGGCCGCCACCGCCTGCGTCATCCCCGGACTGACGCCTCCGACCCCCGAGCCCGGACGGGGCCGGCCGAAGGGAACGTTTGCGGTTCCTCTGGAGCACGGAGGTCCCAGAAGAGGCCCGTTCTGTCTGGCGGGAACAGTAGCGGCGTTCGCCGCGCGACCTTCTCTGTTCTCGTACATGCAGCTGCCGGATGAGAGGGCGGTGTGCGCGGCTGCGTGTGAGGCACGTGTCAGTGTGTGATGGGGAAGCTGCTGCCACACCGACGGGCTGTGAAGCTGCGGCCCCGTGTGCGTCTGCTGGGGACCGGTCAGCGTGTGTTGCACAGTTTGGTTGGAGCCTGGCCAATGGCCGCCGCTGTGGATACTGTTGCTGTTTTGAACAGAAGGAAGCCAAGAGTGTTGTGTCCCCGCAGCGTGGCGGGATTGTGTTGATGCCGTCTGGTCGCCATAGCAATGAGAGCTGCTGCTGCCTGGAGGCCACGGTGAAGAGGCGTGTCCCTGCAGAGCGGTACGACGTGAGAGAACGTCTCCAAACGGAGCCGGCTCCGCAAAGACAGACGCGGCGTCCGGCATTTGCTGCCACCCGTTGTTTGGAAACACAGAACTGGGATGCTGTCCTTGGATGGATAACTCGTGAAAAGACCCAGAAACGTGGTCTGAACCTTGTGCAGTCTCTCTCCTCAGAGCCTCCTCCACATATGAGAACACGTCGTTGGCCAGGATGGGATTTAGTTCCATCGATACGTCTTCCCTCTCGTCACTCAGCCTAGCGAGGGCGTTCTCCCAGTCCCTCAGCTCGGTCTCCTCAACGTCAAGACCCTCTAGCCCTCCATCCACAATATCCTCCAAAATCTGCTCCAAAGAGTCAATCATGGACTCCGATGTGAGGTCCCCCGTGATGGACCTCGAGGCCCGGGTCTGGCCCGGCACACTGAGCAGAGCATGGCTGTCCAGGAAGGCCTGCTCCAAGGGCGACTGGGGTTCCCAATCCGGGTCCTCTATCTGGGTGAAGATCGGGAGCTGGGAACTGGGTTCCTGCGGCTGGGTGTAAACAGAGTGGTCCTGCCGGCGGAGGGATCCCAGGAGGGAGGCGGGGTCCAGAGGTTTCTCTGTCGCGGGCTCCACGGGGCACGGAGCACCGGAGCCCGGAGCACCGGAGCCAGGAGGACCGGGGATGGATTCAAGAGACACATCGTACAGGACTCCTTCCCCCGTGGCGAGGTTGAACGGGAGCTGCTGTCTTCTTTGGTGCAATTGTTCCTCTCCTTCTTCGTTTCTGCAGAAAAATACATTAATGCTGCAAATGACTGTACTTTTAAATCCATAAATCCTTAAATCAGGGGTGTATGGGGGTTTTATTTTTCAGATGAGATGGGCACAAGGAAATCTGAGTTTTTCACCAAAATCCTTTCCTGCATTTGTACATTTGTAATGAACTTACTTCTCCTGCTCTACATAATAATAATAGGAAGCTAGAGAAGCATCAATATCTCCATTTTCGTCTCGACAGACTTTATCATGAAATATCATAGATGCGACCAGAAAAGCATCCCTCGGCCTTACGTGAGGGCTTTCTGGCGAGCGATGATGAAGTCGGGTCTCCCTCCCTTGAAGACGATCCGGGCGTTGGCCTGAACCCACAACCAGCGTCCTGCTTTGGTCAGCAGCCTGAAGAAGGTGAAGCCGCTTTCTCCGGTCTTGATCACTGCGGACGGCGATGGCAGTCAGGTTAACGGCAGCACGGAGAGGGAGAACGCGCACGACACTGGTGTGTGTTGCGGGATAACTCACTGCGGAGGTGGTTGTCAGCGCAGTACATCATGTCGGCAGCGTGGATGAACTGATAGCCGGAGCCCGTTGTGACCAACTCTATCTCTGTGTATCCTAAAACCAGCTTCCCTCTGCAAAGACACAACGACTGTTACGGCGGCTGGTCCTGGAAAGCATTTAACATATTATATTATATTGTATTGTATTAAGAGGTTCACCAGAGGTGCCAACCTGGTGTCTATGCCCACAGGAGCGAAGTCCATGCTGTGCTTGGACTGGAAGATGAGGGTCTTAGTCCGGATCGCCATGACTGAGGTCGGCTGCAGAGGAGTGGCGATGGCAAACAGAGCCAGCTGAGGAGGAGATGTGCTTCCCTGCAGATGTAGGGACTTCAGACGCCCGTTGAAGTTTAGAGCCTGGAGATGGAGGAGATGACACTCATGCATATCAGCAGCAGTATGGCTCTATGGAGGGTCCATCACTTTGGTCCGGACCGAAATATCTCAACAATCAGCGGATGGATTTTCATGAGGTTTAGTTCATGACCCCCCTTTGGTGCAGAGGTGGAAGAAGTACTCAGAATCTGAACAAAAGTAAAAGAAGCAATACTACTAGAGGTAGAGTATTAGGGCCAAGCATAAAGGTAAAACATGAGGAGGAGGAATATTTTTATTATATTTTGCATTTCGAGAAGTATAGCCATTTACTCTCAAATGTTCTCGACATGTCGTCGATATTCTCGAATGAAAAATAAATTAAAAGAAATCTTCCTCCTCTGGTTTATTATTTTCTTATGTATGTCCCTAATACTACAGTGTAGAAATACTCTATTACTAGTCCTGCATTCAGCATTTTACTTGAGTAAAAGATCTGAAATATTCGCATCAAAATATAAACTAAATATAAAGTACTCATTATACAGAATGGTCCATTTATTATTATATTATTGGATTATAATTATTAATGCATTAATGTGTTCATCACTTTCATGTTGCAGCTGGTAAATGTAATTTGTCCAACTTTTAGTTAACATTATACCTGTCAAACGTTAGCATGTTAGCATTTTAGCATTTAGCTAAAAGCAATGAAGGGCCTCAAAGAGCTGCAGAACCCAAAACCCACCGGCAGGTTTGAAAAGCATGTTTCTTTAAAAAAGATTCCCAAAACCTGTGATAGTCAGAAACCAGAAGACATTATATGACCATCCTTGAATGCCTCATGTGGGATGAACACCTTACATCAGAAAAATAAACAAAATCGAGGCTTAAAATAGTGACATTTCATATAATATTGCCCAAAATAAACCGCTTGCAGTCGACACATGGAGCCTCAACTTGGTTTGTGAGCTTGTGGTTTGTGAGTTCTCTCCACTTCTAGCCACGACTGTGCCGTTTCCACAGAGGTGCAGGACTTTTTATACTGCAGTGTGAAAAAAAACGAGGTGAAACGCCCCCAAAGCTGCTGGTGGTTCAGAAAGGTCAACGGACGCTTTGAGGTCATTACCAGGAATCCGGCGGCGTTGTCCCGGAGACAGCGGAGGCGACAGCAGAAGCTTCGGTCCAGGAAAGAGGAGTTCTCTGGGGGGACGTATTGAGGCGACGAGCTCACAGGGCTGCTCGCAGCTTTACCGCTCAACTGGCCATCTGCGGAGAAGGAACATCTCAAGAACATCTCAAGAACATCTCAAGAACATTTAAAGAACATTTAAAGAACATCTCAAGAACATCTCAAGAACATCTCAAGAACATCTCAAACTGCTGTGTTTCTGTGACAGACCACGTCTGCCCTCCGGCTGCATCCGCATCGGATTAAATCTCCTCGTGGGACGAATGAAGCGCCTGTCTGTGTCTGAATGGCATTTACAAAAGATTAATCTCTGATTATTTACTCACTTAATCGTCGTTAAAATGTCAGGAAATAGTGAGTGATGTTCAACAGAAATTCCTAAAATCCAAGTTGACGCAGAATTTCTAATTTTGATCGACCAAAACCTGAAGATATTCAGTTTATATAATAAATAAGTCATAATATGCTCCAAGCTGTGGAAAAAAATAATAATTCCCATCTGTGTCATGTACATATTCAGTGTGGCTTTAATGTAGTGTTTTATAATTTTATGGGTTTTATTATTATTGCTTATTATTACATCAGATTTATTTGTGTGTCTTTTGTGATTTTATGCTTTGGTTTTAGTATTTATACATTTTATATTTTATTTCTTTCTAATTTTAGTTTTTTTTTACCACGATCAATTTATTCAGTGTTGTATTTTAACCATTCAATATTTTTTCTTTGAAAGGTTTTATACAAAGATTTGTTTGAAAGGTGTTATACAAATAAAACTTTATTGATTGAGACAAAAAAAAAGAAGCAAATCCTCTGAACCGACCAGCTGGAAGTCAGGATCATGTTCAATCGAAATAGTTGGAAATTCCTGTTCTTATATTATCTTATGGATTGATAAGCACATGCGTTGTATATTGGTGACAGGTAGATATTGACAGGGGAAGTCGTACCTTGTGCTCTCACGTCTGAGAGGGAGTCGCTGGGTTTGAGGGCGAAGTGGAGCTGACACCTGAACATCTCTCGGTCTTCCGTGTGAACGAGATCGTGCACATTCTGGTGGACCACATCGGACTGGAGAAGGGAGGGGAGGAGTTTACATTTACTATGATACTTCCATTTTATGGTACTTTATACTTCTACTCCACGACATTTCAGAAGGACATATTGTACGTATTACTCCACAGGTATAATCGCCAAGAAGGTTTTCAAACACACGATATTTTCTTTGGTATTTTGGTGCTCGACAAAAAACAAGTACAGCAAAAGTCAAGAATCGTAGATGTAAAATAGATATTGAGAATAAACAATGTGAGAAATATATTCAAAATATATCTGAGGTCATATAGAGGAGCAGGACTAAACTGAGGTCTATAGAGGACCAGGACAAAACTGAGGTCTATAGAGGACCAGGACTACACTGAGTTCTATAGAGGACCAGGACTAAATTAAGGTCTATAGAGGAGCAGGACTAAACTGAGGTCTATAGAGGATCAGGACTAAACTGAGGTCATATAGAGGACCAGGACTACACTGAGGTCTATAGAGGACCAGGACTAAACTGAGGTCTATAGAGGACCAGGATTACACTGAGGTCTATAGAGGACCAGGACTACACTGAGACTGGTTCAGGACCAGTTAAAAGTTCCTCACAGTACCTTTAAGCTTCTGAATACTTCCTTCATCACGGGTACAGAGAGAGATGTTTTACCTGATGGAAGCCCAGGAAGTCCTGGATGGTCGGGGACGTGTAGAAGATGGTTCCATCAGTCGTGACGACCAACACAAACCCATTTAAAGCCTGCGGAAATAACGGGAATACAAAATGACATCCTCACTAGCGAATACACGGCTACTCTATGCATGCTTGTGATGCAGTGTCTGGTTCTGGACCTGGAGAAGGAGTTCCCCCTCTGAGAAACTGACTCCATCCAGAGACACCGACTGGCCATTTCTGCCGTTTGCCGACACAAGAGGAGCCGACCTCACGTGCTTCTGGAGCGCTGCTGAAATACAGAAGAGAAAAGTGGCAAAATATGTCATTTTACACAAGATAGTTGAGATAGTTCACTGAACTTACTACACCAAAAAACATATTTTCTGACCTTTTCCTCACCATTTCTATTGTTTTTACATAAAAAATGTTTTTTTCATCCTATATATTTTTATATTCATCCCTAAAAATATAGGGATAAAATATTATATTTATATTTCATATTTAATCCCTATAAAATATTATATTTATATTTCATATTTAATCCCTATAAAATATTATATATATATATATTATATTTATCCCTAAAGATATAGGGATAAAATATTATATATATATATATATATATATATATATATATTGTAGATTTATCTCGATAACATATAGGGATAAAATATTATTATATATATATATCATATTTATCCCTATAAAATATAGGGATAATTATAATGTGTTCAACACATTAATGTTGCAACAAGGTGGAGCTCATTTTTACAACTTTATGTACTTAATAATTAGGCGATACACTACTTAAAATTATTAGATGATTTATATTTTGTATTAAGAATCTGAAACTGCAAAGTAACCTAACTATTATCTAATATTGTAAAAGAAATCTTGTGGAGTTTACAATGCAATATTTCCCTCTGAGATGGAGTGGAGCAGAAGAGGAGAGTTACATAAAATGGGAATATTCAAGTAAAGTACAAGTACCTCAAAACTGTACTTAAGTATAGAACTTGAGTAAACTAAATGTACATTCCATCTCTGGTAAAACAGCACAACATTGTTTTGAAGAGCACAAAGTTCTTCATAGATCTGACCTCTTAATTTGGCTCTTAAAGTGCACCAGATTACCTCGGTCCACCCATCACGCTCACACGATCCTGCACAGTATTCATGTGTTTGTGGCAGAAAAAGATGTGCATATTTATATAAATATACGCACAAAATACTGTGTTTGCTGTCCAGTCTGTTTTATTTTGGTCAAAGAGAATAGAACAGCATTTTTTTTCCTGTTGTGTTAAAAATAAGTTCTTTTTTTACTTTTTTTAGCCGAATCTTGTTAAATCTAATCTGTGATCGCCGGCATCCAGTCGGCTAAGTAATACCTCCTTTCCTTTCCTTACAGTAATGACTCTGTGGCACGCTAGCTAACTTCTCTCCCCCTTCCCTTCCCCTTTTTAAAACAAACCTGGATCTGCCTCCCCCTCCCTCCTCCCCCCTCCTCCAAGACAACTACAGGTCAAGAGCAGCTTTCTATAAACTCAGAAAGAATCTGGAGTTTGTTTTTGCAGCGTGGACACGGAGACGCTCAGTGAGACGTCAACAGACCGGACACGACGAAGAACAGTGACGCACACCAAACAAGATGGAGAGTTTTAATGCAGAGTGGTTCAACCTGAGTTTGTAATCTGGCCCTCCTCCTCCTCCCACTCTCCTCCTCCCTCTCTCCTCCTCCCTCCTCCTCCTCCTCCTCCTCCTCTTCCCCCTCTCCTCCCCCTCCTACCTCGCTCCTCTCTCTTCCTCTCTCCTCCTCCCTCTCTCCTCCTCCCTCTCCTCCTCCTCCTCCCTTTCTCATCCTCCCTCTCTCCTCCTCCTCTCACCCCCTCTTCTTCCCCCTCCCTCTCTCCTCTCTCTTCCTCTCTCTCCTCCTCCCTCTCTCCTCCCCCCTCCTCCCCCTCCTACCTCTCTCCTCCTCTCTCTCCTCCTCCCTCTCTCCTCCCCCCCTCCTCCCGCTCTCCTCCTCCCTCTCTCCTCCTCCCTCTCTCCTCCCGCTCTCCTCCTCCCTCTCTCCTCCTCCTCCTCCTCTTCCCTCTCCTCCCCCTCCTACCTCTCTCCTCTCTCTTCCTCTCTCTCCTCCTCCCTCTCTCCTCCCCCTCCTCCTCCTCCTTCTCTCCTCCTCCCTCTCCTCCTTCTCCTCCCTTTCTCCTCCTCCCTCTCTCCTCCTCCTCCCACCCCCTCTTCTTCCCCCTCCCTCTCTCCTCTCTCTTCCTCTCTCTCCTCCTCCTTCTCTCCTCCCCCTCCTCCTCCTTCCTCTCCTCCCCCTCCTCCTCCTTCCTCTCTCCTCCCCCTCCTCTTCCCTCCCTCTCCTCCTCCTCCTCCTCTTCCCTCCCTCTCCTCCCTCTCCTCCTCCTCCTCCTCCTCCTCCTCCTCCTCAGCACTGTGGAGTTGTAAAGGAGGAAGGTCGACATGCAGAGCGTAGAGCTCATCCTTCATAGCGTGTTTCTAACAGAGACAACAGAGAGGACATGAGCTCGTCCTCCATCGGAGGCCAGTCTGTCATGTCTGATGCTCTTGAAGCTGCACGCTCCTCACATCCGCACCTCCTTCCTGTTCAGAGGTGACAGGCGGCGTTGAACTCTGCTCTGGTAATAGAGGTTTATAGGTCAGGTGGGTCTCGTTTGTGTGGCTCTTTTATTTAAGATGTTGATAATAATAATAATAATAATATTTAGGGTCATTGTGTGTTAATAAACATTACATGCTTATTAGTTTATAGAAGGCGATGTTGTCCATTCCTCGTTGCTTCTATTCTTTTCCACATTTTCTTTCTCTGAAGATATCTATATATAGCAGGAAAAAAAAACTTAACGTTCATAAAAGAACAAAGGAAGACGAGTATATGCATCTTTCAGGACCTTTGCCCCACTCAGAGGACAACCGTGAGAGAAGACAATGAAAACAGCAATCTTTAGGATCTATCTGATAACCCATTGGAAAAATAACACCTGCAACAGGTCATGAGGATAAAGTACAATACAAACTGACGTCAGAATAAAATGAACACATAAAGATCATGAAAGATAACGAGGTAATGTATCTTTCATGACCTTTGCCTCGCTTAAAAGCCATGGAAAACACACTTTAGGATTTTTTTTATGTAGAAAGGACTACAAAGAATAAAAAACATCACCTTTTTTTATAAACAAGCCAACCAGCATGTAACATAGAGCAATTATCAAGCGTTAAATATAAATATATGCTACCAGAGGTAAGCAAATACTAGCCGATAAGATACCTTGAAACTGGCATAATATCTTTATACAAGCACTAAAACTTCAGAGAGAAAGTTCTTCAAAGTTCAACTCTTTGCTTCTTTTCTGTTAAACTTGCATTCTTTGATGCAGCAATACAGACGTTTCCTTTCAGTGAACTACTTCCACCACTGAACTCTCACTGAACTCTGTTATTTCCAGTCCATTGAAACAAATGACCTCATCATGCTGCCTTTCGACTTCCTTCAATGCAACAACTTTCATTTCCAGCCTCCTGAAACTCTATTAAAATACTAACACGTGTCTAAATGAAGCAGCAGGTGCTTGTGTGAAAGCCTGGGCAGCGTCTCGGGCCGGCCCATGACTCAGCAGATTTATATTGCAGGAAAACGCAGTTAATGACAAGCCCCCCCCCTCCCACTCCCACTCCCCCCCCCCTCCCCTGCAGGAAGCAGACATCATCGCGAACAACCAGTTCTACAGAAACTCCCTGCGGTGTCCGACTTCCTGTGCAGTGCAGACTCTGGACTCTGTTGCTACGGCGACAGGGGTTCACCATGGTAACCCCAGGTGATGGCAGAAGCGTCACCTGGGACTCATTCAAGGGAACAACAGATGAGTTTGTGCTCAACCTTCCTGCACACGCACACACACACGCACGTGCACACGCACGCACGCACACACACACACACACACGCACGCACACACACACCTTAGCATTTATGCATACTTTATGTAGTATTTTTGGCAGTGCATTTATAGCACATAAATAAAGTTGAGGAGGAGATAACACGTTCACAATAAGCCGTATGATGCAGGGCGTCATAACGACGGGAACCTCTTCCTCCCCCTCCACCTCTTCCTCCCTCTCCACCTCTTCCTCCCCCTTCACCTCTTCCTCGCCCTTCACCTCTTCCTCCCCCTTGACCTCTTCCTCCCCCTACACCTCTTCCTCCCCTCCATCTCTTCACCTCTTCCTCGCCCTCCACCTCTTCCTCGCCCTCCACCTCTTCCTCGCCCTCCACCTCTTCACCTCTTCCTCGGCCTCCACCTCTCCACCTCTTCCTCCCCCTTCACCTCTCCACCTCTTCCTCCCCCTTCACCTCTTCCTCCCCCTTCACCTCTTCCTCGCCCTCCACCTCTTCCTAGCCCTTCATCTCTTCCTCCCCCGCCACCTCTTCATCTCTTCCTCCCCCTTCACCTCTTCCTCTTCCTCGCCCTCCACCTCTTCCTCGCCCTCCACCTCTTCACCTCTTCCTAGCCCTTCATCTCTTCCTCCCCCGCCACCCCTTCACCTCTTCCTCGCCCTCCACCTCTTCCTAGCCCTTCATCTCTTCCTCCCCCTCCACCTCTTCACCGCTTAACCCCTTCACCTCTTCCTCGCCCTCCACCTCTTCCTAGCCCTTCATCTCTTCCTCCCCCTCCACCTCTTCACCGCTTAACCCCTTCATCTCTTCCTCCCCCTTCACCTCTTCCTTGCCCTCCACCTCTTCCTAGCCCTTCATCTCTTCCTCCCCCTCCACCTCTTCACCTCTTCCTCCCCCTTCACCTCTCTTTCTGTTTCAACTCCCCTGAACTTTTTCCAAAACACTGAATATGTGTTACCAAAAAAAATTAAACAAGCTTCATATGTAGAACAACATGTTGCTAGTATGGTGGCGGTTACAGGATAAATAAACACAGTTAGCTGTTCAAACGCCTCATCCAGAGCCCTCATGTCGTGCGACCGGGCCTCAGAGCCCCTCCCCCTCCCCCTCTCCATCAACAGCAGCGATCTGTGATAGCAGAGCGAAGAGAGGCACAAAGAGAGAGAGAGACAGAGAGAGAGAGAGAGAGAGAAAGGAAAGGCCTGCTGGACTTTGCAATAACAATTCTAGAGAACATGACAGAAATCATTTGAACTTATTTTCATCATTTGAAAATAACCCAATGAGCTCATGCAGGGTGGCAAAAGTTACACGAGCACAGCTGGTGTTATTCTACATTTGTCTTAAAAAAGATCAAAACCAAGAATGTGTTAGTCCGACTCTCAGTACTTTCCTTGTCTTCCTGTCTGCGTCCCTCAGCCTCATGACCGTTGGTTCCTAGTGAAGACGTACATCTTTAAAAAGTGTCTCATAAATATCTAGTTTAATAAAATAAATTTAAAAAAAGAATAAATAATGTTCTAAAAGAGCTGCTCACTGTAGTTTTAATCAAACAAACAGGAGGAATTTTGGTGGGGACTATTTTCAGCGGCGGATGAATCCACATTTGGTGCTCGAGTGAGTATTTGTCAGAATAAACTGCAGTGTGTTGATGGTGATGGAGGAACAACAGTGAGGCTCATTGATGTGTTCTGAATGGAGCTCTGAGGCTCAGAGGAAGAACAGAAATCAGGGTTTGATACACTCGCAATAGCTTTCATGGGATTTGTTAACAATAACAGAAATATAGAACATCACCAGACTTGTGCTTTAATTATCAACAATGTAAAGTATGTGATCAGGCTGAAGTTCAACCCTATAAACTCAACAATGTACCAGGACAACCAACTGCCGTGTGTGCGTGTGCGTGCGTGCGTGTGCGTGTGTGCGTGCGTGCGTGCGTGCGTGCGTGCGTGCGCGTGTGCGTGCGTGTGCGTGCATGTGCATGTGCGTACGTGCGTGCGTGTGCGTGTGTGTGTGTGTGTGTGTGTGATCAGCAGGTTCCTGTCTGCCTGTCTCCTGTCCACTCCAAGTAAAAGTCCTGATTAGAAAATGGTACTTCAGTAAAAGTGTGTAGTCAAGAAAGTATTTACTTGAAGTATTAAAGGCAGTAAAAATGTCCCATGTGACTTTTCTACTATAATATATTCTATCATTAGATTATTATTACTCATGCATTAACGTAAAGGTTGGATTCTACTGTTGTAGTTGGTTGAGGTGGAGATTTTTTTGAACTATTAACCAGTATGGAACTATTCTTACCTCTCATAAAAACTGAACAGCTCTTCCGTTTTTAATTCAGATTTATGGTAAATATCTGTTATAGTATTTTTAACATACTTTTATCGTATTTTTCTTCTTATTATATTTATATTTCTTGATTTTTGCAATTCTTGCTTTTATTTTAAATCCAATTATTATTATGTTATTATTGGAAGGAAAAGCAGCAAACATTCACATTTGAGAAGGCAAATGTTTTTACTTGAACAATTACAAAACAATTACCCAAATATTTACCAGTTAATTTCCTGTCAACCAACTAATCGTTTCAGTTGTTCTCACACATTTGCATTTGTTTTGAATGCAAAAATAATTTATTTATAAAGTAACTAAAGCTTTCAGGAGTAAAATGTACAACAATTCACTAATGAAGTGTAGTGGAGTAGAAATACACAACATCAAATGTGTACTGAAGTAGAGTACATGAGTAGATCTTTTAACATCGTGCAATATTACATAACTTTTTACTACTTTACAATATCATTGACAATATCACTCTCAATATTTCTTTTTTATTTTAGTTTCTATTAGGCACTGGTATCACTTCTTATACACATAATAATTGTTATTCTATTGTTCATATATGTTTGTATTTTTTATTCTATTGTTTTTTTTTTGTTATTCTTCTGTTGTAATCTTTGATCAAACTCTGGCACAATCCTTTGGATTATCTAATATTATATGACATTATCATATATTATCTTATCTTATACTATATTATATTATCTTATATTATCGTATATTAGAATATCTTATATCATCTTATCTTATATTAACTTATTTTATCTCATATTAGATGTACTTGATTTTATTCCTCCATGGTTACCACAGCAGTACGAGGTGGAGGTCACTGACCATTGAAGTAACTCTTAACCTTGAGGTATCCCACGCTGAGCCGGAGCACAGACAGCTTGTCCAGACGACCTCTGACCTCCTCGGAGAACGGCAGCATGCCGGTGAGGCGGTCCAGCTCTCCATTCAGACGGTCCCGGTGGCGTTTGGACGGATTGGTCTTCACCGGCGGAGGCTTGGCACTGAAACCACACACACACCAGACAAAGACGCTTTGTTGATGCTGGCTTGCTAAAACTTGTTTGCTCCACTCGACAATCTACGACACACAGTTGGAATTTCCAGCTCGAGTTTAAGTGGGAGTTTCTGGTGCGAGGTTTGACTTTTCACATCCTGTAACGAGCTGTGTGGCTCGTCTGGAAAACACACGGTGAGAGGAAAATGTTGAGTGTTTTATTAGTAAGAACATTCACCCGGAAATATGAGATTTATCTGAGAGTTCATTAACGAAATGACGTCCACAAATAAATTAGGAAGCAGTGGTGGAAAGTATCCAAGTACATTTACTCAAGTACTGAACTGAGGTACTTGTACTTTCCTGCCACTCTCTACTTCCCTCCGTTTATCTGACAGCTTTAGGTACTTCATGAATTAACATTTTTTAATGGAAAACACATGGAAATGTTCGAGCACAACTGAAACAAATTAATTAGTCAATTGACTGAAAATTAAATGGAAACTATCTTGAAAATCAATTCATGATTCAACACACTCAAGTGTGTTTTTTTTAAGCAAAAACAGCAAATATTTGATGGTTCCAGCTTCTCAAATGTAAGAATCCGCTGTTTTCTTGCGTCATACAGTAACGTTTATAGAATATTTTGGGTTTTGGGACTGTTCATTTGACAAAACAAGACATATTGAGCACTTTTCACTGTTTTTAATATCAGGGATGGACGTACACACTAGTACAAACTAATAGTGATCGATTATCAACTTCATAGGCGCTAAACACAATGTAACTTTTATTATAAAACTATTACTCATCAATAAAATGCAATTCATTTTAAAATCAAGTATCACTGAATCCTTTAAGTTGACATATTGCTATTCATCATCTCCTCGATGTGAGAAAAACACACGCAGGCGTCGTGAACCACCAAAGTTCATCCTCTGGGGATCATGAACGTCTGCACAACATTTGATGGCAATCCATCGAAAAGTAGTTGAGTTATTTGATTGTGGACCGACAGACATTGACCTCCGTACAGCTGTGAAGATAGCATGGCTAAACAATACAGATATCTGGAGCGGAACAACCAAATACAGAGTTACATCACGACTCTGAGACGGCGTGTTATTATTACTACAAATTACCACAGTGTAATTCCTCTGCAACATGTCGGGACATGCAGAAGCCTCCCCGACTGAACACAGACATCTGAGGAAAGATGCAGGGAAGAGGAGAGACAACATCGAAGGAAGGAATGAGGAGATAAAACGCAGAGAGAGAGAGAGAGACAGAGAGAGAGAGAGAGAGACAGAGAGAGAGAGAGAGAGAGAGAGAGAGAGAGAGAGAGAGACAGAGACAGAGCGAAGACACATCTGAATTGTGGAAATGAAAAATAATAAAGGTGCAACTTAAGAAATGTAATATCTGGAATAGCGCCCCTTAGTTCCTGATTGTGACAAATACAGCTAAAGACTGTATTTGGGAAACAACAACAGCAAAATGGCTGGCGGAGTACATAAGTAAAGCCAGTGTAGCCATGACAAATAATCATAATAATGGATCAATCGAATTAAATTCTCTTTTCAACCAAAGTTAGCATGTATATATGCAGGATTTCAAACACCTAAAAAGAGACGAACGGCTCCTCTCCCATTGCCAGTGACGAGTTGCCCTTTCCGTTTTTATTCTGGTGAAGTTCGCCGTCACAAACAGACGGAGACGGGGTTAGTCAACAGGGGAAATGTATGAATGGAGTCTGTGGCTGTGAGGACCGTTTATTTCCACATATAACTCTGAATTAAGGGTTAATTTCATCCAGACCAGAGTTTGTTATTGATGGAAGAGTGGAAAGACTAATCAAAATGTTTTTTTAATGAGTTTATTATTGTTTCTGTTCAGTTTGAATTAAGTGTGTTTTACTATGATCAGCTAAAATGACTGTTTCTGTCAACGGAGTCCCGTGACTTTGAGGAGAGCAGATAACAGTGGTTTCCTTTCACAGATAACTCGCTAAATTATGGGTTATTTCTCCCAAACCAGAGTTGGTGATTGATGGAACAGTGGAAAGACTAACCAAGCAACGACATTTAAGTTTTGCTAATATTTAGATCATCCTCCTCCATCCTTTTATCTCCTCTATCGACTCAAACATCAAAAATAATCATCAAATCAAGTTATAAAAGGACTCTATAAAAGCAAAACAAGGATCCTACAAACAGGATGTCATGATTTTGAGATGATGTAGACGTATAGATAGAAGGCTTATTGAGGAGCTCCGGAGTCGAGTCAGATCTTTCTGTGATCGCCGTCCTCCTCGTGGGTAACACAGAGTTGGACTTGGCTCTGGACCCCGAGCCGCCGGCCTCAGGCGGGTCGGGTTACCCGGGCAGCTCGTGAGTCTGGTGGTCGGGCACAACAAGATGTCGGCCGCACGACGGGAAGAAGACGACTTGAACGCAGATGAATCTACGGAGTCTCTAATAGTCAAAATGTAAAGCTGCTTTTTAACAGTGTCATCAGTTCTCCGTTGTTTCCGGAGTCGTGGGTGAGACTTCTGGACTATCTTTGACCGTTGCCGTGACGGAGGAAGTATTTAGATCCTGCACCTCATCAAAAATACTACGATAATAAGAGTCAGTTACAAGTAGAAGTCATGCATTCAGAATGTTACTTCGCTAAAAGTATCTCAAACTTAGAAGTAAAAGTAAAATGTAACTGTTCATCTATTATATATTCTATCATTAGATTATTATGACTCATGCATTACTGTAAAAGCAGGATTTTACTGTTGTAGTTGGTTGAGCTCATTTTGAACTATTAACTAATGATTATTTTCATTATGGATTAATCTGCTGATTATTTTCCCCATGAATCGATAAATTGCTTGGTTTGTAAAAATAGTGAAAACAGTGAGAAATTATGTCAAAATTAAAGTCCAAAGTGACACCTTTATAATGTTTGTTTAGTCCAAACCTCAACATTATTACAAACACATTAACATTATCACTAATATATTAACATTATTTTTTTTTTAAATTACATTTTGTGAAGCTGGAACAATGAAATGTTTCTAGATTATTTTTTTAAAATGTCTTGAATCATTTTCAAAATAGTTTTTGAAGTACTTTTCAGGTACTTTACATTTTACATTATATTTCTACTCCACTACATCCCAGAGGGAAATAGTGTACTTTTAACATCACTGCATACATTTGACAGCTTCGTTTACTTTACAGATTCAGATTGGTAATAAAAAATATGAATCAACTAATACATTATGACTATCTCCACCTTTATCAGCTGCATTATGATGATGATGATGCAAGTGATGAACATAATGCATCAATTTAATCCACTATATATATATATATATATATATGTATATATATATATATATATATATATATACATATATATATATATATATATATACACACACACATATATATATACGTATATATATGTATGTGTATATATATATATACACACACACACATATATATATATATACATATATATATATATATATATATATATATAAATATAAACACATATATACATATATATATATATATATATATATATATACACACATATATATATATATATATATATATATATATATATATATATATATAATTCTGAAATGGGCCATGCTGCAAAAGGAGTACTCTTTAAAGTATTTTGATGCTGATACTTTTGTACTTTTACTTTAGTAGAAACCCTAAGTAACACTGCCAATGCGGGACTTCGCTCGTAGCAGAGTATTTCTACAGCGATGTGTCACTCCTTTCTAGTGAGGTAAACGATCTGAACTCTTCTGCCACCATCACCTGTGGGACTCTACCTCATCTACCCATGACGTCAGTACCTCCGCGTGACCTTCCACTGCAGGTGAACACTCATCACTGAAGTAGTTTGATTTTTTTTTTAAACATTAAAACTGACCTTTTCTGGACGGGCTTCTTCCTCCTCTTCACCGCGTACACTCCACTGTTCCCCGGCATGGTGGAGCTCAAGTTTCACCTCTAACTGTCTCTCGACCTCCCCTTGGATGTGCAAAACAAAAACACAACAAAAAACAAAACGTTTGTTTACTCAGATCTCCAGACACTCGCCTGTAAGCTCCTCTCCTGCCAGGGTCCATGCAAAAAACTGCTTATTTAACTGGAAGAGCAAAAAAAAAACTCTAAATCCATGAAGTCTGCAGTATTCTGCAGCGACCATGTCGATCAGAAGCTCTTTTAAAGAGTTACTAACTTTCAAAAGGAAGTAGAGCACACACACACACACACACACACACACACACACACACACACACACACACACACACACACACACACAGCTCTCAGTCCTCCCCGTGTGTGGTGCTCCTGCTTCAGCCAATCAAATCCCCTGTACCATCACCACAGCTCTGTCTCTCCCTTTGTGATTGGTGTAAAGCTCCTCCTTTGTCCTCAGCTGTAAAGTACACAACCTGTACATGTAAAAGTACTTTTCACATTACCATTCTGAGGGATCAAGGTTGTTTCCTCCCTGTTGAGATGTACAGGTGAACATAAAGGGACGGCAGCTCAACTTTCCATAGTTTCTCACATAGTTTATTTTCCCCTCCTGATGAATGTTGTGTAACCTGTAACTCCATCCAGTGGCGGTTCAAGTCATCACAGGTTTATTGCAGGAGGGAATAAAAGAGTAATATTGGTGGAAGAACTACACCTCAAATCAGTACAATAAAATTAAACAAAGCAAAATTAAATAACATAAAAAAAAGTAAAATTAAAGCTGCAAGCAGCATCGTTCGGGCCTATTTTGCCAGGAATTAAGCTCCGAATACAATCCTAAATGTAAACTGAATGTGTGTGAATGGGCTTTATTTGTAACATAACATACTGTCAAAGGAAATGCATTATGCATTTATACATTAATAAAAACTCACCCGCTCATTTTGTACTTCCTATTGTCATTTATTTTTTGTTGCATTTTTTTTATACATTATGCTCCCTCGGTTTTATTTGTTCTACTTATTTTTGTTATTGTTTGTTTTCCTGGTTGAATAAATCGGTGGCTTCTTGACCTCTGCTGACACATTTCTTATTTTTTCACTGTCTGGATTTTTATGCAGGCTTCAGGCCTTTTCATGCAAATTATCGCAAGTTAATTTAGTTATTTTTCAAACTGTTGTTTTTGTCTTTAACACAGAACAAGAATAATATTAACGGGCAAAAGAAACACATATATATATATATATACATATACGTATGTATATGTATATATATATATGTATATGTATATATACATATACATATATATATATATGTGTATATATATATATATATATACACATATATATATACATGTAGATATATATATGTATATATATATACATACATATATACACATATATATATATATACATATATATACATATATACATGTATATATATGTATATATATACATATATATATGTATATGTATATGTATATATATATATATATATATATATATACACATACACACACAATTATATGTGCTCTATATATATTTATACACACAATATATATATATATTATACACACAATATATATATATATTTGTACATGAAATGTATATAAAATGATATATGTATATATATATATTTATACAGACAATATATATACACACAATTATATATCTATATATAAATACAATTAAAATAATTGAAATCTTAATCTTAAATGAAAACGAAAAAAGCAGGGTTGTCATATTTGGTTTGATTGTAAAAAATACTTTCCAGTGAAGAACTGCAGTCTTCTGCAACATATTTGTCTCAAATACATTAAATAAATTAAATATTTATGTGATGAATGCAAAAACAACCTATCAAAGCCCCTTTTTATTATTGTGAAATTGCTATAATGACGAGGTTATTGGATTGGGTTTCAGTTAACATAAACCTACCTGTGACTGTGTATAGCTCAAGCCCATCTTTTCCTCGTTGAAAGACATAGAATAATAATAATAATAATAATAATAATAATAATAATAATAATAAAAATAATAATAATAGTAAACATGAGAAGAACTTCATCAGTGCTCGGGCCCGAATAAAACAAAGAAAATGAAACAAAACAAAGTGAAATAAAACTACACTAAATAAAATTAAAATAATCAAAAAAGTCAAGTAAATTAAACCTATTATTATTATTATTATTATTATTATTATTATTATTATTATTATTATTATTATTATTATTAGTAGTAGTAGTAGTAGTAGTAGTAGTAGTAGTAGTAGTAGAATATATAATAATAACTCGCCTCAATCACCTGAAATTTGGTAACACAGTGGTGGAAAGTATAATTACTGAAATTACCATTTTCTAGCTACTTATCCAGTAAAGTAAAAGTACTTCAAATTTAAAATGATGTAAAGTACTTGAGGAGGTTTCTGCAGCATTTTAATCACCAAATATTACCAAAATACATGATTCTTTAAAATAAATTTGACAGTACCCGACAATTCATCCACAATATTCAAAAGAAACAAAATCACATTCATTGCATCATCATCATTTCTTTTTTTTTTTAACAATACAGGAAAACAACATAAAATCTGGATTTTGTTAAAAATCTAAATTAATTCTTCAACAAAGGCAACTGCCTCGACAGTTCACGGTCAGAGAGTAGAATACAGTTATGTTTTCAGTGACACAGCATTTGGAGAAATTAATTCCCATGATTGTTTGAATATTAGGAGGACATAACTGGAATGTGATCGACCCCCCGAAAAACTCAAAACACCAGAGACTTTGGTTTTTCCCAGGGGAACTCCTCTCGGCCGAAGTGACCGTAGCAGGCGGTGGCCTGGTAGATCGGCCTCTTCAAACCCAGCTCTCTGTAAAAAAAGAAAAAAATGATATATGTTGTTACGCTACGTTGTTACGCTACGTTGTTACGCTACGTTGTTACGCTACGTTGTTACGCTACGTTGTTACGCTACGTTGTTATGTAAAAAAAACGAAACACTAAAAACACGAGTTTTCTTCAATTGTGAAAAGCGAAACACGTACTTCACGATGACCCCGGGCCGCAGGTCGAAGTTCTTCTGTACTATTTGCAGCAGCTCGTCTTCGTCCCTGTCCGATGAGCCGTAGTGAAACACGGAGATGGAGAGTGGCTGGCTCACACCGATGGCGTAGGAGATCTAGAGGGGCGTAACGCACAAGAATACAATTCAGTCCTTCAGTCATCAGAAGATCTTCTGACTTCATCTCACACACAGTTTGAGATTATTAAGGAAGCGTCGCACATTGGACATAAAATAATAACATGTAAATAAAGTCTCATCACCCATCCATCCATCCATCCATCCATCCATTTTCCTCCGCTTATCCGGGGTCGGGTCGCGGTGGCAGCAGGCCTAGCAGGCCGACCCAGGCTTCCCTCTCACCCGCAACACGTTCCAGCTCGTTCTGGGGGATCCCGAGGCGTTCCCAGGCCAGCTGGGAGATATAATCCCTCCAGCGTGTCCTGGGTCTTCCCCGGGGCCTCCTACCAGCTGGGCGTGCCTGGAAAACCTCTAACGGGAGGCGTCCAGGAGGCATCCTGATCAGATGCCCGAACCACCTCAGCTGACTCCTTTCAATACGAAGGAGTAGCGCCTCAACTCCAAGTTCCCTCCTGATGTCCGAGCTCCTTACCCTATCTCTAAGGCTGAGCCCGGCCACCCTACGGAGAAAACTCATTTCGGCCGCTTGTATCCGAGACCTCATTCTTTCGGTCACGACCCAGAGTTCATGACCATAGGTGAGGGTCGGAACGTAGACCGCCCAGTAAATTGAGAGCTTTGCCTTCCGGCTCAGCTCCCTCTTCACCGAGACGGTCCGGTGCAGTGCCTGTTTTACTGCTGCAGCCGCACCGATCCGCCGGTCGATCTCCCGCCGGTCGATCTCCCGCTCCATCTTACCCTCACTCGTGAACAAGACCCCGAGATACTTGAACTCCTTCGCTTGCGGCAGGCACTGCGTCCCCACCCGGAGGGAGCAATCCACCGGTTTCTGGCAGAGTACCATGGCCTCGGATTTGGATGTGCTTACCCTCATCCCCGCGGCGTCACACTCGGCTGCAAATCGCCCCAGTGAATGCTGGAGGTCATGGTCCGAAGAGGCTAACAGGACCACATCATCTGCGAACAGCAGAGAGGCGATCCCGAGACCCCGAACCCGACGTTCTCCTCCCCCCGGCTACGCCTAGATATCCTGTCCATGAAAGTCACGAACAGGACCGGTGATAAAGGGCAGCCCTGGCGGAGGCCAACACCCACCGGGAACGCGTCTGACTTATTGCCGAGAATACGAACACAGCTCCTACTGCAGTCGTACAGAGATCGGATGGCCCGTTGTAACGGGTCCGGCACCCCATACCCCCGCAGCACCCCCCACAAAAACCCCCGAGGGACCCGGTCGAAGGCCTTCTCCAAGTCCACAAAACACATGTAGACTGGTTGGGCAAACTCCCAGAGCCCCTCCACTAGTCTTGCGAGGGTAAAGAGCTGGTCCACTGTTCCACGACCGGGACGGAATCCGCACTGCTCCTCTTGAATCAGAGGTTCGACAATCGGTCGGAGCCTCCTTTCCAGAACCCTGGCATACACTTTCCCCGGGAGGCTGAGTAGTGTGATACCCCGATAATTCGAGCACACTCTACGGTCCCCCTTTTTGAAAATGGGAACCACCACCCCGGTCTGCCAGTCCATGGGCACTGTTCCCGACCCCCATGCGATATTGAAAAGGCGTGTCAGCCAAGACAGCCCAACAACGTCCAGCGCCTTCAGCATCTCAGGGCGATTCTCATCCACCCCCGGCGCCTTGCCACCAAGGAGCTTATTGACTACCTTAGTGGCCTCTGCCAAGGATATGGATGCGACCCCCCCCAAGTCTACAGGCGGTGCCTCCTCTCTAGAGGACATGTTGGCCGGGTTTAGGAGTTCCTCAAAGTGCTCTTTCCACCGCCCGACGATGTCCCCCGTCCGGGTCAGCAGTCCCCTCCCCTCCCCCGTGCTGAGCACAGCCTGGGGTAAGCCCTGCTTTCCCTTCCTGAGCCGTCGGATGGTTTGCCAGAACTTCCTTGAGGCCAACCGAAAGTCCTTCTCCATGGCCTCCCGAACTCCTCCCATGCCCGAGTTTTAGCGTCCGCGACCACCGCAGCTGCAGCCCTTTTGGCCTGCCGGTACCTCTCAGCTGTTTCAGGAGACCCCCGAGCCAACCAGGCCCGAAAGGCCTCCTTCTTCAGTTTGACAGCTTCCCTCAACACCGGGTTCTCAGGTTACCGCCACGACAGGCACCGGTGACCTTCCGACCACAGCTCCTAGCGGCCGCGTCCACAATAGAGGCTTTGAACATGGTCCACTCGGATTCCATGTCCCCAGCCTCCTTGGGATGTGTGAGAAGTTCTTCCGGAGGTGGGAGTTGAAGACCTCCCGGACAGGATCCTCCGCCAGACGTTCCCAGTTCACCCTCACTACACGTTTGGGCTTGCCGGGTCTCTCCAGCCGATTCCCCTGCCATCTGATCCAACTCACCACCAGGTGGTGATCAGCTGACAGCTCTGCTCCTCTCTTCACCCGAGTGTCCAAGACATACGGCCGCAGATCAGATGAAACGATTACAAAGTCGATCATTGATCTACGGCCTAAGGTGTTCTGGTACCAGGTACACTTATGAGCCAACCTATGTTCGAACATGGTGTTCGTTATGGACAAACCGTGACTAGCACAGAAGTCCAACAGCGAGACACCACTCAGGTTCAGATCAGGCAAGCCGTTCCTCCCAATCACCCCCCGCCAGGTTTCTCTGTCGTTGCCCACGTGAGCGTTGAAGTCTCCCAGGAGAACTATAGAGTCAGCAGGAGGCGCCCTTTCCAGGACCCCTCCCACCGACTCCAAGAAGGCCGGATACTCCGAACTGCTGTTCGGTGCATAGGCACAAACAACAGTCAGAGCCTTACTCCCCGCAACCCGCAGGCGCAGGGAGGCGACCCTCTCGCTCCCCGGGTAGAACTCCAACAAGGCGGCGCTCAGCCGGGGGCTCGTGAGTATCCCCACTCCCGCCCGGCGCCTCTCACCCTGGGCAACTCCAGAAAAGGACAAAGTCCAACCTTTCTCCAGGAGCTTGGTTCCAGAGCCAGTGCTGTGCGTGGAGGTGGGGCCAACTATATCTAGCTGGTACCGCTCCACCTCCCGCACCAGCTCCGGCTCTTTCCCCGCTAGCGAGGTGACGTTCCACGTCCCTAGAGCTAGTCTATGCCGCCGGCGATCAGCTCGCCCAGGCCCCCTGCCCGGCCTGCCGCCCGGTCCACATAGCACCCGATCCCGATGCTTATCCCTGCGGGTGGTGGGTCCACAGGGTGGCTGCTCCATGATGTTTCTTCGGGCTGAGCCCGACCGGGCCCCATGGGCGAAGGCCCGGCCACCAGACGCTCGCCTACGAGCTCCCCTCCCGGGTCTGGCTCCGGGAGGGTGCCCCGGTTTCCCTAGTCCGGGCGAGGTGGCTATAGTCCGTGTGCTGCTGTTCATCGGGGTTTTTGAACCGCTCTTAGTCTGGACTTTCCCCCGCAACCTGTTTGTCTTGGGAGACCCTACCAGGGGCTGATGCCCCGGACAACATAGCTCCCAGGATCACTGAGCCAGTCTCATCACACTTTGCACAAAAAAGGATTTGTTTTTATGAATCCGAGAGAAGACTGTCTATTTCTATATAGTTATTCTTAATGCTCGTCTCCCGTTTGGATTCTAGAGAAATCAGATGAAATCATACAAACTCAACACTTCCTGCTTAAAAGTAAAAGCCCTCTATCGTTTCAGTGGAAGGAATCCCTTAATTTCCTGTCAAGGCTTTTATTGTGAAACGTTTGCAGGAAAACAGTCCAAAAAACAGCGCTTTAAATGTGTGCCATCTTGTGGCACTTGTACAGTACTACAAAATATATATATACACACACACACACACACACACACACACACACACACACACACACACACACACACACACACACACACACACACACACACACACACAGCAACAGGACAATAACACTTTAGATGATTAATCCAGAACATAATGATATTGTTGTATTCATTAAATCACATTTTTACCAAAAGAGGTGGAATTTATGAATCAGTTTTGTGATTCAAATCCTTTGTGTCCATAGTTTGCAGCAAACAGCGACGCCGAGGCTTTAAACCTCCTCACCTGAACGAGGACTCTCCTGCACAGTCCGGCTTTAACCAAAGACTTGGCGACCCAGCGTGCCGCGTAAGCTCCGGACCGATCCACTTTGGAGTAGTCTTTTCCGGAGAAAGCCCCTCCTCCGTGACCCCCCCATCCTCCGTATGTGTCCACGATGATTTTACGGCCCGTGAGTCCTGCGTCGCTCTAACGACACAATCAAAACATCAACTTCTGCTCGCTCACACACACTGATTCACTGATGTATATCTATGTGTGGTTCAGTGCTCACTCACCTGTGGGCCGCCCATGAGGAATTTCCCACTCGGCAGTAGGTGGTAGATGGTCTTGTCGTCCAAGTACCTGGCAGGAATGATCACCTTCACCACCTTCTCCATCAGATTGCGTCTGATCTCCTCCAGGGTGATGTCGGGGATGTGCTGCACCGAGATGACCACGGTGTGAACTCGCAGAGGCTCCATGGCTCCCGAGTTGTCTCTGTACTCCACTGTGACCTGCGGAACAGAGGCAGCTTAGTTCTGTGAATGGAAGGAGAGGGGGTGAGAGGGAGTCTTCTTCTCTGCTGACCGCTGTCCAACGCTTTTGCTCGCCTTCGTACTCTGCTGTGAAAGTCGTTAGAGCGTGTCCGATTGTCCTTTTCTGCAAATAAACATACAAAACGCAGCAACTGGATCTGAGAATCATTGAATCCTCATCTCCCCTGCTCAGCCTCTCGTGACTCATTTTAAGTTTCAGGAGGTCACCTGTAACTCGTTCTGCCCGCGTGCTCTCTGTTGTAACAGAAAGCCTTGAATTCAGGTGAAGACAAAGCCTATTTTAAGTCATATTACGATGCAAAGATTTGTACATTAGCGGCAATATAGTACAAAATAATAATAATCGTTTCTCCCAGACGCTCCAGACATTAAAGATGTGCTGAATCGAATGGGTCAGAGTCAAACCGTTCAGCGGTCGGTGCCTTTTAAGATGGCTCACTTGTGATTTGGAGTCCGGTCGTATCCAAGGACACTCTCCGCTGAGCGACAGCTCTCTGATCCTGTAGTTGAGCTTGTGAGCCAGGAGGATGGTGAGGGGCATGCACTCCTCGGTCTCATCGGTGGCGTAGCCAAACATCAAACCCTGAGGAGACAAGCAGGCGGACACAAATGGAGAATAAAGTCTGAGTGGTCATGTCAAAAGTGTCTCTACAAATCTTTAAAAAAGAGCCTTTGAATGTTTTTTGTGAGCGACAGTACCAACACGGCTCGAGGCAAAATCTATCCACCACTTTGTTCCTTGCTGAAATACAGGGCGTGCTGTAGGTTCACTAAGGCAAACCGCTTCACAAGCAGCTTTTCTCCCTCAGCCATCAGGCCTCCATGGAGCCCGCCCCCCTTTAAAGTTGAGGTTTAAAGGTGAAATACTGAACCTGGTCTCCTGCACCGATGTCCTCCTGATCCCTGCCTTCAAACACACAGTCCGATATCTCCTCACACTGCGGCTCCAGCGCCACCAGCACATTGCAGGTCTTATAGTCAAAACCTGCAGATCACAGTTGGGACTCAGTCACCGAAATCCCAGAGAAAAGTAGTTATTAATTATTAAATAAGAATCATCCCACCTTTTGAAGAGTCGTCGTAGCCAATCTTCTTGACGGTATCTCGGACCACTGACTGGAGATCCACGATGGCCTTAGACGTCACTTCTCCAACTAGTAAAACCATGCCCGTCTTCGCCACACATTCTGCATTAAAACATCAGGTTTTTAACAAGACAAGAATCCGACTCAGGCTTTTTTTTTTGGTTGACTTTCGTCTGAATGCATTGTATAATCATAGTTTCTGAAACATTAAATTCTTGTGTACTTTTTTGTCTGAAGCAGCGTCATTGAAAAAGTCACCAGAAGAGAGCACACTGTGATAAAACACTAGATTTTATGGAGACGTTTCAGAGGGAGTTAAATGCATTCGATGAGCTTTGAGAAAGCCAGTGAGATCTAAAGGGCCAACACAGGTCCAGTCTAAGATAACTGGCTGTTTAAAACTAGTACTAACGACTGTACTATGTTCATGTTTGCTACTATCATAGTTTAGATTTGCGGCGATCCGCAGGGCAATGTTTCGGATATTTCTGAAACACTCATGTTGCTTTCCAGTCTCGAGTGTGTGAGATGTATGAATGCCTCACAGATACTGTGGGAGTGGTCTCTCTGTGGTAGTGGTCTCTCTGTGGTAGTGGTCTCTCTGTCGTAGTGGTCTCTCTGTGGGAGTGGGCTCTCTGTGGGAGTGGTTCCAGGGGTAATTAGCAACAGCTGTAACCTGTTGCTAATTACCCCTCATGGCTTTAAGCAGGAGCAGGCTGGAGCTCTGGTGGCCGGTGAGACAGAAAGAGGACGGAGGAAGAGAACCACCAGCCCACGAGAGCTGGCCTGATTCATGCACACCGGCCGGGCGGCAGGAGAGAGAGCGCTTGGCAGTGTGCATCGTTTGTTTAAGTTCGTAATAAAATACGTTGGTGTCAACCTTAGCTGCCGGAGACGTGTGTGTTGGGGAGGACCCGCGAGTAGCCCGGTGTCGGCTACAGATACAAAAATACATTCTCATTGTAATTTATATAAATGTCTCAGCTCCGTCTCACGAGGCTAACCGCTACTTGAAGCGTTTACTTGGGCTTCAAATCTACGGAGCGAACAGTTAAAGCTGTTAATGTCACCTCATTATGATTTATATATTTATATATATATATATATTAGATTTTCCTGTGAGCAAGTAACCATTTAGATTCCCAATGTGTGGTCAGTTTATCCAAATAATGCCTGTTTGCTGCATTGTTTTCAGAGACCTGACGGAGCCGCCGGCGGGGTTAAAGGTGCAGTGTTTAGGATCCACGAGCATCTTAGTGGTGAGAGGATCAGCTCCGTATGTAGATACAACTCATTCTAAAGTTACGAAAACACAAAGATTCTGGTTTCCAGGTGATTATACCCCAAAGAAAACCTACTTAATATTATATTCCATGTCTGCCAATAGAGCCCCCTAACTGCTGCAAACTGTTCCTTTAAAGAGAAGTGAGAGAGCAGCCAGCTCTCAATCAATAACCGTATCAAACGGGTAATAAAAGGTATTCTGAGAACGTGTGAGTCAGAGTTCCTCGAACATACGGCCATAAATGAGCGCCTAAAAACGATTGTGCAGCGGTATGCAAGATTATAGCCATGGAACGATACAGAGTTGCACACTCGCATGACCAAACTCATTATCTCCTGGTGAAGATAATAATACACAGAGAGCGTATTACTGGGAGTGAGGCTGTAGGGAGGGTCTTTAGAAAATACTTAGGTTACAAATTCCTTCAGAACCTAGTAACAAAAAACAAATCTCTAAAATTTACAGAAACAATACGAAGGTTGTGGTTTATTGTGAAAATGTAACCAGTGACCTTTAGACAGTGAAATCTGTCCACAAAAGTTTTGTTATTTTTTGTATAATCAGTCTTTGCTGAATCAGTAAAATGTCCTTGTAACTGTTGTATTCTTACTATAGGAGGAAACATTGACTTTTGGTTTGACTCGGTTGAAAAATAGTCTCAATTTTGATAAACTTTTATCATATACTTCGATTGTAAGTGAAAAAAAATACCCCACTGGAAGTTTCTACACACTATCTTTTCATGCTGCTCATAAAAGCAAGATATTTAAAAGGGTCTGAACATCTTGTGCAGCTGAATATATGTATATTTATTCATTTTCGGCGAAAAGAAAATGTTAATTGTGAACTACTGTGTTGTGATTATTGTTAGTTGGATACATCAAGATAAGCAGTTTAATTTAATTTGGATGATAAACATTGAGATCATGACACAAAACTCACCACAGGCCACTTTAGAGTCAGGGTCTTGACTCAGGTACGCATCGAGCACTGCGTCACTGATCTGATCACACATTTTATCTGTGAACACAAATCAGACATGTAAATAAATAAGGGAATACTCGTACTGCGAATACTTTTCAGAACTCGCTGAATGTGATTTAATGATTCGTATGCAGAAGATAAATACATCTTTACTGACGTTGGGGGCTCTGTAGTTTAACTCATTTTAAAGGAAATAACTTTCTACAGTTAAAAAGGTAATGAAGTACTGTCCTTTTTGAGTATTTCCATTAAATGCTACTTTATTCTCCTACTCCACTACAATTCGGAAGCCAGTATTGTACAATTATTTGACAACATTAGCTACTCTGCATATTAAGATTATAAATATTAATATAAATCAACTGAAAAATGATGGTGTATAATTAAAAATGTAACTACTTAGCAGTATATAAAGTAATTTAAATTTGCTCCAAATGTATAAACTGCAACATTAAAGTGACGGACACATTAATGCATCAATAATTATAATCCAGTATTATAATATAAAATATTCTGGAATGGGCCCTTCTGCATAATGAGTACTTTACAAGAAGTACTCAGGATTTTTACTTAAGTAAAAGTAGCAGTATTAGTGTATTAATACTATGTTACAAGTAAAAGTCCTGAATTCAAAATGAAGAAGTCTCAAACCTTAAAATTGATAACATAATATACATTACCAGTGGTGCTAGAAATACTACTTTTTACTTAAGTAAAAGTAGCAATACTGTTGTGTCGAAATATTTAAATTTAAAGTATAAGCATGAGAATATACTGAAAGTACCAAAAGTAAAAATACTCATTATGCAGAATGGCCCATTTTGGAATAAAATGCATTACATTATTGTCTTATAATTATTGCTCATCACTTAAATGTTGCTGTTGTTTATTTCAACTACTTTATATACTGCTTGGTACTTTAATCTATGATAATACGCCACATTTTAGTAAATGCATAAATGCATAAATGCAGTGAAGTAAAGGGGATGGTATTTAAAGTATGAAGTAGCATAACATGGAAATACTGCAACTGTATTACCACAGTACAGTTGTGCACGCAGTAAAACATGAACACGGTACCGGAGTGTCCTTCTCCGACGGATTCGGACGTGAACAAGAACGTCTTCCCACTCCGACGCGCTCCGCTCGGGTTCATCTTCAGCTCCTCGGTCGGTGTCTGTGAAGGAAACCACGCCTGTGACGTCTTTAAACGGCGCCGTCGCACTTCGGCAGTAAAGCCGATTTACGATTGGCGGATTAAATGACTGATGTAACATTTCACCGGTTGTCGTACACGGTTAATAAAAGTAATGATGTTAATAGGCTGACAAATATACTACCTTAAGTACTCATCGCCTCATCAGTGGTTTTTTTTGTAAACGGCTGAGAGAGCTGAGGGGGGATGTTTACAAGTGACGGTCCTTCAGGCAGCAGCACGGACAGCCTCAAGGTGGTGGTGACGCACCACGTAAATAAAAACATTTAATTAAATTATTATTATATATATACATATATATATAAATTTAGTAAAATAAACAAACAAAATACTAAATAAAACATAAAATAAATATAAAAATACAATACAAAATAATTATAAAAATAGTATAACTATAATAATAACTCACCTCAATGTGGTAACATATTTTATATTAAAATTAAAAAACATTTAATCAAATTATAATATATATATATATATATATATATTAAAATATATAAATGTAGTCAAATAAACAAACAAAATACTAAATAAAACATTAAATATATAAAAATACAATACAAAATAATTATAAAAAATAGTATAACTCACCTCAATCACCTTAAATGTGGTAAGATATTATGTATTGTCAGTGGTGGAAGAATAACTCAGTCCTTTTATTTAATTAAAAGTACCACTGTGTAGAGAAACACTACAACACAAGTTGCATCAAAATATACTCAAAGTACCAAAAGTAAATATACGGATTGTGCAGAATGGCCTATTTCAGAATAATGTATATTATATCTATTTGGACAAAGACACCAGTTGCAATACAATTTAAAGTGGTTGCTGTTATTTAAGTACACAAACACTAACAACAGTAACAGAAACTGATTCACAGAGCTGAGTGCACACAACTGTGTGGCAGATAGCTGAACAAAAAAACATCATCATAAAGATTTATTGCAGGGCTAGTATAATACTATGCAGTATTTCATACATGTGATCGTGTTGTTGTGGCCAGGGGTATTTAACCCCTACAATACTGGAACATTGTGCTAATGCGTTGTGTTCTAGTGCATTTGGCTTATAATATCTTAAAACCTTATGAAACACAAACGTCTTAACCGTACAAAGATCACAATCGGTACTCGTATAAGAGACAGAGTGGTACGGTTGCATACTCCACTTTCATACTCACATACTGAACAGTCTTTAGAATTGGTCTTAATTATCTAAGGTAAGAGTGCATTGATTCATTATATATTTCTTTTTGACTTTGAGCAAACATATGCCTTCACTGTGTCTTTAGTATTTGCCAAGCATTCACACTCCCAATGTTCAGTTTGTATGACTCACAGCCACATCCTCTTTATCAAGGAAGTACATCTAGTACTAACAAAGTACTATCAAACCATTTCTATTCCTGTTTAAATGTGGATTTAGTAATGTACTTTATTTGTCCCCTTGGGGATATTCTTTTTTTATTTGTATGTATAGTTAGGATTGACTTCTAAGTACATTTACTCAAGTACTGAACCACTCTGAGGTACTTAAAATTTACTTGTGTTTTAATTTTATGCTAATTTATACTTCTACTCCACTACATCTCAGAAGCAAATGTCATTTTTAATTAATGCATCAATAATTATAATTCAATAAAATTAATTGTTTAATTCTGAAATGGGCTCTGCAGAATGAGTACTTTTACTTTTGGTACTTTAAGTGATTTTAGGTAAGATTTTGAATGCAGGACTTTTACTTGTAACAGTCATTTTACAGTGTAGTACTGCTATTTCTTTTTATATTGCAGCAACTTTTACCAAAGTTAAATAATAATAATAATAATAAAATAATCCTCCACTGCATGTATCATTTATTTATTTCCAATTCCACACTTTTATTTTGAAGGACGTGTGCCCAAACATATTATCTATATTATTCTGAAATTCTGCATAATAAGTACTTTTACACTTTGAAGTATATTTTGATGCTAATATTTTTGTATGCAAGTAAAGTTTTGAATGAAGGACTTTTACTTGTACCAGAGTATTTCTACACTGTAGTATTGCTATTTTTTAAGTCAAAGATCTGAGTACTTCTTCACCATCGGTTACTAGTTACTTTGCAGACGAAGATTTAAAAATCTATAACAAGCATATAAAATACAATGCATTGTTATTCAGTAGAATAAATTCATAAAATTAGCTCTGCAGCCAGCTACAATATTAAAATATTACATGTTACTGCATCAATAATAACAATAATCTATTGGTGGAAGACTAAATGTAACAACGGAGCAAATTTTAGCAGCATTTTAAACTTGAAGCACATTTTACGTGAGATTTTAAATGCATGACGTGTAACAGAATATTTGTAAATGTTAGTCTTGATACTTTTAAGTAAAAGTTCTTAATAATTCTTCCACCTCTTCATGTGCAACAGTTATTCCTCTGCTTCCTTGTGTAGTTGTGGTGATACACACTGTTCACACATGTTGGTTGCAGAAAGTGTTGTTCACCATGGTCACCCTCTTAGCTTAGCGTATTAGCATGCTAATACCTGCTAATAAGCACAGTAGCTACAGGTTTATGAGGTTGATCAGAATATGTCAGTAGTTTTGCAGGTATTTGTTCATAACTTACAGTTTTTCTTTTTACTGCACTTTATTTATTTGACTTTCCATATTAAGATTTTACACACAAAATAAATTAGGAGTTTTGTACAATATGTTGCATTGTTATAGATTCAACTTCTAAACAGTATTTAGAACATATTTTTAACTGTAATTCAAATGAGCTCTACAACTGTAAAATGATACATACACATTCAATTGTCATAATACTAAAGGAATGTATAATAGTACACGGGATATATTTTTGTTCATGACTGCCTTTTAACTGAACTTTTGTTTTGCCTTTTTATCAATATTTTATTATTATTATGTTATATTATATTGCATATTCAGACTTTTTTGTTTTTATTTGTTTATATAAAATAATTTACCTGTTTATCTTTTTTTACTTTAATATGTAAAGCCTCAGTTTATGAAATGTGCTTTGGGTTTTCAAAAGGATGTTTTTTAAAGCTGTTTTTGTAGTTACAAGTGTAAGTTATTATAATTGTTATTATAAAGTGATAAGAATGTAGGACAGGCATTTATATATATATATATATATATACATATATATATGTATATATATATATATACATATATATATATAAGCATTTTGCGTCAGCCTGTTCCTTTTCAGTCAAATTGTAGACTATATATTCCACTGTTGATACTTATTGTATTGTGTGTGAATAAACTTGCCTTGCCTCCATAACTAACCCAGTCACACTTGTAAAGAGTGGAGGTACTGTTACGTAGTGAAATGTTTGTAAACCGAGTGCTGAACTTCTGCTTCAAAACAGCACATTTGAATTCATAAACCGTCGCTGGTTGCTGAAATAACAAGCTGCACAACACAGGATGAGGAAGTGAAGCAACACAGTGACTTCACCCATTTATTGCCTTGCAAATATCTCTCTGCTGAAGACAGAGCCCTTTGCCCAGAGACATCAGCTCAACACTGGCCTGCTTCCTGTTGCTCTGACAGCTGATGGTACGTAAACACACACACACACAGAACTGAGACGAACACATAAACGGAAGTGTGTTCTTTTATTTTATTGTTTTAAAGTCTAAAATCGTAGATTAGTGTGTGGTAGTAGAGTTCACGAGAAGCAGGAAGTGAAACTGCTGCTCA
Source organism: Ophiodon elongatus (assembly GCA_016806645.1). Lineage (NCBI taxonomy): Eukaryota > Metazoa > Chordata > Actinopteri > Perciformes > Hexagrammidae > Ophiodon > Ophiodon elongatus. The sequence goes on along the minus strand of JACSYO010000257.1, from coordinate 36,521 downwards.
TCGAGGCAACGACGACGACGACTGGCTCCTGTTGAAGCCAATGAGACTCAGACTGAGGCAGTTAATGAGTAACAGAGAGGTGCAACCTTCAGCAGACATTTGTTCAGCTCTCACTGTGTGACTCATGCAGTCACAAGAAGCACAGAGCTCTGCGCCCGTTTATTATTGCACCTGCATGGCTGGATAACTTTGTGGAAACCTTTTTATTTCTTTTGCATGAGTTCTGAGAAACACAGCTGCGATGGTAGGCGGTGTACTTTTAAAACAAAGGAAGTTTAGTTGAGTTAAATATTGTTTGTATATTTCTTCTCGCCTGTTATCTAAAAATCATTCTCCATCGGTCGGTCCACGTTGCACTTTGTGTGAACCGGGGTTGTAAACACGGTGCTTGAGGTTTTCATGTGACAGTCACACGGGCCTCAGGTAAACACCTGACGGCGCTCGGGTACAGGAAGTGAGGTTTGGCCATTTAAAAAAACAAAAATCCAAAACAGTGACCACGGGAGGCGTTGCTCCTTTGACTTCCAGTGCGGTTCGCTCGTTGCTAAATTTGTGGAGATTCTGACTAAAAATGAAAACTTTTCCTCAGGCCGACACACGCTCTCAGCCGCCGGCCTCCGGCTCCACGGCTAAACTGGACCAGGTGCAGGGTCAGGTGAACGAGGTCAAAGTCATCCTGAAAGACAACATCAGCAAAGTGCTGGAGAGGGGGGACCGGCTAGATGACCTGATCGGGAAGACCGACGACCTGCAGGCGTCTGTGAGTACGAGCTCATGATGAGCTCTCGTCATAAGTCCTTATGTAGGATTCACTACAACAAGGCTGAAATGTTTCACATCAGAGGAAAGCACCTCATTTCATTCACTAAAGTACAATTTTAAGATACTTGTACTTAACTGTGTACTTCTACTCCACTACATTTGAGAAAGGGAAATATTTTACTTTTTACTTGCTATGTGAGTAGTTACTTTTCAGATTAGGATATAACATTTAAAAATAGTTTTTAATAGTGTTTTCTTGCCTTGTGACAACAAAGGCAAACTAAAGGCACTCTAAACTTCCCAAAAGTTTTGTATATATATATATGTATATAACGTAACAATAAAGAGGGTAAACAAACTAGGCTGTAAATACATGTTGTGCCACTGCCAGCTGTAATGAGCAGTATAAATATTCTGCTTCCCCTCACTGTCATTATGGCTCATATTTCCCACATCACAGAGGCTAAACAGGTTTTTTACCTGATGATGTGTTGTGATTGGCGAAACTTCTCATAGAAATGCATTATGCATTTTAATTGGACCTTTTCTGTTCATCGCATTAGTTATTGAGCACATTTAGCTACGACCAGCTAAAATCATTAGCTAAATGTGGGACCCGAACCCAGTGCTTGATTATAGCTGATTTAAATACATGTTTGAGTTCCAAAGAGGTTAAATTAAGCAGCATTTTACAAAAAGGCAAACAAAATAGAGAAACGTCCAACAAAATAAAACTAATTAATGTATCAGAACTTACTTTCTTCTTCTCTCCCATTAATCATCTCACGACCGCTCAGAATTATCTGGTGACCCTTTGGAGGGTCCCAACCCCTATGTTGGGAACCACCGGACTAAACTATCTAACTATATCGATAAATATATATATAAAGTAGTTAAAGTAGCTCCACCTGGAGCAGCTACAACAGCAACATGCCGCTCTAACATCGACGCTTCAGTGTTTTTCTGCAGATCGAGTACTTCTACCTTTGATACTTAATACTTGCAGGAATTGTACTTGTAATGAAGTACTTCTACATTACTGTACTGGTACTTTTACTTAAAGGAGTACTCCACCGGTTTAGCATTGCCATCTTATAACATATTCAGATTCATGGTGAAAGTGACGCAGCCGAACCAGAACAATCGTCCATTTTTATTCCACACTCTTCTTCCCGCTCAAAATCTGGCACCTACATTACCCACAATGCAACTCGACTGCAAACAGTTATGTCTGGGATTACGGTGCGTTAAATGCTAGTAGAGGCTAATGTAGCCTCGATCCTTTAGCCTGCAGCAGAGATGAGCAGCGGGCTACAGACGTCTCACTTCTTTGTAATTTCACACCTCCGGATTATTTTTAATTTTCAAACTTTTTCAAAGTGAAATTCATCAGACTTCATGCGCCTTCCTCTGGAGGCACTAAAAGCTTGAAACAACTTTTTTTACCATTATGCATTAGAACTCCTCAAGACCCATCAACAGACTTCGATGTGTATCATTAGTGGAGTTCCCCTTCAAGTAAAAGGATCCTGTACTTCCTTCACCGCTGGTGTTTTACTTGGTTTCCTGTCTGTTTCTTTTCAGGCTGACTCGTTCCAAAGAACATCCACGCGGGTCGCCAGGAAATACTGGTGGAAAAACATTAAAATGATGATTGTAATCGGCGTGGTTGTGCTGATCATCATTATCCTCATCATCCTCTTCGCCACGAAAGTTATATAAAAAAGAAAATCCTCTCAGCTCGGGACTGAAAGCCATGAAGACGGTGGATGAAGCTCACCTCTTTTATTGAGCAGTGAGAAGCACTCAGGAGGGTCTCCGGTCATTTCAGCTCAAACAAACAGATATTTCAAGAGCAAAATATTCATGTAAAATTCAAAGGGTGCATGATTTTGTAACAGCTGTAAGCTTATTGATTAGGCTGCGATGACGATTATGATGAGAAGATAAATTAGAAGTTAGAAACTTGGCTGAAATACTTCCTTGAACACTCCACCAACATGTGACGCAATATTAATATTTCACAAAGGATCACAAATCCAAATGTTTATTTTTATTTTATCGCATTTCTGTCCAATTACCTGTGTGTGTGTGTGTGTGTGTATATATATATATATATTCATATATATATATATATATATATATATATATATATATGTACTGTATGTTTGACTGTAAACTCTGTAATTATGTGTATTATATGACTGATGACTATGGTAGAGGATAAATTGTAACAACGCTTTTGTATGCATTCTTTGCTAGCACTAAATATATATATGTGTGATCTGTTCCAACCGATCTAACATTTCAGTTGTGTAATAAATGAAGCAAATTCACAAATAGCATCTGGAGAACATTAAATACAAAAAACAAGAAGAGATGAGGAACGGAAACTGCTAAATCTTTGCAGCAATCTAAATAAATGCAAAACATTTACAACACAACTACTCCGGTAAACATAGAGGAAGTGTACTGTAGGTCATAGTGCTCTTCATTATGTTCTTACAATCAGCTCAGTGATCTTTGCTGGGTGCCATCGTCTCTCTGGCCGACGCTCCACCAGCCCGCTGCGGCCTTTCATCACTCTGAAACCTACGAAAAACAAACAAAAACAGATCAGCTTTAGGTGAACAAAAACCTGTTCAATTAAAAAAAATAAACAGGAATCCCCCGTGTTTATAATGTCCAATGTTAATAAACAAAAACAATTATTTTAACATTTTTACAAAAGTTAGTCCATAAGCTAGAAATCCTGAAGTGCAATAAATTAAAGAAGTCAAAATACTAAATGGAAGAAACCTTCGATTGGTCAAAAGAATACACGTTACAGAAAGCATTACATGCAAATTTTCTGGAAACTTCTTGTTTTACAAAAGGTTATAAGAGGAAAATTTGTTACAGGAAAATTAACAAAAGGAGGAGTCTTTTCCATCGCTGTGAGTAACACAAAACAGAGCAATACATGTAGACAAAGTAAAGCACTTTATCTCCCCCCAAACATGGTCTCGTCCAAATACGAACCAGGTTTTAGCTCATGGACTACTGGCTACAGAGCTAAATAAAGAAACAAGCATTTTAGATAAGATTAGGAATGCATATATTAACAATAGGAACTGGAAAGTCCAGCGAATGCTGTACGTATCCTTTGAAAAGCAAATAGTTATTTTCTCATATGTATAATCATTACTTGTGGGGGAAGTAAGGGCCTGTAAAAAATGACAATTACATGTGTATAATTTAAGTTTTACATTACAAACAGTTGCAAAGAAATAAAAAAATGGAAAGAAAGATGACAAAGCTGGACGTGTCCCATATTGTTTAGTTTAGAAATGCGGATACAGGATGTTGTAAGACCATACCAAATGGCAGCATTCGAGAGCGTATGCTTCTCGTACCCGGTCCGCATTGAGCGGGCCCTGAGAGTATCTGGGAGTCAGCTCATGGCCTGCAAGGAAGCTCCGCTGGCAGGTACAAACAAGGTATGTCAGAGTTAGGAGACAACATACTTCCTTTTCTGTTTCCTTGCACATCCTTAACTTTGGCATCCATTTACTTGTAGTAGCAGTACTTTACCTGTTAACGTTACAGTTAAAAAAAAAAAAAAAAAAAAGAAGGTGCAAAAGAGGCAGCAGAAGGCCGGCTGTTAAAATAATCGGCACACGTGTGTAGCCTCTATGTTACCACTACTGTAAAGCACTTGACGGTGCTGAGAAAAAGAAATTTACAAGAGGAAATTACACATAATGTTACCAAACAGCAAAGTAAATATAACTACTTTAAATTTAAAGTAAGAGGTGTATTTCTGTCTTTACATACCTACTTGAAGATGAGTTTCCTCCGTTAATACGGCTTGTAACTGTTGGTGTGACCGCCACGCCGTGGTGACTTGCCGTATCCTCCGGATTGATCTAAACGTGGGGCACAAAATCTGATTAAAGGTGTATTAATCATTTCAAAAGTAACAGAAAACAAATGGAATCGCCGAGTCGGCTTTACTTACTGTTGTAGTCACCATATCCGTAATAGTTGTTGTAACCGGGGTAATCATAGCCGCTATAGCCGCCATAGCCTCCATATCCTTGATTACCGTAACCATAATTGCCATAATTGCCATAATTGCCATAGTCTTGATTCCAGTAGTTGCCGTAACCCTGGTTCCAATTTTGATTGGGACCTGCTGTTAAACAGATCAAGTTATTATTGTTATTATTACTTGGAATCTTTTTCCTCTCTTTGACATGTTTAAAAAGTACTTTAAATCTTGCTCAGTTGTTGTCATTGTTTATCCTCTGATTCCTGCATGCTTTGTGCCTGTTGTTGCCAGGGTTCATACACATTTTTAGACTTTTTCTTTGAACCACATTTTCCTGACCATACATTCTCTGAGACGTCTGAGTAGACATGAAAAATAAGAATAAAAGGTTAGAGTTTTAAAATGAACCAACGCAGAGAACAACGTAACTTTAAGTGGCGTAAATGAGCTGATCTTCACTGAACCACATATACACTATTATACAGGTAATTGTTTATGGATTTTATTCCCTTTATTTGATCAGCTGGAAAAATGACAGGAGGAGGGAGAGAGAGAGAGAGAGAGAGAGAGAGAGAGAGAGAGAGAGAGAGAGAGAGAGAGAGAGAGAGACCTTCCCGTTACACATGAAATTTCCCAAACTTTCTTTATTTATTTATTTATTAACGTCTCCAGGCCTGAGATCTAATTGTATCAACTTTAATGACTTCTTACAGGGTTTTCATGACCGTACGAACCATGTGTGTGTTTTTGGTGATGTCATCTGTCCACGTTTGTACTTATATGTAAATACACTTCCTGGTAGAAGAGATATTACATCTCAATGGGACCTTTCTGGTTAAATAAAGGATAGATAAATAATTACATTATTTATTATATATCATTTCTAGTCTTCATGCTAAGCTAACCGCCGGCTTCATAGAAATTACTACGATTTAATTAATTAAAGTTAAAGTTAGACACTGCGTCTTCTTATTCTAAAGTTTGACAACGTACTGCTGAGCCGGGACTAAAAAGGTGCATTATTTACATTTTTCTTGACATGTAAGCAGCAAAGTTTCCTCCACTCACCACCGCCTCTTCCTCGAGACCTGGAGGAGTATCCACCTCTTCCTCCCCAGTACTGCTGCTGCTGGTACTGCTCCTTGGACATCGCCACTTTTATTTCACACTACAGGAACACCAATTGGGTTTTAGCTCCACAGCGATCATGTTATCAGTTATAAAAGCCGCCATAATACGTGCCAAACAATTTATCAGGGGATTAAGTTTTCATTCGTGGAGTGTGTACCTTGCTGAGTCCAATGTTGTGGTACTTTTTCTCCATGATCCCCTTAACTGGTTCCTCCTCTTTGAATGTGATGAAGCAGAAGCCTCTCCTTTTGTTCGTTTTGTTCTCCATGGGAAGTTCAATCGACTCCAACTGTGCACATTATCAACGAATGCAGAAAATAACAAGAGATGTGTTTGATTATGTTTTATGGGGAAGTTAAGGGATGAACAAAATAGGATTCCAATGAGCCACGGCTCCGACTAACAGCTAAATCTGGGAATGTTAGAAAGAAATATACCTCTCCGAAGGCACCAAAGTACTCTCTGACTTTCTCCTCAGGAGTGTCTGGAGAGAGACCACCAACAAAGATCTTCTTCACGGGCTCCTTGCTCTTCATGGCTTTGGCCTTTTTGGGGTCGATGACCTTTCCATTGAGTTTATGTTCCTTATTTGTGACAACCTGCATAACAAAATAACCAAAAAGGGGTCATATGGAAAAATAATCTTCAGGGGTAAAATTACAACTTCTCGTAGGTGATTGATTATAGTAAAGACATGTGACCTCAATGCAAATAATATTTGTTATTAACCAAATAATCAGACTGGGTGGCTGTTTTTGTTTCACTTTATTATAGGGCTTCAACTATGTTTATTATCAATCAATCTGCTGGTTGATTTGATCAATTAATTTATTCAATGCAGGTTCATAGAGCCAAAGGAGACATATTAAAATTGCTAGATTTGACCAAAACGTAAAGATATTCAGTTTATAATGATCTACAAAGAGAAAAGCAGCAAATAATCTAAGAGGATAGTAACAGCAGATAATATTTTGTATTTTTTAGCTGGTCCTGCCCCAGTTTGTGCCTCTCCTGTAAACACAAGATTTGCCTAAACCTGCTCTTATTCTTATAATAAAGCACTAATACAAGATGTATTCCCTATTTGACAGCTTCATTTTACATTACACGTCACTACTCTGCATGTAGCATTAGATACAGTCTGAGCCACAGATTGTATATAATGTAAACACTGTTTCTGGGAGCAGGACTGTACCTTGTCAACACTGTCAGGTTCTTTGAAGAGCACAAAGCCAAAGCCCCGTGAACGACCAGTCATAGGGTCCAGCTTTAGGGTGCAGTCTACAACCTCTCCATACTTGGAAAAGTAATCTTTCAGGTCCTTCTTAGTCGTGTCCCAGCTGAGCCCTCCGACAAACATCTTCCTGTTGACAACAAGCACATGTAAAGAAATCATAACTCAAAAGGCAGATTGAGAAAACAGCACCTGTTTGGTGTTCACAACTAGTGGTGGAAGAAGTATTCAGATACTTTACTTGAGTAAAAGTACTAATACCACACTGTGAAGATACTCCACTACAAGTAAAATCATCAACATCTCACTGAAGTAAAAGTATGTAAGTAGTATTTTCAGAAAAACTCACTTTAAAGTATGTAAAGTACTCATAGTAGAGTAAAATTTTCTGTGTCAGCGTTTCCTAAAATATTTGATGTTTCTGGATTAATATTACTGCTGCATTAATGTTTATGTTGGATGTTAACTCCTTTATATGATGTTGTCTGGTTTAATCTACATCAATGCATCATATTCTATAAGATCATCATGTTTGTCATTTGTTTGATCATCTGTCCTGCGAGAACCTCGTATCTCTGAAAAGAATAAACTGTTTTCAGCTTGTAAAAAGTACAATATTTACCTCTGAGATGTAGTACAGTAAAAAGTATAATATGTACCTCTGAGCTGTAGTACAGTAGACAGTATATGCTTTATTATCTTAAGTCCAGTAATGGAGTAATAAGTTACATCTACCCCCGGTTGGTTAAACACATGAGGAAGAATATGGTGGGGGGGTTGGGTGGGGTAGTCTGAACCGTGAGTATGACGTCACCGTGAACCGTGAGTATGACGTCACCGTACCCCTCGTCCTCCTCGTTCTTGCTGGCGTCGATCCTCGAGCCCTCGGCCTCGCCCCCCGTCGGGCCGCAGTCCCCGGTCGCAGACATCGGCTCGTCGCCGGTCGCCTCCCCGTCCTCGTCCATCCGCATCAGGCTCGGGTCCTCGCTGAACTCATAGTCGTCCGACATTGTTTGTTTGTTTGTTGTTGTTTTTAAGCTGCGTCGCCTGCAGAAGCTAAGCCAGTTGAGCTAAGAAAATATTATATATAATATATATATATATTTATATTTAGCGTTAATTTAGAGCGAATTAAATGTTAAAATTAGGAAAAAAATAGGAAGAATTCTGTTTTAGGTGATTTGTGAGCGTCGTTTTGTTTTCATCGCAGCCTATTTCCGTCTTCGTCTTCGTCTTCTTCTTTGCGTATATTTGCGGCAGACGCAGCTCGCAGCGCCACCCGCCGAGCAGCGGCCGGAACCCGACATTGCAGGACATGTGCAGCTCCAGCTCTCCGCCGCTCTCGTTTTAGTCAAGTCAGTGTGTGTGTATGTGTTCGTGCGTGTGTGTGAGATGGTGCCTTGACAACAGCTGACCAGGTGGAACGTTTCTTAGCTTCTCGGATTATCTGTGCTCCGCTTCACTTGTGCCGGGGGTTCGAGAGCCAGCCGGGGTTCTCTAACAACTGCTCACCAGAAGCTAACGTCAGCTAACCAGCTGCAGACTCTGCAGGAAGAAAAAAAAATGGCCACTGTTTCAATTCCTGCTGGCACCAGTGCTCTCTTGCTGGATATCGAAGGCACAACGACACCAATCACATTTGTAAAGGTGGGTTTTTGTTTTTCAGCATATTAATTAATTAATTAATATTAAAGGATTGTAAGATAATAGTGGATGTGGAATAGTGGAAGCCGATGTCACCAGTTTTAAGCTGGACCATTGTGGACTTGGTCCTCTATATAACTCTCTTTTCCTTCGTGTTATTGTGTGTCTTATTGCTCCTTTTCCTAATTACCCTCCTTTTTATTCACATTGCGTAACAAACTCGTTTAAAATGTCTCTGTAATTGTCAGAATGTTTCAGTCACTGTCCGATAAAAACACACCGTGCCGCGTTCACGTCACATGGGAGTTGTCGTAATTGCGAGTCTCCAACTTGTAAATAACTTTTTTTTAATAATATTTTAATCGGTTAAGAATGCAATGAGACAATTAAGCAAATTAAATTAAACACACACACACACACACACACACACACACAAATATGATTATTTTAAATAAAGTAATATAAAAAATGCCAGGGGTCAACATAAGTAAGTAAATAGAAAGTAATTTAAATAAAAAGTATAACATTTGTATTACAGTCTCATAGTATTAATAGCTTTTTTTATTGTCTTAATATATTGCTATTTCTTTCTTCAAAACATTAAAGGGAGGTTTTACTTAAGCAAATTTACATTTTTTTAAAGTATAACTGTGCAAAATATGTTTTTAGATTGATTAGAGAAAAAAAATGTAATTGTGTGAAAATTAAAGATTTTTATTTTTATAATTAATACTTATTATTCAAGATAAATCTACAACGGTCTTGCCAAAGTTTACTGGTATGTATACATTTCCAGAGCAGGTGAGATGTGATAAAGCACAGCTGAAATCAATAGCATTTTTTTATTATTACAAAAAAAAACATCACATGTACATGTGTCTTTTTAATGTACAGTTATTAAAAAACAGATGTAAAGGATATAATGTCATATTGTCACTGGACAGTATTTATTTTACTTTGTAGTCATACAGCTGTAAGTAGATCCATCCAGATGTTCATTAATCCCATTGCACATGAACGCAGCATCACATTTATGAATCACAAAATACACAGGCACAAAACAATGAATTAAATATGAAAAAGAAAAGAGAATTCTTTTTTTTTTTTATGGATACAAATCAGTTTATTTTGTATCTGAATTATTTATATATATCTCTCTCTCGCTCTTAGGAGCCAGCTAATGACTCCACTCTGTGCTTTTCAGGATATCTTGTTTCCATACATCCGGGAGCATCTGGAGGAGTACTTGTCTAATCACTGGGAGGAAGACGAGTGCAAACAAGATGTCCATCTGCTCAAGAAACAGGTAAAGGGATGATGGGCTTTCAAGATCGAATCAAGAGCAAATTTCCTCCTGCTAACGGTCAACAGCTTAGAGAGAAGACTTTGGCCCTTGTTGTGTATGTTATTGCAACATGGCTGCAACTATGGATTAGTTTTATTATCCATCAGTCCAGACATTATTTTCTTGATAAATGAATCAATCATTTGGTTCTTAAAATTGTTGGCATATTCAGTTTGCTTGTTCAAACTCATCCAAAAATCGAATACGCAACTATAATCAGTTTGGTGTCATGTGAGATAAAAACAGCAAATATATATACGTTTGAGAAAGTGGAATTTTGGCATTTTTGCTTGAAAGAAATTGACAAATTATTAAATGATTAGCAAAATAGTTGCCGATAAAGTTTCTGTGGATCGACTAATTGTTTCAGCTCTATAGTGTATAAATATTCGGATATATATACACACACACACACACACACACACACACACAAAACGTTTTTCCAACAAACCATTATGTGATATTTTGTAGAGAATTGTTTATTTCAAATACTTCCTGTAAAATAATTAAATTTCTGAGGATTTGCACAGATAATTTCATTAAATATATAATAATATTATATATTATAATAATATTTAAATTTGTATTTGTTAAACTACATTTGTTTACCTTTTTTAAAATTGAGAACTGTGTAAAAAGGATTATTATTTATATTGTCTGTGTGACGCAAGATGGATGTTAACACTTAAATTAGAGTACATTTTTAATTTATATATATATATATATATATATATATTATAATATATATATTATAATATATATATATATATTATAATTATAATATATATATATATTATAAATATATATATATATATATATATATATTATAATATATATATATATAATATATATATATTATAATTTTTATATATATATAAATTATAATATATATATTATATATATATATATATATATATATATTATAATATATATATTATAATATATATATTATAATTTATATATATATATATATATATAAATAATATATTATAATATTTTTAATTTAATGCACTGGAGTACAGAACCAAAATTACACCAAGGTCAGGATGTGAGCAAATAAAACGTGTTTATTTAAATCCTAAAATGTCTTAATTTTGCTCAAATTATTGAGACTTGAAGCGGAGAATTCTTCGCCTGTCGATGACGTTTTATTATAAAAGTGATGCACCGGCCGGTGGAAAAACTCCGGACGCTTGTTGCGGTCCTGAGACCCGAAGGGTTCGATTTGACTGTCGTTGCAGATCGAAGAGGACATGAGACAGAACCGGTCGTGCCCCGTCCACGCCGTGGACCAGACGGTCCACACGGACGAGGAGAAGGCCATTAGGGAGGTAGTGGATAACGTGCTGTGGCAGATGGCTGCAGACAGGAAGTCGACCGCACTCAAACAGCTGCAGGGTCACATGTGGAGGGCGGCGTACGCTTCTGGGAGAATCAAAGGCGAGTAAGTACACTGATCATTTTCCTCACTTCAAAATTCTGCTCCGACCAGGTTTCCAGGAAGAGAAAGGTGAATACTGTACGCAGCCGAACCGTTCATCAACATCTGTCTTTATTAATAATTACAGTTGGAAAACATAATGACTTTAGGGGTTTGAAGTCCAGGGGAGGGTTGATTTTAACGCAGAATTGGTATTCAAGTCGCTATATAGTAGTTTTCATTAATAGTGGCGGGGTCCGCCATTCTCAGGCTGGATTAGAACTGCCTATCTGGGTATCTATAGGAAAGTAATCCAGTTGAATTGCTACATATTATGGTAATTCTCTAGCCAATTAGAGCTGATTATTGATTTTTATTCTTTTTGTATTTTACTGAGAAAAATACCAAACCTTAATTTATTCCAGCATGTGAGCATTTGCGTCTTTTCTTTGTTTTATGTGACAATAAACTGAATTACAAGTACATCTTGTGTTTTTTTTACTTTAACCGAACAGAAGATGTAATTTGAAGACGTCGTCTTTGGTTTTAAAAAATTGTAATTATATGAAAATAAAGAAAACTAGATTAACCAATAAAAACATTTGTAAATTAAAGCCCTATCGCCAATTAGCGTAAATACTTTGCGATCATTAAACAATATTTTAAATTATATAATGTTTTATATGTTTGTGAACATGTAACAGGTAAACGAGACAAAACTAACTAAGATTTCAAAGACTGATTTATCAATATTTAAAATTAAATAGAAAAGGGCTGAAATGTATAATTTCTTTATAACTCATTCTGAATCGAGTAATTAAATCGTGTTTATCTTCTGATTCATGTGTCGTTGCAAACAGGGTCTACCCGGATGTGATCCCATCCATCAGAAGGTGGAGAGGTCAGGGGTTAAAAGTGTTCATTTACTCGTCTGGAAGCGTGGAGGCACAGAAACTTCTGTTTGGATACTCTGTCGAAGGAGATGTTTTAGATGCAAGTACAGCCGCCGACTATAGATTTATTAGACCGTTATTTGACATGATTGTCCAGTTTTTCTGGAACATTTGTTTTGGAAATACATTTTCTGGTTTTTTTTTTTTTTTAATTTTTTAATTTGATCGGTAAACGGCAACTGTTAAATCACGCTGTGAATGTTCTATGTATGTTGTGGCTGATGATATTTTAAATCATTTCAGTTATTAGACGGTCACTTTGACACCAGCATAGGAGCTAAAGTGGACGGCAAAAGCTACGAGCGGATCGCTGAGAGGATCGGCTGTCAACCCGAGGAAATCACGTTCTTGACCGACATCACTCGAGGTAAGTGTGTTTATGTCTTCTGCATTGGAAATGCATAATAATAATCATTCAAGTTATAATAAATAATGCATACCGGAAGTTTCCCTTTTTTATATAATTATAAGCTTTGTGAAAAACAAAAATCTTTGCTTAAATTAGTTTTTTTTATTCCTTGTTAAGATTTAAGAATATAATTATATTCCCATCAGCCTCAGCTGTACAACAATCTAAATATATTCAGTTTGGTGTCATATGAGATAAAAAAATAAATTAAAAAAAAGCAAATATATATATATATATACGTTTCAGAAAGTGAAATTTTTGGCATTTTTGCTTGAAAAAAATTATTAAATGATTAGCAAAATAGTTGCAGATACTTAATTGTTTCAGCTCTATAGTGTATAAATATTCGTGTATATATATATATATATATATATACATATATACATACATACACACACACACACACACACACACACACACACACTTGATGTTTTTCCAACAAACCATTATGTGATATTTTGTAGAGAATTGTTTATTTCAAATACTTCCTGTAACAGATTTGCACAGATAATGGATTTTTTTTTCTTCAATAAATATATTTAAAAGCATATAAATAAATTAAAGTACAAAACCTTCTTGATGTTGCCAGGAATCAAAATCTGGAGGAGAAACAATAGAAACACTCAAATACAAACCTCTACAACCACTGGATTACAACTACTCGCCTCGTGTGACCTTGAATTCTTGAAGAAAAGTCTTGCTGAATTGAAGTTATATCAAAACATCAGATCACAAACTCGGTGTAAAAGGGTTTATTGTTGTGGGATTCACGCGTACGTTTGTCGTTGCAGAGGCGAAAGCGGCCAAAGAAGCCGGCGTGAACGTGGTGGTGGTGGTCAGGCCGGGGAACATGGAGCTGACGGATGACGAGAGGGCCCACTACAACCTCGTCGCATCCTTTAGCCAGCTGGACCTGACGGGGCGCGTTTAACACGGAGCGCGGAGGAAGACGGGGAGAACTTCTCCGACCTCGTCACAGCGACCTGTTCCTTCTCCTCTTTGCCCTCTCCCTCTCCTCCTCCTCCCTCCTTTTTTTTTTTTTTTTGCAACTCTTCCTGTTTTAGCTTGTGACAGCTGAAGAAGTGTAGGCGATGCTCCTGGGGCTGCGGTCAGCCACCAGACGGGCCTGTCGGGATGCCTTCTCGCTGGACCGCTTCGATTGACTGGGAAGAGAACGGAAAGGGCTGCAGATAAAACAAGCCTGAAGTAAACTGCACACCTGTGAAGTTACTTTACCTTTTTACCTTTTAGATGAACCGTATTTGGTTGCCGAACCTCTCCACTGTTAAAACTTTCCAGCTGTACATGTTGTATTTGTGTAAACATTTTCCATCCATGTGCCGTTTTCTCCCTCCACACACACACACACACACACACATACATATATACATATATATATATATATATATATATACATACATACATACATATATACATATATATATATATATGTATATGTGTATATGTGTATATGTACACACGTGTTACAGATGTGCAAAGTTTTATCCAGTAACTCAACTGTTTAACTGTTGTAATGTTTTAGAAAGTAGCACTAGATGCACTCGGCTCGACAGGAAGTTCCCATTTCATACTTTGTCTTAACTAGTCCCCTCAGCAGGTTAATGGTGTCTATTTAAATGTGCCATCCTTGTAATGTTGGTGTTGGAAAGTTACCCGAACAAATTGCCAAATTGATGATTTGTGTGTGTGAAACATAATTGGTATTATTCAGGAAATGATGATATAAAAGCTTCCAATAAATGCCTTGTCTCACACAGAAGCCTGTTTTTTTCTGTTTTAAATACTTTAAACTGTAAATCTAAAATGTTTAAAAGGGTCCAAATCCTAAAATAGATTTCTCAATCATCCCAAGAGGTATTGAGCCAAATGTACTGACATTTTTACAGGACGAATTTAAAATGTTGGGATTTATGTTTATTCGCTTTCCCGCCAAGACTTGGATGAGAAGTTTGATGCAGCTGTTTCTGTCTGTACGAGAAATATATCACGTTAATTAATCCATGAGCTTTCGAGGTGTTGGTAGGTGGATTTTGTTACAGTTGGAGGAAGCTAGGCTAGCTGTTTCCCCCTGTTTCCAGTCTTTGTGCTAAGCTAAGTTAACCAGCTGCTTCATATTCACTCTCTCATTTCACTCTTGGCAAGAATGCGAATGTGTATATTTCCTAAATGGTTGAATTATGACTTTTAAAATGGAGTTCCTTTAAAGAAATAAAGCCTTTCTATTTATTTTCCAACGTAAATTAAAGTACAAAACCTTCTCGATGTTGCCAGGAATCAAATTCTGGGAGAGAAACAATAGAAACGCTCAAATAAAACACACAACTGCACAAACACACACGCAGGCGAGAAAGACTTTTCTTCATTTTTGTGATTATTCCATAACTGGAGGAATGCAAGAAAAACAAAGAAGAATTCAAAGTGAGTAGGTAAAACAATTTATTTTGAACTCTTTGAAGTTGTTTATCATATTTTTGTAGTTGTTTAGTTTCTCTTTGTAGTTGTTTAGCATCTCTAGTTTCTCTTTTGTAGTTGTTTAGCATCTCTTTATAGTTGTTTAGTTTCTCTTTATAGTTGTTTAGTTTCTCTTTGTAGTTGTTTAGCATCTCTTTCTCTAGTTGCTTGTGTCTTTTTGTAGGAGTAAATTACTCATTTGGGTCTCTTTGTAGTGCTTCATTCTAGTAACATTTAGAAAACAAATGTGGTCAGTACTTATTTTACACTGGAGAAGGAGAGAAGCTGTTTGACTCTTGTCCAAAGCTTCCTGCCAAAGCAAGTCCACACTGCCCCTCCTCTGCATGGAGATTATACTTAATCCTACAGCACACTGTACAAAATATTATGGGAACCTGAGCTTGAGATTTGGGTACAATTTTCTTAAATTATTATCATTTCTTAAATACTGCTGTCCTATAATAACAATTTACATAGTTTACACCACCCACAGACCAGCAGCAGTGAATACAGAGTAGACGGGAGGTAGAAGAGCCCACAGACTGCAGCTCCACATCTTGTCTCCTTCAGACACCATAGAAGAAGAAGAGCTTGTGTTAGAATTTAAAGATACAGTCATCATAAATATTACAAGTGAGACCAGAAAAACATTAGCTTAAGAATTAAAGAAGAACTTGAACATTTCTATAGGTTTTGTATTTAACATCTTGTTTAATTTAAACACCACAGAAGAAGAGCTTGAACATTTCTATAGGTTTTCATATGTATTTAACAACTTGTCTCCTTTAAACACCACAGAAGAGCTCTCTCTCTATATACTGTATATAGATAGATCTATCTATATCTATATCTATAGATATAGATATATCATGTTTTCATATGTATTTAACTTGTTTCCTTTAAACACTACAGAAGAAGAGCCTGTGTTACTATGTATTTAATAAACAGCATCAAAATGAAATTTATAGATGAAACAGGGAGGTGAGCAGCTTGACACTTCTCCATAAAAGGGCAGGAAACAGGAAGTTCGTGTTGGTTTTTAAACATGTAATAACGGCCGTAAACATGTAATAACTGTCGTAAAGTGTCGATAAAACCGTCATAACTGTCTACCCTCAGGAAAACCTCTCACCGCTCCGTGTTTCCGTCACCTGCGTTGTAAATACTGGATATAAACTTTGTAAATATAATATAATTGGAAAAATAAAAATACAGTACAGGATTTTTTTTTATTGTTGTCATATAAGTAAAGGTAGTAGCACGACAGTGTGCAATTACTCTGTTACAAGTAAAAGTCTTGAATTCAAAATCTTACTTACAAAAGTATAAGCATCAAAATATACTTAAAAGTACCAAAGGTAAAAGTACTCATTATACAGAATGGTCAATTTCAGAATCATATATTACTGGATTGTTATGCGCATAAATATTTTAATGCAAAAGAAAAGCAAATATAGTCAAAACGCTGCAACATCATGTTGTAAATAAATACTATTTATTGAAAATATTGCATGTAGTCAATCTTAAACAAAGACTTGTTTTCCTTTATTAACAACATAAACTAGAGCCCTCATCATAGTTGGAATGGAAATCAAGTACAAGTCTACTTCCTGTTTCCTTCTGAGGTCTGATTAATTAGCAGATAATTACCTCCAATGCCATTAAAGATGACTTTTGATGTTTGTTTTAGCATGCATACTTTAAAATTTTAAATTCCATAAAAGCACAGTATCTTTTTAAAAAAGAAAAAAAAAAGTCCATTGCACTTTGCTGAGCCTCATGAATACACTAAAAAAAAAGGATAAAAAAACTGAAATAAGACATAAAAACATCCTCAACAAATGGGATTGCATTGCTTTGCATTGACATATCCCACACACTGAAAATATATTGGTCCAATGTGTTTGTACGTAGTGACACCAGTGGTGAAAGTAAGCCAGTAAAATCAGAGAGGGGATTCCAGTATTAACAGAAGTCATATTAGGTACTTTTTTATTTTTATTTTAAAGCATCAGTTTTGCTTTAATTGCCTTTGAGTGGTTTTAACTCAAAATAATGCCATGTTATTTAAAATGAATAACACATTCTGTCTCCGTCTTCTCTAAACTGTGTCCTTTGTAGGTCTGTTGCAAAATGCTTGCAGGCAATGATGCATTTATATGTAAAAAATAATGCCTGATTTTGTACTTTTAAAGAGACAATTCTATGTATTTGTGGATTATAAAGGTAGCTTATCATTATTGTAGTGCACAAATGTGAAAAGACTATAAAGATGAACAAGCTAATATTACTTAAATGTTGTTTGTGTGATCGCTGAAAGCATAAATGCCGAATTAATTAAGATGAGCGTTATTCTTTTATTTATTTTGATCGTCTCAACACAAGTAAATATAAATGCCCTTAAATTCCTGAATCTCCTGTTGCTTTTCCTATTTAAGTTGCTCTATAAATTCCATATTTGCTGTGCCTTCCTGATATTTTGCCCGCTAATTTGTAGATTTTGATTTAATTATGCTACAATACAATTATTGCATATTTATCTATATGGCTAAGTTTGAATTAAAAACGAATGATTAGTGTAACTTGTTAGCATGTTGGTAGATTAAGGTGGTACTTTTACTTAACTAGTCTCTAGCCCTTTATTCTACGTGTGCACGGGGCTCAGAGGTCACCTTCACCACTGAGTGACTGATGGCTTGTGTTTGAGTTGTGTGAGAAAAACATGAATGGCACAAAGAAGAATTTAACAGGATTTCCATACATCTCAGAATTCTTCGTCAAAAAAGAAAAGAAAAAAGAAGAAAAGCTCCCCGTGAAACGAGCTCGACTCTCCGCCGGTCAGAGACTCGATCACACCCCGAGTTTGTTGGCTTGCGTCAGCACCACCTTGAGAACGGGCATGAACGCTGACGTCTCGCTGAAGTTGCTGTTGCTGACTATGTGGGTGTGGATGCTGAGGCCCTCCGCGTAGGATCGGGACTCTATACTCCTGGCTATGTTGTGAAGTCCTCCTACGATGGCGTGAGAGAGCTGCAGAAGAAGAACAGAGCAACGTGTTGGTGAGAAGCATCCTCGAGATTCGAATACATTTTGGTATTCTCATTCTTTTTTTTTTCTGTGACGTTTGCTCGTACCGAGACGGATTCACCAGAACTCAAACTGGGCAGACGCGGTGCGGTCACATTTAACCCTGAATAAATCTCCCCTAATCCAAATTTCTGCCAGATTGGTTGTCAGCTGTTGTTCGACGATATTGAAAAACTGACATTGTGCTATTTTTTATTTTTATTTTACCAGACGAAGACAAAGTCCTCTTTTCTGGAGACGTAATAGTCGCAACCAAATATTCCTTTTCTGTTTTTTTTCTCTCCTGTTCCACTTTAATTTTTAGGTTGTGTTCGACGCCTGCCCGCTTTGGTGGCTCGAGAAACTGATTATGAATTATCGGGATTCTTTCGCTGTGAATTCAGAGCCTGCGCATCGCTCACTAGCAACAAACTGTGCGTATCCATAAACCTTAAATCTGAGGATTTGTCTTCGCTCGTAGAATAGTCATGGAAAATTAGAACTGTGCAAATGTTTTGTTTTGTATCGAGCAGCAACAAAGTTTTATTTGCCTTTTTTTGACAATGAACATGTGACTCCAACAATCAAGTATCTGGCTCTCAGACGATCGGTTTGATTTCACCACTTCTACTGTCTGATTTTCTTTTGTCGTGAGCTTGTTTTAATATTAGTCGTGGTATTTTACATGTTGTGGTTAAAACTGTGATCTACAATCTGCAATTTTTCCATTTCGAATGTGTAACTTAACTTTAAGTTTTGTTTTAGTTGACGTCAGTAAAATATTTAAACTCCAAATACCACTCGAAAATTGAATTTGCGTCCAAGAGAAAAATATTAAAGCAGGAAAACTGGTGAATGCGTCTCGTCACTTAGGATCAACTGTTTCTATGAGGCCCATAAATCCAGTCCATTTCTGTTTTAAAAATCTAGACTCTTTATTCTTGTCCTCTGTCATTGCGCAAGAACTCACCGTCTGCTCTCTGAGTTTGTCGTAGAGCGCCTCCAGACGTTTGTTGGCGTCATCGAGCTTCCTCTTAGTTTGCTGTGAAAAGACGAAAGAGAGAAAAATCACACATCCAACGAATCCCTTTGTGAAGTTGAGAGATCAGTGAGTTGTTATCCTCCGACAGACGGACTCACAGGGTCGGTCGCTACAGCCAAGCACTTCTGGATGAGCCCCTCAAACGTGTTCTTCAGGACCAGGTGCTCCTCGGGGATGGGCTTCTTCATGATCTTCTCCGCGGGGATGGACTGCAGAGGCTGGAAGCATTAAACAGGGTCAGAAGATGAAGGCTTCCTCCAGGCGACTACGCTTTCGTTTTAAAACACAGATCTATGGCTGTGTTTACGTCTAGTTTCCAAACTACTCTGACGTTTAAAAAACGCTGCTGATGCCGTTTTGAAAAGCCCCGGGGTTGAGTTTCATTATTCCAGTTCTGAAAAGTGAAGCCAATGCTGAAGTGTCTTAAAGCTGCATTCTCTCTCCTGACCACCAGGGGGCGACTCCTCTGGTTGTATAGAAGTCTATAGAAAATGACTCTACTTCTCTCTTGATTTATTCCCTCAGTAAACATTGTAAACATGAGTTTATGTCTCAATCTCTAGTTTCTAGTTTAGGGATTACGTAGTGCTGCTGACCTTGTTGTCTTGAGACAGAGGAGAACTGTGTACCTGTATAACATCTCCAGTGGGAGCTCCTGGTGCCCCCTCCATACTGGTTATGGGCATTGCAGGGTTCATGGGTAGAGGGGAGAGCTGCTGCTGTTGGTGCTGCTGGTGCATGCCCGAGTAGGGGACCTGGGCCCCGTGTGGCCCCTGACCCATAGCTTGAGGAGCCCCAGAGGGGACCGGCTGGGCCTGAGGGTCGGCACCCGGCGGAGCCATGATGGGGGCAGTGATGGGGGTAGGAGGGGTGTAGTTCATTGGAGCCGGCTGAAAGAAGTCACATTTTATTTATATAAATATATATATATATATATATATATATATTTTTAAATAATGTGTACTGTCCACACTGACTGACTGCAGACTCACCTTCTTCTTTGATGCTCTGTTCAGGGCCGGAGGGTCATTCCAGCCATTCTGAGGCCCTACAGAAGAAACAAAATAGAGTCTTCATATCAAGAGTTAGTGGAAGTTAATGGAAGGCCAAAAAGCTACATTTTAAAGCCTTTATAAAATTAATTTTGCAATTCCATGTCAAGAAACATTTATTATTTGATGAATGAAATAAAGAATAAGAATATCATTATTAAATTCCAAGTTCAAAAAATGTCTTCCAAGTTTAGAAATGCTAATTAAACAGATATATTTATAATAGCTTTTTGTGACTTCATCAATTAATTAATTGATTGTGATTGTAAACAATACATACAATACGATACATATATATATATATATATATATACATACATGTATATATATATATATATATATATATATACACACGTGTATATATATAGTATTGTATGTAGTTTACAACCTGTTCTCATTGTGTAAATACATTCTACTATTACTGTATGCCTCTTTTATCACAGTATTATATTTTTCATTTTATGTTACATTTTAGCTGCTGGAATATATTATGTCTTAGATCATAATCACAGTTAACTGTGTGACTTTTTTAAATACATATTTATGGAGGGGGTCTGTGACATCTCAGAATTCTGTTCTTCCTTCTCGATGCACATGATAATAAAGAACAGGAACTTCATTCTGCCTTGGGCCTGAGGAAGTTTGGCGGCGCGTAAAAGAAAACCTGAAGTGAAACTAAGATCTCGTGTAGAGTCAAAAACAGGAAACCTCACAGAGTTTGTCCTCTGAGAGTTTGAGGAGACCTTTTCATCAGATCAGCTGTGTACCTGAGAATCCGAACGGCGGAGGAGGAGGCATGTACGACACAGGAGATCCCGGCCCGCCATGCTGGAAAGACGCTCCGGAGGACGGAGGAGCGGAAAAGGAGGAAGAGGAGGAGGAGGAGAAGGGAAAGAAAGGAGGGTGGGAGGAGGAGGAGGAGGACAGGCACTGGCTGATGGGAGGATGTCCAGGATAGACCGGAGATGTCGGCTGTGTGTACTGAGAGAGAAAGCCGGGTGGCTGGGCAGGAGGAGCAGCAGAGGAGGAGGAGGAGTACTGAAGAGGCTGATAGATAGGAGCCCCCCCAGCTCCAGGTGGGTACTGGTTGACCTGGGTGTATGCTGGGAGTCACACAGGATACAACACATGCCGTTAGGGACAAACCAGTTGCATGTTATACTGCATCATGCAACAGCACAGAATAGTAAAGTGCATGCTGGAGAGCTTAATGTTTAGCTTGTATTGTTATGAAAAAGACTCGACAGGCAAAGATATAAACAAAAGTTACTCGTTCTTATCTTGTTAGTGACTAACTGAGTACAACGGCATGAAAGAGCCAAACATCTCCAGGAGGAAATGCTCGTCAGTGTTTCAAAGAAGACAGAAACACCTCTTGATGCAACTCTGTCTCCTAAAAATAATGTTTATATATATATATATATATAAAATAACATTTACATATATATATATATATATATATAAACGTTATTTCTAGGAGACAGAGACTCCTAAAAATATATATATATATATATATATATATATTATATATATTATATATATGTGTGTGTGTGTGTGTGTGTGTGTGTGTGTGTGTGTGTGTGTATATATATATATATATATATATATATACAAAGGTTGTGTGTTGTTTGTGTGTCACCTCTCCTAAAAATAACGTTTATATATATATATATATGTATATATATATATACACACACACACACACACATTCTACTTGTTCACTTTGACAAATACTGAATTTCAGCTTGGATTATAAGGTTTTTTTTTTTTATTTTTTAAGTTGGTATGTTTAACTTTTCTTTCTTTCTGTATCTATATATTACATTATATATTACACATTACAGCTCATCTTATTAAATCAACAATCAAACAAAACTGTCATCCTATATTGTTTTCTAATTCATATAAATAAATATCAATTATTGATGACCCTAAAATATATATTTATCCATCCTGTACTTCCACACATTTAATTCCAAGAAAATATGGTTACGGTTCAAGAAAAATGGTGATTTTGGTTATCTGAACAGTTTGCGCAAAACAATCTGATGTATATAAACATATTTTTAGGAGACACGCTTGCTCGATTTTTCTCTCCCTATCAAAGATTTGTTCCTGAAGTCAACAACCGTTCATAATACCGACCGAGCTAGAATACGTTAAACACCTACGCTGGTACTGATGGGAGTACATGTACGCAGGAGTGGAGGAGGCTGGAGGAGCAGCAGCCGTGCAGGAGGGAGGCATCCCGTACATGGAGTTCGGAGGCTCCGCCTGCAAAAAACACACAAGAAATCTGAAACACGAGATACGACAAAAGATAGAGAACCGTCCTCAGATGACCGTCTCTACTACGTGAGGAAAAGGGAGTCGAGGATGTGCAAACGGAGAAATGAGAAGAGCCCGGTGCATGCATCACAGGAGATGGAGGAAACGGTCGCTGTGCGATCCAATACGCATACTAGCAGACTATTGGGTGTGTCAGAAAGAGATTTAGTATGTCCCAATACGCAGTATTAAAATGCAGTCTGCCAAAAAGACCAGGACGTTCTACTACATACGGTCACATTTTGCATTGTAGAAGCCAGCATGCTTTTCTGGCCATTCTGACCCACAATCCTTTGCGCAGCAGATATCTGAGCAAGAGGGTCAAAGTTCAAGGTGCCATGTTACGAGGAAGTAGTATGAATGCAACAGTATGTACTTTGTAAGGGCAGCTGCAGTATGTACTAAAAGTAAAAATAAAAAATATGCGACTTGGAACGTTGCGGCTTTGGTGAAAGACGTTTTTACAGACAAACAGAATTTGTGATCGATCCGATCCATGAAGACACTCGTTACTAAGACAGTCTGTGTGCAACAACATGTGTAAACATCATCAAAGCTCTGTGTGTATGTGTGTGTGGGGTGGGGGGAGGTGGGGGGGGTTGGGCGGGGTCAGGGGTCAGGGGTCAGTGTACCTGCTGCTCTGAGGCTCTGCCTACTTGAAGAGGAGGAGGAGCGACATTGGGGAGGGCTGTGGGAGTCTGGTTACTCCAGGAGGTGACAGTGGACGCAGCCCTCACCTGAAGCACACAGAGACACACGGCACATACCAATGATGGCCGCCGCATGGAGAAGGGGGGGCGGGGGGCACCAACGACACCACAATGCACACACACATTGGACTAGAGCCAGGGTTCAAATTACAAAAAAATGAAGTTTGAACATAAAGATTTTTCTCAGGCATACAGCCCCTCACACAATGAGCATATTAGTCATTGATGATTCATCGTGTGATTTAAACTCTGGCTAGAAGGGAAATCCAATCAATGAAATGAACACAACAGCAATGAGCTTCACCAGGTGGTTCGTTAGCACGAGAGAGGGAGAGGGGTCTGATCGCCTTTCATCACATTCAAATCCAGAACAGAACAAACGCAAACAATTATGAGTCTCCCATCGCATCCTATCAGGTTTACGTTTCAACATTTGCAAGTAACTAACGGCTAAAAGTCACCTTTTGTTGGCTGAGGAGGGAGAAAGCGTCCGTTTTTATTGACAGCTTTATGAATGTTTACAACTTGTGGCTACAACTCGAGCTGGGCGATAATTCAATATGATAATTTATCGTCATTAAAGCATATCGTGATGAAATCATACATCGAGATATCGTGGTACACAATTACATCGTCTAAATTGATAACAAGCACATACTTAACTCAAACGTCTCAGAAAATCTGATGATTTTGCATTTAGGTTTATATTTTAATGCGAAAATACTCATTTGTCAAGTATTTAATTCACACAAAAGTATACAAATCCATGTGGTTATTTCAAATAGACTTTTTATTCATTGACCGACCAGAAAATATGCTATATTATGATATATATCGTTATCGAGATATGAAATGACCTATACCATGATAGAAGACTTTGCCCAGCTCTAGCTACAACCTGATAATAATATATGAAATGTTTATTATTCTTTATTTATTTATGTTATATATTTAAATTGAGTTATTGCCAAAAGAGTTCACAGAATTCCGATTAATCGCTGTCAGGGAAAGCTGTCTGTATTTTGTAGTTTACCGGCGTTGGTGTGATGTGTTTAACGTCAAAGAGCCCGAGCTACAAGGGAAACGATGAGAAACCATAGCAACAGTATCGTCGAAAATCCTAAGAAAAGTTTCTGGAGTGGACGCTTCAGATAAAAGAGAAGCTCGGCTCTCAGAGGACGGACTAAACGAAGAAAGCATGACGAGCTCACCTGCAGGCAACAGTGTTTGTGTAATTACTCTCACGGCCAGAGGGGGGAGACAAAGGTTCTGCACTGCAGCTTTAAATGTATCTGACATATTTCAATTAAAAGCTGTAGCAAACAGTACTTCACCAGCTACCAGCTCTAAATACTGGGGTTTTTAAAGAGTGGTGCATATTTTCACTCACAAACCATCTTTGTCTGAATACAGACACCAACTTTTCCTTTTAGCCACTAATGAACTACAGCTGATGTTTGTTTTTTTCCAACAAGCGACAGTCGTCTGAAAATGAGAAGCTGCTTCCTGTATGTTTTCCATTACTCTTTGGTGAGAAGACGAGAAAGGTTGGACAAGAGATCTGTTATAATGTGGAAACCCAGATCACTAGAGAGTGGCCAGTAGACTGGTTTCTCCCTCTATAAACGGAGTCCTGATTCCCAAAGATAAAAGCGGTAAAAGCGTGTGTGAAACTTGTGTAAAACTCAGAGGAACATACGGGCTGGTAGTACTGCGGCTGTGCCGGGGCGGAGGCAGCAGGTGTAGGCATGGGCACTGGAGCTGCTGCAGTGGGCTGAGGCACCATGGCGGGCTGGATCGGGGTGAACGAATGCCGGGGCTGAGTCTGAGTCGGGGCCGGCAGCTGAGACTGAGCTCTCTGGGTTTGTACTGGAGCTGCAGGAGCCGGAGCCGGGGCCGGGGCCGGAGCCGCTTGCTGCCCCAGAGCTCGACTGAGACGGTCACGAAGCTGCTGTACAGAAACCTGTACGGTCAAAACGAGAAAAGTTGAACTTAGAAGGTTAGTCATCTTTACTGAAGGCTTTACTAAACTTTATCAGGGCATTAACGTCCAATATCCAATTATTCAAGTATATGTTGATTTTATTTATTTACTAAAAGGCCTATATTTTCCATTTCTAACAAGTACGTTTGGCTATCGGGCAAGAAAGACATCTCAGCCACTTAATGTCAAGCCCAAGTTATTTCTAAGTTCTTAGAGAGAACTCAACACACACAACTACAACACCAACCAGGTGTGTTACACACCTGGTTGGTGTTGTCAGGCAGGTAGGCGATGGCGGTGGACAGACTGCCCTGCGATGCCAGCAGGTTGGCGTACTGGCTCATCTTCTCGGCCAGCAGGATGCCGATAGCAGTGGGACCGGAGCGCTGGGTCTGCTCCACTGCATGCCGCAGCACCACCACCTTCTCCACCAGGTCCTGGGGGATGGAAACACAGATCACATGAGCACGAACCAACGTAAAGATCCAAGCTGCAATTACAGACTCTTTTTTTCTGGTCTCTTGGGAGCAACAGAACAATGGAAAATATGAAATCTGGACACTTATTTTTTCTTCTGTTCTTGCGTTTCCATCATTTTGGCCACTTGGGGACAGCAGGAACAACATTTTAGACACAAACCTGAGTTACTATCACCATAAAAAGTTTTATGCAGCCCATTTACACTGGTCGGCATGTAGCAACGTCATATTTCATGTTTCTAACCACCCGACATGTTTAAGATCAATATGCACTCTGCCTTAATGTTCTTTTTTGGTCTCCACCAACACCGTAAGGACGTTTCCCTCAGCTATATGGAGCCGTTTCGCTGTCCGGCCCGCAACTTTCCTGTTTTGGTTCACTCTCCCTGCGCTCATAACAAGGTTTCGGTCGCAGCAGGAAGCTTTTTTTCAGAGAAAACGGTCCAAAAAGCCGCTGCACGCTACCCGCAAACGGAGCATTTAGCAGCTAACGAGTCAAATGTTTCCCTCAGGGCCGGTGGAGACCAAACACGGAGCTAAAATAGTGAAGATTGGACAGAGATGCTGCCCCAAAGTGTCCAAAGTTATTGCAGGTTTAACATAGAGACACACCTGGAGGGAGAGTGGACAGTGTCCGCCCTGTGCTCTGGTCCAGCAACACACAAGTTTCTCCACGTTTCCAGCACAGATGTAACACAGACAGGCCTGGGCTTGCAGTTGGGCGTCCACTGCTGCCTCCAGTCTGCCCCCGAGAAGGTCTACCGAGCAGGACGGTTACAGTTAGAGGGCACAAATTCACATCTGAGAGACAAGGACGTTTAATGAAATGAAACCCTGCACGTCACACGTGTCCTTGAACTAACCACAGAGGGAAGAGAACTCCTCGGGCTGAGCGTAGGTCATGACAGCAGCCAGAGCCTCCTTCCAGTTCTGCAGGTCGCACGTCTTCAGGACGTCATGCCAGTCTTTCATCACCACTGCACTGATCAGCTGCAGGACAAAACATGAAGTTACATCATAGCTAAAAAAACAACAACCTCTCACTTCATAAAACGAAAAGAAAACAACCTCACCTTGGTTATCTTGCTGTGTGTCTTTGTAAAATACTTTTTCTGGGTTTTCTCCAGGAGCTCGGGCCCTCCGGCAATGGCCAGGATGATGCTGTCTGCCATTCGGTTGTCATGGAGACAGAGCTCCACAGCTCCCTCAAAGTCTCCAGTCAGCAGGGCCTGTGTGATGAGCCCGTCCACATCTTGCAGGAAAACAAATTACAAATAATTTTTATTCCGGATGTTTCGATACCATTCCTTCCTTTCCAATTCCAATACTTCCGATACTGATCTCATACCAGTGCATTAAAAACAAATAATAAGTCATAATATTCATCTCTAATATCTATTTTATTTTGCTGTGAAAGCATCTCCTTCAAATAAATGTATTTATTCAAGTTGTTCCACCAAAAACGTCATTTTACGAGATAACTTTATAATTTACCTTCACCCAACACACATTTTTTACTAAATAGAACTTGAACGCATCATGATGCCAGTCAATGCAACCTCTGTTAACGTTTGCAGTTAGCTCCGTTAGTGTTGCTCAGCGGCTGCTAACAGCTTAGCTAACTAGCAAACCTCCCACCGGTTTCAAAACAGATTTCTTGTTCACAATGTAGCATTAGGAAGGAAAACAATAGGGTGCTGTTGTTGTTGTTGATGTTGTGTAGCGTAAATGAGCTGATAAATTATTTGATACTCCCTGAAACTAAACCAGCATTTTAGGTTGTATCGGAAGCATTTCCAACAACTCTACTCTCTGAATGAAGGTTCATGTCGTGTGACGTTGTTACCTTGACTGATGCTGAGACTGACTCCTTCCGTTTGTGCTGGAGTCGGAGCAGGAGCTGGAGCTGGATCCACCGTGGGCTCCTCGACTGGAGCCAAGATCTCAGGAGGACTGGGCTCCTCGACTGGAGCCGAGGTCTCAGGAGGACTTGGCTCCTCCTCCACTGGTGCTGCCGTCTCCTCCTGAAACACCAGAGAAACTTGAGTTTTCCAGCCAAATCTAATTGTTTACAGGATAGTCAACCTTTGTTTCATTATAATGCATTTACTGTTGACTTCCTCAGAGGGCTTATATAAAGGCAATTAAGTAGTCTATAAATCTTACAATTGTGGAGTTTGGTTTATGGCGTTTTGCTGCTAAAACTCATTCTGTTCTTGCTTCTTCACTGTACATTTTGTTTGTACGCCCTCTGGCGATTTAGAGAGAGTAATGCAACAAACGCCGCGTTGAGCATGAATTACTTTTTGTGTGCTCGTAGCTCGCGCGCCATCTGTGGAGTCAGGTGCAGACCCCCAGTGGTAAAATTCGGCGTACTGTTCTGGTGCTTTATATCAAGCCGGTTGAAAATTTAAAACACTGTGTTACCAGAAATACTTCAAGCAAGTAGCTGCTTGACTGCTCCTGGACCCAGTCTGTCCATGCCCACACAGTGCTGAGAAAAGGTCCAATCAACCTTAAATAATAAAAAAGTCCCCTGTGTGTGTTAACTGTGGTTCAACCGTCTGCTGGGCTGTTCAGTGAGGAAGGTTTACCTCCTCATCCAAGGGGATCTCCTCTTCCTCTGCTTCCTCCTCTGGTAGAACCTGGTCCACATTTTCTTCTGGTTCGCTGGGAGGAGCGTCTTCTGGATCTGCTGCTGCTGCTGCTGGCTCTTCAGTCTCTTCAGTGTCTTCAGTCTCAGGGTCAAGAGCGGAGTCCAGTTCCATCGTGGCGGCTGGCTGAAGGTTTGCTGCAGTGATCATGTCGAAGGCCGCTTCAGGAGTGTCAGCAAGCGGCAGTACGGCTGCTGCAGCGATCATGTCGAACGTCGCCTCGGGCGTGTCAGCTAGAGGTACGGCTGCTGCAGCGATCATGTCGAAGGCCGCTTCAGGAGTGTCAGCTAGAGGTACGGCTGCTGCAGCGATCATGTCGAAGGCCGCTTCAGGAGTGTCAGCTAGAGGTACGGCTGCTGCGGCGATCATGTCGAAGGCCGCTTCGGGCGTGTCAGCTAGAGGTACGGCTGCTGCAGCGATCAAATCGAACGCCGCTTCGGGAGTGTCAGCGGGCGGCACGATGCTGAGTTCTGGTAAAGGCTGCAGCCTGATTGGAGCCGGCACCTCCACCTGAATATTGAGGGAAGATATGGGTTCAAAGTCAGGAGCTGTGATTGAATTTCCAACGGCAAAATAAAGGAGAAATGAACATAGAAATATCATTAGTTATTTGGTGGCATCAATCCTGACTCTAGATTCATAATTGACGGACAGACATGAGAGGGGTGTCCATCTTCTCAAGAGTATTTCCCCAAAATGTTGAACTATTCCTTTCAGATGCACCATGAGATTAAATGCTCCTAACAAACGTACCTGCGGAGGGTCAGCAGGCTTTTCCTCCAGTGCCGCTGAAATCTGGCAACAAAAATTGACACGTGTATCACAAGATGCACTGAGAGACACAATATTAAACAGAAAATACATATAAATAAATATATATATATAGCGTCAGAGTCGTCTAGAAAATACTCCTCACCTTTAAGGCTAGCTCCTCTTTGTTGTACCCCAGAAGTTCCAGGTATTTGCTGCGAATATCACTTTCAAAATTAGCCTGAAAACACACAAAAGTAAAATAAGGAATGACGGCATTACTTACAGAACAGAGAACAGATCTTTCAGATGTTTTGTACCTTGAGGAAAGACCAGAGAGTCTTTTCAAACTCATTTTCAGCTGCGTCGATCTTTTCCTGGCAGAAACCCACGAAGCTGCCGCCACTCAGCGTGGCCTGCAGCTGGTCAGACCGCTTCAAAAAGGCCGTTTCCGTGACGACCTGGCTGATGTGTACGACGTGCGACGCCGGCTGCTGAGGCTGCTGCGGGTTCGGCTTTGCGTTCTCCAAAGACACCAGCTTCCCGCCGAACTAAACGAGAGCCAAGAGAACGTTTCAGGCGGTAAAACGGCGACGCTCAAACCCGTCAATGTCGCGTAAAACGAAATTAAAAAAAACAGAGACGCAGAGACGCGGGACTCACGGCGAACGAGGCTCCGACGGGTCTGCGGATCCACTTGGGCGGCTTCTTCAGGGGGTTGACCGTCACTGGCGGGGCGGGCGTCCGGGGCAGCTGCAGCGGGGGCAAAGTTTGCCCGGTCCCGAACGGATCCATGTTGCCAAACGAGTTGCTGATCTGTAACAGACACACGGAGTCCAGTGAGACACAAATATAAAGTTGCAGCCGAAAATAAAAAGGAAATATAGACAAAGGTTTGGCAGCTTCAAGCGGTATCTGATGATAAAAACAGGTGCAAAATATTAAATAGTATTACATGTTATCACCCTACTTGCTGTAAGATGCTGCTACTATTATTATTATTTGTCACATTTCTATAACTATTACTGTGATTATTACAGCTTTTATTGTCATTATTATTCCATTATATCCACTGCTGCTATTATTCTATTATTATTCTGCTATCATTGGGGCTACTACTGCTATTACTACTCTCATATGTATCATTTATGTCATATAGATTAATTATGTTGTAACTTTTATGTTGTTCATTCTGTACACATGACATCTATCGCAGAGAGAGATCCTCCTTTGTTGCTCTCTCTGAGGTTTCTTCCTTCTTTAATTTCCCTGCTAACGTTCTTTTTGGGACTTTCTTCGAGGGTCCGAGGACAGAGGGATGTTGTGTACCGGGCTGTACAAACCAAACGGAATTGAATCGTCTCCTCAAAGTACCGTATAAGAACATTGACTACCTTTTATCCAGACTAGCGTTCACAGCAGAGCCTCTCACCTGGTCGGCGTGTCTCTGGCTCTGCGCCTGGTTGGTGCCTCCCATGATGGAATAAATGTCGATGTGTCCGTCGAAGCTGGCGGCCGACAGCACCGCGGGGTTCCTGGGACACCACTGGATGTCAAAGCACCACGGACTGCTGGTGGGCAACTCGTACAGCACCTGAGGATCCAGGCAGAGGATTTACTTACGCTGCATCAACACTACTACAATTAGCAGAAGTTTCAGAAATAATCACATGACCAGCATGCTGGACACGGGGATGTGTGTTTGCACATACAAGGCATTTAACTTGGTGATTGGTGCATTACGATAAAAACAAAGCAATCGTATAAAGACTAAAATAGAATAACTACAATAAAATATGATACCCAACAACCAATATGTTAAAATATGTCTGTTATAAAAGTGTTACGTTGTTATTAAATGATGCGTAAATGAGTCCGAGTCAGTGGGAAGAGGTTTTGTTCCTGATTGTAGGAGCATTTTAAAATGCTGACTTTAAACTAGCATAAACAACAAGCAACACACGCAATTTGTTAAAATTGTTGCAATGAACCGCTGGTAGTCGAGGCGGATGTTGTTCGTTTTCTCCCGTGGAAAGGATCATGTGATAGGGACGTGACGAATCAGGGACACACGTGACTGATGAGGGCCAATCACGCAGCAGACGCAAAACGCAGCAAAGGTTAAACGTTATACGTGTATAAACAAAGACGTAGGCGTGGGGCTGTTGCCTGAGGGGAAATGATTCAGGCTCTCTTGAGAAAACATTCGGGGCTGGAGAGGATACTTTCTCTCCTCTGCCTAAAACCTAACTAACCTAACTAAAGGTCGAATTTAACCTTTTTGTCATGATGACGACACAAAACACAGATGATTGAAAGGCTCAGAGTGTCTCAGCCACCGTCTGGGATCTTTGGACTCAAAGTCCTCTGCAGAAAATTGCTGCAGGGACAAAGTCACAAAACAGTTTATGCTTATGTTTGAGTTTAAATAGATTCATGCGAACGAGAATTGTCCTTTTCTTTCAAGTTGTCTAAATCCAGTGAAGCCACCCAGGAGTTTTCAAACGTCTCCGTTTTAGGGGTTCTAAAATGCCGGAGTAGCGTGGACGCTGGGCATCAACGGAGCAAAAGGTATGCATTTAAAAAATAAAACTTGGTAGTGCGGATGTAGCCTTATATCAGTGGGACAGTTTCTTTCTTAAAACATTTAGAGTAAACTTTTACCTCTGCTGTGTTTGGATTCCAGCACAGAATCCTGTTGTCCTTCCCGCAGCTCAGCAGCAGCTCGGGGTCGGCCAAGCTCCAGTCGATGGACAGGACGCCTCTGTTTATGAACGACAGTACAGTCGTGTCATAAAAAGGCCACACGATTATTAAAGCCGCAGAGGGAAAGCTTTTATGCCGCTAAAATTGATCAGGTGTGTTTACCGTGTGTGGTTCTCTAAAATCTTGAAAGGAGAGGTAGCAAAACGTAAGTCCCACATCTGGATGACCGGCATCCGGTCGTCCTCCGACGACAAGACCAGCTGAGTGGCGACTTCTGGGTTCCAAGCCAGACCGGAGCAGTGCATCTAAAAACAAAAACAACCAGAGAGGACGGTTGAAGCTGAGTGGACCGCAACAAAGGATCGTGAGAACATTGACTCACAAGTTAGCTGAGACTTCATCTGAGTGCAGAGGGAACAACGTACTCTGTTGCTGTGGTCGCTGACTTTGATGATGAGGTCATTCTTGCGGAGGTCCCACACTGAGGCTCGGCCACTCGGGCTGGCCGAGGCCAGGATGTGCTGCACCTGTCGGTTCCACGACACACAGCCGATGTCCTCCAGAGGCTGTGAGACAAAACATGAGCTCTTTTTCTCATTATACGTTCAGTAACGCTGTCATAACAACTGTCATAACAACTGTCATAACAACTGTCATAACAACTGTCGCAAACTGTGTATACGTGCGTGAGATGATACAGATTATATTAAAAAACTGCTCACTTGATTGAAAAATCATTCAAATGATATATAAAAAGAAGAACTTCATGTTTTGACAGATGAAATGATCTCTCGATAGATCAGCATGGACTAGATATCTTCATTTCAATTCAAACCTGATTTCTCTTTACTTTAGAGGGTACCATTTAAATTTTGTTTCATATTTATTCTCATTGTTATCTACCCAGGATCATCGTCGTTGTCAGTGTTTTAGGTTCATTTTGTAAAAAGAAGAAAGATACGTTTCATTAAATCTTAAGTAAAGAGGTAAAAAGTATGGTATGCATTTTGTTCTACCATGTCATTTTAATTGTAGAAATGTTATTATGTGGTACATTCAAATGAGTCATTGAGATGTTTTATTATAGAATCCAATATTTAGTTAGTAGAGTAAAAAGAACCTACCTGAGTTTTAGGTCCTGGTGTCATTGGAGAGCCAAAGTTATTCATGTCCCAGATATAGATTTCAGACTCATTCCCACCTGATGCAACCAGGTTTGTCTGCATGAGAGGAAAAGAAAATCCAAAATGAGTCTCTCCACTTTTCAACTGAATGCATGCGCTCGATATTTAAACTCGGCGACACCGGAGCTAAATGGATCTTACCTGGAACGGGTTGACGTCGAGAGCTCTCACCGGCCCCGTGTGCTTGTCACTCTCAGCGATGATCACGTCGGTCTCTCCCGCCATGATCTTTGCGGGGTCGTACAGGATGACGTTGCCGTTCTCGCCTCCTGCAATAAGGACCCCAGATGGGTGGCCTTCCGCATCCATTCCATAGGGACCCCACACCAGTTTGTGGTATCTGTGGGGGGGGAGACACACAATGTTAGTGATGAACAGCTGCACACAGAGAGAGAGAGAAAGAAAAGTGAAAAACATCAGCAGCTTTTAGCACCTGTGGGAGGAGGAGAGGCTGCCACATGACTTCATGTCCAGAGATGGCTCAGTCAAGTCCAGCTCGAAAAACTCCAAGGAGGCATTGGTGCTGAAGGAGGCATCCAGCTGCTGGGCCGATGTCCCTGTAGGAAGAGAACACAGGAACCTTTGGTGTCACACAATGCACGATCCAAGGCTCGTACTTATCCAACTTCTAAATATTACACTTAAGAATGCTCCAATGAGCAAAGTAAGGAGTAACAAAGACACATGTATCAAGAGACTTACTCCTAACTAACTACAGCAAGGTAATTATTTTAAAGAAATCCTTTCATTTGGTCTGTGATAAGTTCTTCTGCAGAAACATGTGTAATAATAATGTTTAAAAAGGTCAATTTTATTTGTGAGAAACCCTTAATATTTACTGTGGCAATTAAAGTAAAATTAAGAGCAATCTAATACATTTACGTATATTCAATAAATGTGTATTGATTAATAAGAAACTGGCTGAAATTTAAAAGTGGAGCTGAAACGAAATATTGCTTCTGGTATAAAAACGGAAATTTAACTTACAAACGAGAGTTCAATAACATTTTGACAAGTGCAGACAATGAAGATCATGGAAAGTGATTGCAAACAAAATCGATGGCACTTTTATACGTGTTGTTTGCATACCCGATAAATACCCCCAAAAAGTGGTAACATCCGATTCAATGTTCAAATAAAAAGCAAATAATAGACTAAAACTACCCTATTCTTAACTATACTTGTTGCTACAGATATTATTATATTCATCATGACCAATGACACTTTCAATGACTGATGAATCACTTTCATTCTTCAACTTAGTGAGTTGATGTATAGTTGAAGGACTGTAACTTAAGTCCAAAATATGACTTGGCCCCGGACTCCTGCATTTTTGCCGTCTTTAAATCAAAGAACACAAGTTGTTTTCTTTTTCTTTCAGCTGTGTCCTCCTTCTCATAATGTCAAATAAACAAAACACATTCATACTGCAGAATCATTTTTCCTGTTATTGTCATTTGCCAGTGGACCAAAGGGGGCAAACAAACAAGGCGCATACTCTGCGAGTCCGATGAGCCACGCACGAATGGCCGAAGAGACTAGAGTTATATAATGTCCAGTGAAAACACCAGATAGCAGCCGGCCTGTGCAGGTGCTCGTTGCGTGCTCTTACCTGTCGCAAGGTAGATGGGGTGGTGCTGTGCAGGGCTCCAGCTCTGGATGGCTGTGCGGTTGATCTCTTTAAGTTTCATCCTGGGGAAGAAAAAAAAAAAGAAGTGCACATGTTGAAAGAACATTTATTTTGTTTTCTCGCCGTGTGGCTTCTGCAGGAGTCACCACAGATAACAGAGCACGCAATATTCTTTACGTCATGTTTGTGCATTTTAGACTATTTTTTTTTCTTCGGGTTTGTCTTAAAGCAACACTTTTCTAGCTCACGTGAACATCGACAGAGTTACTGGTCACTGTAACTGTTCCTGCTGTCCATACTGGCTGTGAAAAGATCCACTCCCAATGTACACGATGTATTTTTAGTGTTTAAAATGTTCTCTTTGTTTGCCTGATAGTGTGGTCCTTGCTATGCCAGGGTGACAGTATTGTAACATAAAGAAGAATCTTGCACTAGAAGCAGTCTAATTCAACAGTCCAGCAATAAATCCTCCACTCATGACGGCTATAAAGTTCAGTTTTTGTTTAAAACTGTTTTAAAGAGGTGTTTTTAATTCACATTTTGGAGGATGTTGCTTGTGGTGCTGTTGAAATTGCAATGCACCAAACAGAGAAGTGATTCTGTCATTCACGTGACACTCGATTGATATAAATTGGAAAAGTGCAAGTAAATCTCTAAAGCTCTAAAGATAAGAAGTCTAGTAAAACTAGTCAATGCATGTGACAGGTTTATAAACAAGTAATTCAGGGCTTATATACACACAACGTTTGTGTCCCTGCTACTGTAATAAACACAGCGTTTACATGAACAGACAAAAGGGCTTCTTGGACTTGACACTAACCACATCACACATGCGCTATCTAACGTTAGCCCTCAAGAAAGGGAGGAATCAATGTTAAACTCAAAGGTCAACATCAGGGGAAAAAAAACAAAAAGTACAGAAGAAGCTAGCTGCCCGCTAACAGCTGATACACCATTCAAAAGCCACACAGCAATGACAATAAAGGAGTTAAATGTGCAGAAGAATGTCCTTGGCTGCAGTTTATTGTCGCTTTTTGTGAATGCTTTACCAGGAACAGCATGTCCTGCAGCTACAGATTCTGCTAGCTGCCTGCAAAGACACACAACAGTGGGGAGACAGTCACACACAGATCTTGTTACTCCACTAAAGCGGCTTACCTTCCCTTCTTTGCTGCCTCTCACATGAACACACACATGCAGTAAAGTGACAGACGCTCCTCCACCTTCACAGGTTCCCCCTTTTTTTAAGGTTCTGCTTTGTGATTAAAAAAAACACAACACAAGAAGAAGGAGGCTACCGGGTCCCGGCTACAGACTGCAGACAGGTTTCCACGTCCCCACTGGTCTCCATCAACGTGGCACTAAGACACAATCTCCTCCTGCCACGAAGAAGAAGAACCACTTCCGGGGGGACGTCCAGAGCCACCCATAGCCCTGATAGCATGCTAGCTATAGTTTTACATCATATACATGTATAATAACCTTTAACAATATCATTATAATAGTATAATATGAACTAGCACAACTATAACT
>JACSYO010000256.1:135000-154865 GCA_016806645.1 Ophiodon elongatus | reverse complement strand
GAGAAGGAGAGGGAGAGGGAGACAGAAGGAGACGAAGAGGGAGAGGGAGACGGAGAGGGAGACGGAGAGGGAGAGGGAGAGGGAGACAGAGAGGGAGACGAAGAGAGAGACGAAGAGGGAGAGGGAGACGGAGAGGGAGACGGAGACAGAGAGGGAGAGGGAGACGGAGACGGAGACAGAGAGGGAGACGGAGAGGGAGACAGAGAGGGAGACAAAGAGGGAGAGGGAGACAGAGAGGGAGACGAAGAGGGAGACGGAGAGGGAGAGGGAGACAGAGAGGGAGACGAAGAGGGAGACGGAGAGGGAGAGGGAGACGGAGACGGAGACAGAGAGGGAGAGGGAGAGGGAGACAGAGAGGGAGACGAAGAGGGAGAGGGAGACAGAGAGGGAGACGAAGAGGGAGAGGGAGACAGAGAGGGAGACGGAGAGGGAGACAGAGAGGGAGAGGGAGAGGGAGACAGAGAGGGAGAGGGAGACAGAGAGGGAGAGGGAGACAGAGAGGGAGAGGAAGAGGGAGAGGGAGACAGAGAGGGAGAGGAAGGGGGAGAGGGAGACAGAGAGGGAGAGGAAGAGGGAGAGGGAGACAGAGAGGGAGACGGAGAGGGAGACGGAGAGGGAGAGGGAGACGGAGAGGGAGACGGAGACGGAGAGGGAGACGGAGAGGGAGAGGGAGAGGGAGAGGGAGATGGAGAGGGAGACGGAGAAGGAGAGGGAGAGGGAGACGGAGAGGGAGAGGGAGACGGAGAGGGAGACGGAGACGGAGAGGGAGACGGAGAGGGAGAGGGAGAGGGAGATGGAGAGGGAGACGGAGAAGGAGAGGGAGAGGGAGACGGAGAGGGAGACGAAGAGGGAGACGAAGAGGGAGAGGGAGACGGAGAGGGAGACGGAGAGGGAGACGGAGAGGGAGAGGGAGACGGAGAGGGAGACGGAGAGGGAGAGGGAGAGGGAGACAGAGAGGGAGACGAAGAGGGAGACGGAGAGGGAGAGGGAGACAGAGAGGGAGAGGGGAGGGAGACAGTCGCTGGAGGACAACTGAGAAAGTTGAACACGAAAATGCAGCGATTGTTGCAGATGACACTCTTAATGCACGTGTGTGTGTGTGTGTGTGTGTGTGTGTGTGTGTGTGTGTGTGTGTGTGTGTGTGTGTGTGCGCGTGTGTGTCTCTGGGGTTAAGGGCAACCTTCATCTTCCTCCTACAGTTCTGGTGTTTACACGCTAACAGCTTGATTATAACCAGATTGAAGCAAAGCTGTGATAATTGCAGCCGTCATGTAAACACCTTAATTGTTATCTCAGTCTAATTAAGGTCCACATTATAACAGGATCGAGTTACACACTGGCTACTTTACAGTCTTAAATTAAGAAATAAATCAGTTTTCACTATATTTTCCTTCATGTTATTGTCTTGCGTGCATTGGTCTCAAATTGTTTAAATTGCTTTTGTCTTTATGTTGTTTTACCGGTCCCCGAAATAAATATTTAAATAAATAAATAAATGAACACACACACACACACACACACACACACACACACACACAACACACACACACACACGCACACTCTTTGGCCAGTGGGGAATAAATAAATAAATAAGATGTAAGTAAACAAATATAAATAAATAACAAACAAATAAAAACACTCTTTGGCCAGTGGGGAATACATAAATAAATAAATAAATAATCTATTTGATTATATTTTTCCTCGCGTGCTTTGGTCTCAAATAGTTTAAATACTTTTGTCTTTTCTGTTGTTCTCAGTTCGGTTTCTTATATATATATATATATATATATATATATATATTTATATATATATATATATATATTTATATATATACATATATTTATATATATATATATATATATTATATATTTATATATATATATATATATATATTATATATATTAGACATCTGTTGCGCTCTTGTCTGCCCTCTTTACGACGTCAGCCTGCCAAGTTTGCTGTGACAGCAGGACACAGTTCATAATAATAAAATGTTCAGGGTTTTGATTCTGTGTTCTTTGTTTCTAGTTCTGGGGCTGATGGTTTTCATCTGGTCATAAATAACCCTGTGTGGATGCAAAATGGACATTTTGACTGAATTCTGCTCTAAATTTGCCATTTCAAAGAAACCCTTAAACCTGAGACCATAAATCAGTAAAATGAAATACATGTTGTTTCTACAGTAAAGAGAGAAGAGGACATATGAGAGGGGGGGGGGGGGCACAGATACAGGGGGGACGGAGGGAATGGGGGGGGGCGGGGGGAGTGTCGAGACACCAGATGGAAAAGGTGAGAGGCCAGAGACTGTGGTCTGATTCAAAGGGTGAACTGTGAGTCTTTGGCCCTTTTCCAGCTCTCTGTTCTATTCAGGATCCGCCTGTTGATGTTTATTTTTAATCTTGTCAATAAATGCCACGAAAAGACCAACATTTAAATTAAAAACACATCGATGAGCCTCACCGTTGCTCCTTCACCACCACGAACACACACGCTGCATTTTACTTTGACAAATACCAGCCGGAGCCCCAAATGTGGATTAATCCGCCGCTGAAAATAGTCCCCAACAAATGCCCCATTTCCTCCTGTTTGTTTGATTAAAAGCTACAGTGAGCAGCTGTTTGAGTAAGATTACTCAGACTTCTTTAAAATATTGTTTTTATTTGAGACCTCTTTTTGAAGATTCAGTAGGAACCGAATGGGCTGAAAGTGACACATTCAACGTGACACGTCGGTCTCTTCATGGGATTTAAAACAGAGTAATGCCGTTAGTTATGTTTCATAAAACTCAATCATTGTGAGATTATCTGCTTTATATAAATACAAATGTTTGCCTATAAATAACTCTGGTCTGCTCACCAGCAACCAAAAGAACAACACAATTTCCCACAATGCTTTGGCTGTTTATGGCATCCATATTTGCATTAATTCAATATTTCATCACAAATGCATCTGTAAACCATCATCAACTTTAAGCTTCAGAAAGGTAATCATTGTTTATAGAAAAGTGCTCTCTAAATTAATGTTGTTATTATTATTATAATATGATGATTAAGTTTGTGTACAGAGCATCTCACACTAAACACAATAATAAAAACAAAAAGCATAAACACATGGAAATAAAAAGGTATGTTGAATTTAAAACAAACAAAAGCCGACTGAACGAAAGAATAACAAAACTGGTCGCACAAAAGCAATTAATTAAAATTAATAATTGCATCTTTAATTGGTGTATTATAGATTAGTGTGCAACTGGAGAAAAAAAGAGTCATTCACGCTCTGTGAAACCGTCTGACGACCTAAAAGAACAATGATTAATTCAGTTTATCTTTATTTGTCATTGCATTGTGTGAGGAACGACTTGAGGAACGCATGAGGTGCACACAGTCTCACAGAATGTTCTGGTTTTATTAAAAAACACATTTATACGTGAGAGACGTGCACGTTGCTTCTGAAGTCAGACGGTCGTCGAGTCAATAGCTAAAATAAATAAACTGTAGGTTTAGAGAAAAATGCAATGAAACCGAACTAGAATGCAGCGTTTTTAAGACTCATAAGCCCCGTGAGGAAGATGTAGGAAGCAAGGCGACGTGAGGAAGAGGAGGAGGCAGCCGATAAGGAGAGGGAGACCTCGCTCATCGGGGTCTCGCGCTAAGAGGATTACAGACAAGCCTGCAGAGTTGGCTGGAATATCTGGTTACAGTTACACCTCGCTCCTCTTAAACTCTCTCTGCAGATATTCTGCAGGGCGGTGGGGTTCCCCCCCGACGGAGGAGATTAGAGGTGTGTAAAGTCAGGTGGGATCTGATGACGGGGGTTGGGCCGAGGCAGGAGAGGGAGGAGGAACCATCATCTCTCTGGTCACATTCTGATGTCTGTCTCTGAGTTAAAGATGCAGCAATAATAATAAAATAATACAAAACACCGCATTCAATCGATGAGAGACTTTAGGATTTGCGGAGTGTAAATTATATTTAGAGTTTGAGTTAGGTTGAGACTGGAGAGGAGACAAGGAAACAAGAGAGGGGAGAGAAGGAAACAAAGGAGCACAGGAGCAAACAAGGCGGGAGAGGAGACGAGAGGAAGTGAGAATGAGGTGAAGAGGAAAAAGGCGAGGAGAGGAGGCGACAAGGGAGGTGACGAGGAAATAAGAGAGGAGACAGGGAAACAAGAGAGGAAAGGAGAAGGAGGAAACAAAGGTGGAGAGGAGGAAACAAAAGAGGAGGAGGAGGAGAAGGAGGAGGAGGAAACAAGAGAGAAGGAGGAGGAGGAAGAGGAGGAGGAAGAAACAAGAGAGGAAAGGAGGAAACAATGGAGGAGATGAGGAAACAAGAGAGTATAGGACGAGGAGGAAACAAGAGAGGAGAGGAGGAAACAATGGAGGAGATGAGGAAACAAGAGAGTATAGGAGGAGGAGGAAACGAGAGGAGAGGAGGAGATGAGGAAACAAGAGAGGAGAGGAGGAGGAGGAGGAGGAGACAATGGAGGAGAGGAGGAGGAGGAAACAAAGGTGGAGAGGAGGAGGAGGAAACAAAAGAGGAGAGGAGGAGGAGGAAACAAAGCTGGAGAGGAGAATGAAGGTTTGTCACGTCAGCGTTGAGAGAAAAGAATCATCCATAAATGATGAAGTGAATCACTGATCTGAAGCGACTGCAGCTCTTCTGTCACTAAAGTGTCAGCGACTTCAGACCTCAGCGACCTCAGCGACCTCAGCGAGCTCAGCGAGCTCCTATCGGAGGAACATCACCGCCGCCGAGCGGTTCTGACTTCTGTTCGTTTCAGTCGTCAAACGAAAAGGACTTTTTAGGGAGACTGAACACGAGACTCCATCGTAGTCGGAGCAGGAAATGTGTTCTTGATGCTGGAGACTGTTCAGAGCTCACGTTACCACGGCGATGCAGCACACACACACACACACACACACACAGAGTGGCGAGTCATCCACTCAGCGCCGGAGTCGGGTTCGCCGGCTCTCAGATATCACTGTGGCCGCAGAAACCAGAACCCTGTTAATAAAACATGAGCGTTGATTGGCCAGAGAGGCACGACTGCTGCAGTCATGTGATCACATGACCTACGGCCAGGGCTGGAAGAAGTATCGTAGTAGTAACAGTACTACTATGAAAATACTTCACTTCCTGCACTGGAAATCTTACTTAAAGTGACAGTGAGGAACTTCCATTTGGTTCTGAACCAGTCTCAGTGTAGTCCTGGTCCTCTATAGACCTCAGTGTAGTCCTGGTCCTCTATAGACCTCAGTTTAGTCCTGGTCCTCTATATGACCTCAGGTTAGTCCTGGTCCTCTATAGACCTCCATCAGTAAACAGACCACCAGAGAAAAGATGGTCTGGTTCTATAGAGTTCTTCTTAAAGCTCCTCATCGGAGCCACCGGGTCGGATTCTGGTGAAACCAGATGACATCATGCAGGTTCACCAGAACCTCCTTCAGCTCAGACTCCAGCGGGGCCTCCAGCAGAGACCAGTCCACCGTGAACAGACCCAGATCCAGTAGAGACCAGTCCACCGTGGACAGACCCAGATCCAGCAGAGACCAGTCCACCGTGAACAGACCCAGATCCAGCAGAGACCAGTCCACCGTGGATAGACCCAGATCCAGCAGAGACCAGTCCACCGTGGACAGACCCAGATCCAGCAAAGACCAGTCCACCGTGGACAGACCCAGATCCAGTAGAGACCAGTCCACCGTGGACATACCCAGATCCTAAGAGACCAGTCCACCGTGGACAGACCCAGATCCAGCAAAGACCAAGTTAATTCCCTTAAATGTGTACTTGAGTGCAGTACTCGAGTACTTTGTGTCCCGTTGTCTGTGTGATCGATGGAGTCGAGCCCAGTCAGTCTATTGAGTTACCGTGGCGACGGAGAGCTTCTCTGTCAGCTGCAAGAATGAGACTTCTGCGTCTGTTAGTTCATCGCGTTCGAATGTTTTCACCTTTTTATCTGAAATTAAATCACATCATCCGCTTTTTTGAAAAATGAAAATTCCCCTCAGAAAACAATAAAAGAGTTTTACTTTGAAGTTTGTTTGGAGGTCAGAGAATAAAGGGAATAAAAAACATTTAGCGTGAGTGTTTCTGACAAATAACAAGAAGAAACTGGTTATTGTGTTTCCATAATTATGTAAATAGTAAGTACTGTTATATTTATTATCATGTTTAGTTTCCTTCCTTTAGTTTCAGTTAATTTAAGATGTTTAATAACACATAAAGTGTAATTTAATACCAGTCTCCCAATCATACCAGCCCAAATATGAAGCACAACCAGTAGAAACAATATGGCGTGGAATTATTTATCTTTACGTCACATTTTCTCAGCACTTAGAATATATTTATAATGATACAACTAACTAAATGAATGCGACCTGGACACTTACGAGTGGCAGAAAATGGATGAATTGTGACCCAAATAAATGTATTACACGTTTTACATTCTTCTCCAGTAAAAATGTAAATATGTAATAATTGAAGCAGACTCAGATTAATGTAATCAACATTTTTAGCAACTCCTCTCTTCTCGTATCTGAATTTTGGACAAAGCTTTGTGAGGACATTAAACTGAACCTTTAAAAGTGGACACAAACACTCCGTCGTCCTCGGTGCTGCAATCAAACGTCATCTGTAATAAACCGGCAGCATGTGGTGTTTATTATAGCGACTGTGTTCTATGAATTCAGACAGCACACTGTCGGTTCCCATCCCATAGTGAACTAAATATAAACCAGTAATTTAAAGACACTGTTGTTGTTGTTGTTGTTGTTGACTCTCAAGTCTTTTCTTCTTTTATTGAGCACATGCACACCTTGTTTTGTTTTTTTTTACACAGAAGAAGAAATCTGCCACCCTCCTCCTGCTTGTTGTCATCTACGTTTCCTCGAGGGTGCAGCCGGATTCACGAGATGCTCCCTTCTTCTTCTTCTTCTTCTTCTTCTTCTTCTTCTTCTTCTTCTTCTTCTTCCGCCTCTTCCTCTTATTCCGCCTCCTCCTCCTCCTCCTCCTCATCGTCATTAGTTTTTCCAGATTTAATGACACACAAGGAGGCTTTGAGAGGAAGTCCAACAAGGTAAGTCCCAATGGACGTGTTCAGTGACAGGAAGTGAGTCCAAACATCTGATCAAAATGTCCCGATCATCAGTGGTCCTCAGAGTGGAGTCCATGTCCC
Source organism: Ophiodon elongatus (assembly GCA_016806645.1). Classification (NCBI taxonomy): domain Eukaryota; kingdom Metazoa; phylum Chordata; class Actinopteri; order Perciformes; family Hexagrammidae; genus Ophiodon; species Ophiodon elongatus. The sequence goes on along the minus strand of JACSYO010000256.1, from coordinate 147,689 downwards.
TCCGTCAGGGGTTGGCAAAGTTATTAGCTGTAAATTATATCATTATTGTATCATTAAAAAGTGAATATCTACAAATGGAGACCATTTGCACCAATAAATAGGTATATTGTGTCCATTAGTCCCGCCCACGTGAGCTTTGGGCCAATAGAAACTCTGATAGGAAGCACTTATTGAAAGTTAGCTTCAGACCGGTGAGTTTAATCCCCCCTCGGCCCCATGAGAGGGGTAAACTTTGGGGTACACTTAGGGGTACCCCGTGGAAGGCACTATCAAGAACGAATATAATGATGTTGCATATCAGATTAACAAGCAAAGCCCGGGCCACAAGATCATGTAAGCCATTTTTACATGCTCCAAACACAACTAAACAAGACCAACCAAATGCATAACCAAATATTAATATTCATATCTCGCCAGGACTGGACTCGCTCGCCATATGTCGCCCTTGCGCGAGTTAGCTTTATATTTTACCACGCAAACGAAAGCAAATAACCCAGGGATTCCTCACATACTGCTCAAATCCCTATAAACCACAGCCTCAGCAAGCTATGAGCCAACGAACACCAGCCTCAGACAATTTTGAAACAGCAAATTATGGAAAATATCTCATACCTTGACGATGAAACGCTGTAGAAAGCTATGTTTTCCGCTTGTCTCACACTGAAAAATGTAAAACCCTGTGCTCAAAATGAATCGTTCCAGGGGGCTCTGTGACTGAGAATTTACACGTGGGGAATGGTAAACTACTGGCCTATCGTAGCAATCAAATCACAAAGCACTGCGCTTGACTGACTCTTATTGGCTAACAGTGCTGTCAATCTCATTTCGGTGGGTATAGCTCAATCCTATAGGCTCTAACGATTCAAAGGAGGTCCGAGTCATCCCTGTGCCTCATGCAGGGGCAGATATATTGGGTCTGGAACTTACAGCTCTCTGGTTTTGAGAGAAAAAATATGTTTTTTATGGGGATTTCAGAGCAAAAAACATTATTTTGGTTTGGCATTGTTTATGTTACTGCTGTATATGGATGTATTGAACATCATTAGTGATATACAAGTGAAATATATAGTTTGGTACTTGATAAAATTCAAATTGCACTTATTATGCCAAATCCTCATTTTGGAGACATTGCCTGACCAGTCTGTACTAAAAACTCTCTGATTTTCTTCTGCTTCACTTTATCAAAGTCAAACGTTGCAGGGAGAGTGTTCACATATTGTGCTATGATTTGGAAGAGGTTTAAACCTGCAGCTGCATTATTCCAAAGGGATAATCATCCTGAAAGTACTTTTCTTTTTAGGCGAACCTGCAATATTTTCATTTCTTCTGTGTTCCATCTTCATTTACTTTTAACCAGTAACATATATACTGATATTTATAAATCTAGACAAATAATAACACCAGAATTATTCAAATAGACATTGTGGTTGCAGAGATACACTCTTTTTAGTATGGGCATGCTTTTTTCGAGTGGAGGCCTCAAAAATAGGTTCGTTTTTTTAAAAGGTTAAACGTTTGGATTCATTGGGACTAAAACAGTGTTGCTACTGTTCATTTTCTGAGCATTTTGCCCGTCGTCATCTTGTCTTTTTTGCAACCAGTAAACAGGAAGTGACCATATCTGGATTGAGGAGGAGTGACGTAGAGACGACGTATACGTCTCTGGTGTCGACCTGTCAATCACCTTGTAGCCCCGCCCTAAAGCATCCCCTGCTTTAGGGTCAGTTTGACTCTAAATGGACCATAATGTACTAAATGAACATCATGCTGTATTGAAGAAGACTTGAAACTAGAGATTGAGACCATAAACTCATATTTACAATATTTACTGAGGGAATAAATCAAGACAGAAGTAATTTTCTCATAGACTTCTATACAACCAGAGGAGTCGCCCCCTGGTGGTCAGGAGAGAGAATGCAGCTTTAACACATGAAGCTTTGACTTCTATACAACCAGAGGAGTCGCCCCCAGGTGGACAGTAGAGAGAATGCAAGTTTTAAAACACTTCAGCATTGAATTCACTTTTCATGAGGAGGTCCTTGGGAAACGTTCTCCCTTTAAGAAGTCCCCAAAAAGCTTCAGAACACCTGCCGTTCATGACTTAGTTACAGCGTCTCAATTTAAACCATCAAATAAACACAGAGATAAAGAAAAGTAAATATCACACACGTGTTTTTTGGTGACTTCCATGTGTGGTTGGATGAACTCACCCAGGTTGGACGACGCTCGGCCCTGAGCCGCTCTGTCCTGCAGCTCCTGAGCGATTTCCAGCTGGTGCTGGTGGTGCAGACGGGCTCTCTCCAGGTCCTGAGGGTTTACGGCCACCGTGAATATTCATAAAGACCCAATAGGGACTCAGCTGACCGCGTCATCCTGCATATTTCTTGACACCAACCTGCATGCAGCGAGCGGCGTGTCCCAGACCGGCGTACGCCCTCATCTCGATGGCCCTGTCGCCCAGCTCCTGAGCCGACTCCAGCACCCGCGTGTGGTACGATATGGCCTTGTCGAAGTCGCGCTGGGAGTGGAAGGCGCTGCCCAGGTTGCTGTACGCCCGCGCCTCCTCACGCCGGTTCTCCAAAGACTGCAAAATAGAAATCGTCAGAAATCACCACAGGGGCCATTTAGTCCGCGGTTTGTCAAAGATCAGATGTTATTAATGCTTTTCTTCCTTCAAAAAAGAAGGATGAAAAATAATCAAATAATACTCAAAGGACTTTGAACATTGCCACTGGCTTCAGTAGATTACAAACAGACGTTATAAAGAAATGCAGCTACATCTGTACTCTGTATCACTAAAGGCAAGAAACACATCTCCCTGTTTCGAGAGGCGGACTCGGAGCCCTCACGTCTCTAACAGGGAGAAAAATGTTTTATGTTTCAAGCTGCGACGTTTCCAGCTGAACTGTCAAAACTAAATGACTTCATAGAATCTCAGTAGCCCAAAGATTTGACTTTATTCTGGTGCAAATCTAACTGTGGACAGATGGTCGATTAGTATGTTAGGAGAGAGTGTCATGGAATTGGCTGCGGTGGCGGCGGCGGCTGGCTCGCGTTGATGTTTCACACTTCGTCCAAAAGAAAAAAGGAAAAGTCACATAAAAAGGGAAATGTGCTCAGTTTATTTGTCTTTTGTTATGTTTGTTTGTATAACTTTTGCATCCTGAACACACACACACATGCGCGCACACACACACACACACACACGCGCGCGCACACACACGCGCGCGCGCACACACACGCGCGATGTTCTTTGGGATAAATGCAGTAACTTCGTTATAAAAGGCTGCATTCAGAAAATGAGGGATAGATGTGCTAAAACCAACATTAGAGAGATGTAACTGCTGCCCTCCTGTTTGAATTCATCTTAGTCTTGAAACACAAATTACGCTTCTCTCCATAATAATCTCAAAATTAAATTACTGGATGAGGCCGATGGCTTTATATTCAATAAGAACATGTGATTTCCATTTTTAGCTCAGTTTATGAAGCAACGTCTTGTGTACGCCTTCTTTTTTCTTCACAAGGCAGCAAAAGAAACCAATGAATCAATAAAGGAATTGATCCATCTGGTTTTTAGTTTGTCAGCATGTTCATCCTCCAAACTTCCTTTTAATGTGAAGAAACACCTGCTTTTATTTAAGATATTAGGACGTTAAGTTCAGGGGCGAGAAAGTATTTTTAAACTTTATTTCAATGGTCTTATGTATAAAGGTACATACATGAAATCTGACTTGAGTATTTAAACCCATCTTAAGTGGCACGCTCGCCGCAGGAGCCGGGAATCGAACCGCCGACCTTGTGGGTAGAGGTGAATCCGCTCTATATTTCTTATCTTAAAGGAATACTTCGCCATTAAAATGACCATTTGTATGTGAGTTACTCACTTCCTGTTACCTGGAATTATTTTCTCTCACGTCTCCACGTAAAAAAAAAAAAGAGAAAAGTCTCGATGAATTAAAGTAAATTTAACAATAAAAGTATTTCACTACATTAAAGCCATTTAGAAGAGATTCACGTTTGACAAATCAAAGCTATTGAAAACATATCCAAAGACCAAATAAATGCATTGAGGCGGAGTTCTCCTTCTCACTCTTTCACAACAGATTCAACGTTGGAGGCCCCAAATATCAGAACAATACAAACATTCAGATGCAGATATGAACGTTAAATAAAAGACAACGGAATCAAATGTTGCTAACGTGTTATTAATGAGTATTTGTGGCAGCATGAGTCAGAACAAACTGTGTGTGTTGATGTTGAGGAAGGAGCAACAGCGATGTGTTTTTAATGGAGGTCTATGGCTCAGAGGAAGAGGAGCGATCAGGATACTCGTGAGTCCACACATTCACTTTCTTTTGGTATTTTCATGATTTCTTGGACACAAAATGAAAACAATGCTGTCTTGTTTTAATGTCTGAAAGCATTTCAGAGCTAAAGATGCAGCTTTGTACCTTAGCGATGTCCACGTGCTGCTCGTGGCACTGCACGGCGTTGGTGAAGTCGCCCAGCGCTGTGTACACGGCGCCCATGTTGCCCAGCTGGCGAGCCTCGGAGAGCCGGCACTGGGTCTGTCTCGCCAGCAGCACGCACTGCTTATGGCTCGCCAGCGCGTTGGGGTAGTCGCCGATAGCTGTGTACACGTGGCCCAGACTGCTGAGGGCGCCGGACGCAGCCTGAAATCAGACAAACACACACACACACACACACACACATTGGTTAGAATCCAGTAAACAACCACCAAGAACACACACACACACACACACACACACAAGGAGAGTAGCTTTGATTTCAGGGTTTAAACACCAAATAATGCATCACGTTGTTTTTCACAACCTGCGTCGTATTTGTTGTAGTTTTGATGATCATTTATATCTGTAATGATAACATGGCAGAAGAAGTACTCAGGTATTTTACTTAAGCAAAAGTATAAATATCACGGTGTAGAAATACTCTATTTTGAGTAAAAGACCTGCGTTCAAACCTTTATTTAAAGTTACTAGGAGGAACTTTCATGTTGTGTTGATTCTGGCGCCCCTTGTGGACTAAAGCGGTAGTGTCTCTGAGCACCAGGGTCCCTTTAGAAAACCTCTCATTGTACTGCAGCAGGGTCTGACAGTCTGCCCCTCTCAGTCCTGGTTCTGGTTCTCCCGTGCCCCCCCTTCCCTCCAGCTGGTCCAGCAATACATCCTGGCTCTCCAGCAGCTGGTGTCGGCTCCCAGAGGAGCTCTGACTGCTGTCCACGGTGGACTGGTCTGTACTGGATCTGGGTCTGTCCACAGTGGACTGCTCTCTGCTGGATCTGGGTCTGTCCACGGTGGACTGCTCTCTGCTGAGTCTGGTTCTGTCCACGGTGGACTGGTCTCTGCTGGAGGCCCCGCTGGAGTCTGAGCTGACGGAGGTTCTGGTGAACCTGCATGATGTCATCTGGTTTCACCAGAATCCGACCCGGTGGCTCCGATGAGGAGCTTTAAGAAGAACTCTATAGAACCAGACCATCTTCTCTCTGGTGGTCTGGTTACTGATGGAGGTCTATAGAGGACCAAGACTAACCTGAGGTCTATAGAGGACCAGGACTTAACTGAGACTGGTTCAGAACCAGGTAAAAGTAAAGGTAAAAAAATATTAGCATCAAAACACAATGAAAGAACCAAAAATAAAAGTACTCTTCATGCAGAGTGATACAAATTATATTACTGGATTATAAATATGTAAAGTAACCAAATGTATCAAACAAATAAAGTACAATATTTCTGTTTGTTCTTGTTAGATATACGAGGTTCTCACAGGACAAAGACGCGACAAACATGATGATCTTATAGAATATGATGCATTGATGGAGATTAAACTAACCAGGATATAAAAGAGTTAATATGCAACACACACATTAATGCAGCAGGAACATCAGATTTGATAAAAAACATTTTACTGACCGAACAATACTTATTATCGGATGCTTAAAATACTTGAATTCAGGACTTTTAGTTGTAGTGGAGTACACAGTGTGGTATTAGTACTTCTGAATCCTACCCCGAAGGAAACGTTACTGGAGGCTTCAGGAGTGAAAGCTAATCTCTCCCATCCTCTCTCTCTCTTTCCCTCGCTCTCTCCCTCTCTCTCTCCTTCTCTCTCCCCCTCTCTCTCTCCTTCTCTCTCTCCCTCTCTCTCTCTCGGGTTCCTGCGGCTCTTTTTAGAACTCTCTTTTAGTTTCAGACACGTTTACAGCCGTCTGATGATTCCTCCTCCCGCTAATTACAGGGAGCTCTCCAGGCATAATGATGCCGTGCAAATCACGCTGAGTGTTTCAGCTTAGGATCTCACTGTTGTTGTCTCAGTAAAAACAAGGCAATGAACTCACAGTCTCACAGTTTCACAGTCTCTCACACACACACACACACACACACACACACGCCCTGGTCTGTCTCTCTGATTAGAGGAGTGAGGAACGCTCGCTGCGTTGCCGCTCCAGTAATCTGAACGCTGCCTCCTCATCTGCTCACTAATCTTAAGGTTACTGGTATTGATCAGAGGAGTCATGGGAAATATTCATCAGGTCTGAGGAAGTCTGTTTCAAATCAACCGAGAACATGAAGACAGAAGCACGGCGGTCTGTATCGACACCGACACCTATCCATCACTGTGCCTTTAAGTGTGCAACACATTCCTAAACAAAAATCATTATTACAGAGCCGATAAACTCTGATAAACTCCTGCAGATCTTTTAATAACTCCAACTGGTAATATTCGAAATTACTAGCAGTATATATTTTATATATTTGTGGCAGATATTCATCTTACCGATAGTTTTCTATATTTTATGCCACATAACGAGACAAATATTAATATAAATAATCCCTCTGGCAGCTCTGATGTGTGGGCATTTACTGGCAAAGGAATAAACAGAGAATGTTCACATTAATTATATGCATAAACAGAGTTCTGCTGCAGGATGACGATAATGAACGGCACCAGAATACTGTCAGTCTGCCGACTACACCTCAGTTTAAATGAGCAGCAACAACAGACAGTGTTTCCACCGCAATCCACAAAAGAATAAATAGATATTTAAGAATAGGAGCAGAGTACACGCCTGTGACGAGGTCGAGGATCTATAATATCTTTAATAAATGAACCGTTTAAGCCGAAGTCTGTTGGGTTTCACCCCAAAAGAACTGCAGATACTTGGTTTCAGTAAACTGTGGTTCTGATAACAGGAAGCAGAAACTGTCAAACTAATGTCCAACGTTTATGCAGTTTATGAACGAGTTTAAGTATATGCACGTTTAACACAGGGATATGTCCCGAGGAATCTCTTGTAACCTTCATGTTAGGACAAAATGTTCAACACAAATATATAAAAACTAAACAAAAAACAAATTCACTTTTTATATTATTCTCTTTTTATAACTAATGAATGCATGTAAAAGTATTTTTGTAAGTATAGTTCATCAATGTGGAGCGCATTTAAAATACTTTATGTATTACTTGGTAGATTAGTAGTACAGTTCTGCATCAGAGCATATGTAGAGGCTAAAGTAGCATAACAATAATATAATGACAATCGTCAATAACAATGACAATACTCAAGTATAAGTATGTCAAAATTGTACTTAAGTAGAGTACTTGAGTAAATGTACTTAGTTACTCTCCACCACAGGTAAAGTATCTGATCGGAAACATGAAAAAATGATTCTCCTATGAATGCATGTAAAAGTATTTCAATGTAGTAGTTCGTCAATGTGGAGCGCATTTTAAATACGTTATGTATTACTGGGTAGATTAGTAGTATAGTTCTGCATCATATCATATGTCTTTTATGTAAAAGTAAAAATAAGTGTGAGAATATAGTAGAAGTGGAATAGAAGTAGGCCAAAAAAAGTAGCATGAAATAGAAATACTCAAGTACAAGTATGTCAACATTGTACTAAAGTAGAGTACTTGAGTAAATGTACTTAGTTACTTTCCACCACAGGTAAAGTATCTGACTGTAAACATGAGAGAGATCTGCGTTGAGAAGGAGCTCCTCGCTGTGATCAGGGACAAAAACCAGCTTCAATCACACACTGAACCAAAACCCACAACATGACTTTGACCTTTCGGAGTCGGAGAGACTATTACGGAATGTTTGCATGTTTAAAGAACGTGAGCGAGAGGAGGAAGCGAAGCTATGAATTATTGAAGAGGAGTTATTAGCATGTTCATTTACATCCCAAACCATCTTCCTCTCTGATTCAGACCGGTGTTCTTCAGCAGAAACACGAGAGTCACAAGAATGAACAAAGGTACGAATATGGATTCATGTTACGTTGAAGCTGATTATATATATTTTTTATAGAAGAATAACATACAAAATAAACTTTAACCCTTTGTTTCCACGTGTCTAGTGCTGTGATTATTAATTCATTTGATCTAAATTCTTTACAAAATGCACCAAACACATTTTTGAACGAGACAAACAAAACGAGAACCTCCTGAAAAAACTGCTACACAGTGCTACTAGAGGCCGAAACCCAGAGTGCTTAGATTATTTAGTTAAGGAAAAGTACTACATTAATGTCAAAATACTCCATTACAAGCAAAAACAACCTGCATTCCATTTGCAGACCATAAACTCATGTTTACAATGTTTACTGAGGGAATAAATCAAGACCAACAACCAAACCCCCCCAAAAAACACAACACCTTCTATACAACCAGAGGAGTCGCCCCCTGGTGGTCAGGAGAGAGAATGCAGCTTTAACACATGAAGCTTCGGCTTCACTCTTCAGAACCGGAGGTTGTAGCCTGGTTGTGTCTGTGTTCATTTCAGTTTACCGTCTCCTATCACATGCTTTTTAATGCAAAATCAGAATTTGTAAAGTAACTAAAGCTGGTAAATAAATGTGGTGGAGTAAAATGTGTAAAGCTGCATAAAATGCAAATACTCAAGTCAAGTACAAAAAAATCAAATGAATCAGAAATTCTGACGTAAACACATACTTTGCTCCGCTTTGTCAAAAAATGATGCTTCAGTTGAAATTATTTTTAATAAATAAGACAACACGTCTCTTTAAATCGGAGCCTTAATGAATGCTAAAAAGTGAAAACAGCCAAACTGACCTTCAGTGGAATTTACCTTCTAATTAAAATCAGGACAAACTGCTTCTCTCACTGCTGCTCGTGTGTGTGTGTGTGTGTGTGTGTGTGTGTGTGTGTGTGTGTGTGTGTGTGTGTGTGTGCTTGTGAAAGACAACAGCACACGCCAACTGAAATCCCAATTCCCAGCAAAGTGATGAGCGTAAACACATAAAATCCAGTTGACACATCTCTCCGAGGCGGAAAGAAGGAGATTTAATAAATGACGAGGAGGCCTCTCTCTCTCTGTGTGTGTGTGTGAGTGTGTGTGTGTGTTCGTGTGTGTGTGTGTGTGTGTGTGTGTGTGTGTACAGTCAACCGGCCAGACAAGTGTTTGATTTCCCTCAAGGACACAATGGTTTTCCCCTGAACGAGAAAAACACCACAAAAGAAATCCAATCATGTTGTGTGTGTGAGCCGGTACACACCGTTTACGTCTGTGTTTATATACGTAAGAAAAAGATGGAGAGACTGACAAGACTTGTCATTTTCACAAAGGAAATGTAAAGATAATATGAAACCTGTCGTTATTGTATTATTATGCTAAGCTAAGCTAATTGGCTGCTGGTTACAGAGCACGTGCAATGTGTTCGACACATTTCCATTCGTGCACAAAATATGTATTTGAAAGAAAGGAAAAGTACACATACGTATACAGATGCACACATATGTACTTGTAGAAAAAAGGGTATTTATAAACATAATAATAATATATATATATATATATATATATATATATATATAAAAATATATATATATATATATATATATATTCAACTAAAATAGGGATAAAGACATATTTTACTGATGATAAACCGAACCTATAACAAAATAAAACATGACATAAAATAAAAAAATTAAGTAAATACATAAATACACGCACATATAAATAACTAAAAACGTTATTTAAATAAATGGAAGAAAAATTAATTAAAATGGGAAGAAAAGAAATGTACCCACTTTCTCGCTTAATACTTAACGAACACATAGTGACATAAAATCCAATCATGTTTACGTTTCTATATGTAAGAAAAAAATGAGTCGTTATTATATTTTCATATATATTGGAGGGAAATCTCATTGAAGAAAAGAGGAAAACCTGGTCAGTCAAAAGGAAGCAGGAAGTCTAAATAAAGATGAAGACCTTCCTTCATGCTCGGTGAACTGTCTGGAGGAGACGCGGGAGGTTTTCAGAAAAAAAGCGTTGCTCAATCGCCCCCAAAGAAATGTGAACTTTTCACCCTGAGCACGGGCTGAAGGAAGAGACGAGTTCTCCTGCTGCGTCAGCGAGGAACGACAGACGAGCGTTCTGAGTCAGTTCAACCAGAGGTGAGACGCCCGAGTGGGGAGCTTCTAAAACTTTGACATGCTAGTTTATTATTATTATAAACCAGGGGTCTTCAGGCCAAGGGCCCCCAACCTGATAGAGAGATGGAGTAGGGGCCCCCCACTGTATATATGGTATATTGTATAACATTGTGTTTTATATTAAACTGGGTCTAGTGCCATGTATACACATACCTTGTTAGTGTGCATTCACTACTAAGCTATTCAAAGAATACACAGGTTTGTATATTCATGTTTTTATTTTAAACATGTGCAAAGTCCAGTGAGTAGGGTGGCCGTGCCACTGCCTGCTTATAAACACACCGTGTCAACTGATACCAACGATATGAACATTGTCTGTCAATTGCATGATAATCATGCTTTCAAGCTATTCAAACTGACATTTTAATTTTAATTTTAATATATTTATTTTTATTTACTGAAAGATAACATCTTCTGCCTCTATTTGTCCATTCGCTACAATATGTTGGATTTATGTTAATGTGGATTTAAAGACATTTACATTTGTGGAAAAGAAATTGTGGAAAAAAATAAAAAAAAATAAAAAATAAAATAAAATATGAAAAATTGTCTAATCAACCAAAAATCTCACAACCCCTCCTTGCAGTACCTCCACAGACCCCCTGTTGAAAACCTCTGTTCTAATTCATCAAACTCCCTGATTTCTTTCATTGCAATCAAAATAAATGCGTCATTAACGAGAGAAAGTCACAGTTGACAGTCAAAATAGCGGCGAAGATAAAGAAAACAGGGATTTAATCATCTGACGTCGAGGCCGATAGTAATGGATTATAATATAGCTGGTATGGAATTCATCTGCAGACGCTCCAGATTCAAAATGAGGCCAGACTTTTGTACAGATGTGGTGGCTAAATGCAGGACTTTCACCCAGGACCCAGGAGTTCAAGTCCTGTGAAAAGTCCAGTTTTGTTGCATTAGCTTCCTGCTAATGTCATTTATCCATCGCACCGGTGTAGTTCATTCAGATTTGTCTCGTATTGAGAATTTTCCCAACAAATAATAATAAAAAAAAAAAACGATCTCAATCTCAGTTTAGAAAGATAGATAGACAGTTACTTTAGTAATCCCCCAAGGGGAAATTATTTTTGCTACAGCAGCATTTATAGATACAGGAAAAGCAATAGTAAATATAAAAAATGCACAATATTAAATTATATTAAATGATTAAAATGCTGAACGTGAGGCTTCAAAACGTCCACAAACCAACGGGGGACGTCTTGACTTCTTATAAACAGTCCACGGATGTAATCCATAAAGAAAATACAGCCACCATAGAGACGAAGAAACTCCTCTCTGACTCTCATTAAACATCGTCAACTTCTCAAAGGTAGAATTTATTCTGGGAATAGGGACGCAACTCATCAATACACTATTTGGAGTATAAAAAAACATCTCCGATTGTTGGAGGTGACGTCTCCAGGTGTGTTGTTTGGTCCAAACGTAAAGAAATAGATTTCACAGTGATGTAAAACAGAGAAAAGGAAACAATTCTCAGACTCAACCGATTTAATGATTACCAAAAATTGTTGCCTATAAACGAGTGTTTTACTTGCAAAGCAATTGCACTGGGCCGAATTGCATCATATTATAAAAGCGTTGTTGTTTTTTTTACGTGCTTGTGAGTTTGTTAACCATCGGCTCTTTGTTTGGAAGCACGGCGTCTGGAGACAGAAGCAAAACACACAGCGTGAGGTATGGATCCCTGTTTCAGTCGCCTCAGGCTGGGCACCTGTAAGAGGAGGGGCTCGATAAGCCGTCAACAAACACAGTTGACATTCGACTCGCCAGAAACACACACACACACACACACACACACACACGGAGCTCAGACGGAGGAGGAAACTGGTCTCCTGTCTGAGATTGTAGAAGCTGCTCAGGAACTCGAGCAGACACGATGTGTTTCATTAAAATGAACTTACTCAAAGCCTCATTCGTCTTACTGGCAGGTGTTCAATCCGCCTCTCCACATCCAGGACGCAATCACATGCTATTAAGGGGCCGTGTGTGTGTGTGTGTGTGTGTGTGTGTGTGTGTGTGTGTGTGTGTGTGTGTGTATGTGTGTTTGTGTGTGTGATATCGAGCCGCTGCTGTGCGAATGTCCAGTGGACAACGCTACTTTAATAAAGCTGTACATTACTAACATCTTAACAGCAAGAGAAGATATATAATAACAATAACAATCAGCCCGTCGCTGCAGTCAGTTTTGA
>JACSYO010000256.1:55000-130000 GCA_016806645.1 Ophiodon elongatus | reverse complement strand
ACACCAACACCGTTGACTTGACATAATGTAAACGCTTTGGAAACCTTACAATAACTCCCAAAACACTATTAGTAGAACTTTTGGGAAGCATGCAGCTGTTGCCCCGTCAGTAAATCCTCTGTGGGTGACCGGAGGGAGAATGAGTGCTAATGCTGGGTGCTAAGTGCTAATGGTCCTGAGGGGCGACAGAGAGAACAGAGCTGTGACTCCTGGGTTTCACATCTCTGCTGCTGTTTGGCTGCTTTGCACTGAAGTAACTGGAGTGGTGAGGCAGAGCAAAGAAGTCCAGCGTGTGCACGTCTTCACTGGGGTTGGCAACAGGCTGCTGTTTGAAGAATTGTTGAATTGTTAAATAAAGTACATGCATGCTGCTTACCTTCGTCTCACTTTAATCAAAAGCATAATCTCATAAACAGTCTGCCACTGTTCTCTTAAGGCACACCCACAAAAGCTTTATATCAAGGTCCATGTAATAAGTGTTAGGTAATAGGTAATAAGACCCTTATAAGTCCTTATAATATGTAATAAATGTATTTAGTATGCAATTATTTAATAACATTTTATCAACCTTAACACAGATAATGCACCCTCCCGAGGGGGGAGCTGTAAAAAGCCTAGTTTACTGTTATTAAGTGCATAATAAATAATTTATTATTCATAATAAGGTATTGTTCTCGCTTGAGATCTGGCAACTGCAAAAAGCAACATTAACTGTTAATAAGTGCATAGTTATCTGATAATTAATGCATAATTAAGTCTGTATTAATCTTAATAAAGTAAGAAAAAAAAGCTTAGTAAAGGTTTAACAATGACATAAGTTCAACTCAATAAATGTGTTTTAATGCTTTTATAAACAATTGTAAGAAAATCAAAAGGCTTTTATTAAGTCTATAAATTGTAAATAAGTTTTGTGTAAGTGCTTCTAAATGTATTGTAACCTAACAATAACATAAGTGTATGATGGTATTATCAACACTTATATTGTCTATTAACCCAAGAATAATGATAATAAGCATCTTTTAAGGACTTTTAAGGGCCTTATTACCTGTTAACTAACACTTTAAACATGGTAATCAAACTCAACAATGTTTTTGTTTTTTTACATAAAAAATATTCAATATCAACTATCAATTTAGTATTACTACATTGGTGCTACATTTAAGAGAGACATCTCAGATACACACAAATCATGTCAAATGTGTTATTGACAAAAGAAGCCTACAGATGGTGTTTACGGTTTACTCATTTTAATTATTTCCTTAAGGATTATCACTCATTGCAGAGGTAGAAAGGCTGTAAGATAATGCTTCATTATTTATCAATAATTAACAAAACTTTTATTGTTTTCCAGGAGGCAGATTTAAAAATGTTTAGGTAATGATAATAAAACCACCATCTGTGCTACTTGGAGCTAAAAAGCTTTTGTATTGCACATTTTGACACAATAATTTAATTCAAAACTCTCATCAACAAGAAGAACACTGGCACAGACACGTCACATGGTACGAACACCGTATCGTGTGTGTGTTACGTAGAATTTAGGCACCAACAATCTGACATGAAACGGTCCTTTATGGCCTCCTGCTGACTTACAACCTGTCAGATACCAGACTGGACCCACCCAGAACCTCCATGCTGGACTCGAGAGCTACTGAGGGTTCATCAAGTCCCGTCTTCACACCCAACTGAGAGGGAGCATCATTTATTTGGCGGAGGCACTCCAGCTGTTATCTCTTGGTGGTATAAAGTCCACCTCTCCAACAGTCTGCGGGGCACATTCTGGAGGATTCTCAGACCTTCTTTGAGCATTTAACAGTCGAATTATGTTCTTCTTACTCACTAAAAGGACTGAATCGAGGTTTTGCGCATGCAGAAATGCAGAAATAAGAAAAACAAAAGGTTTCAATTAGTAAGCGATCGAATGCAGATTAGTCCAGTTTAACAGACTACAAGGTTTTTCTGCTAAAGTTGGAGTTTAGTTTAGCAAAAGTTACGGAGGCTCTCTTTCAGGACTTCCTGTTGCCCTTCTCTGTAGTCTTAGCAATACGACGCTGAATCGGAAAATAGGTGGCGATGTGAAACGTTGCCAACTTGAGGCAGGCTTAGTAAACATCCCCCGGTAAGAATTGCAAAGATTGCCTCTACTTTCTAACAACCTCTGAGCACATCATCCTATAAAAAAGACATCAGCAGACCCAATAGGAGACCGATAACCCAGAGGAGGGCCCCTCGTCCATGCTGTTAATACCGCAGATCCCCTCCTGTGCTTACTGCACACTGGCCTTCTCCTCGGTGCAAACATGTTGCCCCTTCCTCTTGCTTACTCGAGCGTGACAACTCCTGGTAACACTTGATACTAGGCATCTTAGCTTTTGAGGCGTGCTCGCTTTGAAGCTTATGGGAGATGGAGGGTTTTTTTTTGAGGTTGAAGCCCCCGGACAGCAGAACAACCTCCCACAGAGCATCAGATCTGCACAGTGATGCTTCTGCAGGAGCTCAGGCGCACGCTGCATGTCACAGCTGCTGCCGCGGATCAGACTCCGTCTCACGGCAGTTTGGGACAAAGTCATCGAAATGAAGTCTATTGGTTTCGTGCGCAGGCACACGAGTTGTACGGCTCTTTTTGTGTCCCTCAGCACAACCGTTCTTTTCGGGACGACGTTGCGTTGAAAACAAAATTTAGGTTCAGGTAACAATACCACTTAGTTAGCTTAAGAAAAAACTCCAAATTGCCTTCAAATAATTACGTACAGTTAGGCAACAAAACCACCAACAGTTAGGTTTAGGCAACAAAACCACCAACAGTTAGGTTTAGGCAACAAAACCACCAACATTTAGATTTGGGCAACAAAACCACTAACAGTCAGGTTCAGGCAACAAAACCATCAACAGTTAGGTTTAGGCAACAAAACCACTAACAGTTAGATTTAGGCAACAAAACCATCAACAGTTAGGTTGAGGCAACAAAACCACCAACATTTAGATTTAGGCAACAAAACCAACAGTTAGGTTGAGACAACAAAACCACCAACAGTTAGATTTAGGCAACAAAACCACCAACAGTTAGGTTGAGGCAACAAAACCACCAACAGTTAGATTTAGGCAACACAGCTCTGACTGTTGCTTAGTCACATGGATGCATTTCATTTGTTTGTCCACCACCAATAAGGCTCCAAATGAACTTATGAACTTTCCATTGCCATTATCTTTTGTGCTGATCGACACAAAAAAAGACTGACATTTTGTTTCCCCCGAACACAAAACCAGTAGGTTGCATTTCGTGACTATTTCACTGCGATCGCTCTCAAAAAAGAAAATAGAGCGGATTCATTCCACAACAAAGCTGCTCATTTGGTCACTCACCAAGTGGCCTTGTGCTCAACACGCCCCGTAACTCTCTACCTCAAAGGGAAATATTGTGAATACTAAAACTAGATATACACAGACATTTGCTGTGGCTTGCCAAGCAGACGGTTATTCCCAAGAAGCCGTGCTCTCATTTCGATACAGCTGAAGGGTAAAAACATAATCCTGAGCCAACTCTAGCCTCCAAACCATTCTTGATTGTGTGCACTCTTCCTTCATCTTCTCTGGCTGTTGAGAGCTGCACATTGAAGAGCACTGGGAACTGTGGGATGAACAGATCAATGACACAAGAATCTACCTTGTAAATATTTCATCATGAGCTACACGAGAAAAAGATTCATGCTAACAAACATGGTAGCAAAGCAAACTCCTGACGGTCCTCTGCTCTTTACTTTAAGCTCGTTATATTCTTGAACGTGGAAATGGTCCCAATCAGAAAATAGACTATTTGCAAAATCTCAAACATTCGTCATATCTCCAGTAAATTAGTACTTTCTGCCTCTCAGCCCTCCTCAAACTCAAAGTAACGGCTTTTGATATGTCGCAACACTTCAACAAACCTAGATACATTTTGGTAAATGTCTGGATATTTTCTGATGCCATGCTTAAAGCTGTACTTCTTTTCATTTCATTTTCATGTAGAAATGAATCAAATGTATATGTGCAAAGTGTACAATTAGGGCCATTAGGTTAAAATAAATCACTTGAGGTAATATTCAGAGAAAAATTGGATATTCTCTGAGATTAAAATTGTGTGTAAATTTGTGAGAAACAAAACTACAAATCTAGAGAAAGAAACTACAAAGTTATGAGAAAAAAAACTACAAATTTATGAGAAAAAAACCCAGAAATGTATGAGAAAAAAACTTGGATATTCTCTGAGATTAAAGTGATTCAAGTAAAGGAACCCCCCCACACGCACATGTACAAGACATAAGCTCCACACAAGACGAACAACAACAACACGTGTTACCCGCTACCCGATCCATGCATCCTGTCCAATCACCAGGATGCAAATATTTGACGACGAGTGTGTGAAGGCGACAGACACCCGACTAGTATCGGGTCAGTACTCAGTACCGGCCGATCTGCAAGTTCAAGTATCAGTAGGATAAAAAATGGTATCAGGACATCTCTTCCCAGCATGGGGGAAGAATCTAAGATAAAATCTAGACTTGAAACCCATTTGTTCTTATTTTCATCCCAACAGACTCTTTTCGTGACCCGTCACTATGGAGCGCCGCCACGTGGACGTTGCATCCCCACGCTCCCTCTGGCTGCAGTAAGTCTGCCACCACATTACACAGAGGGAGATCCACCTGGCAGTGGACGGGGGATACTGACGAGTCCAAGCTCCCCGACACTCCGTCACCAGCTCACTGTTTTCAATCTCAACGTCTATAAGTTTCTCTTTCTATTTCATCTGACTCGCTTGTTTTATTTATTTTCTACATCTCACTTTTCTCCCTCTTTGTCACATCAAAATGTGCATCCACTGCTTTGAGAGATCTGAATCATCAGAGGGGTCCTTTTTTATTTTTCATCCCAGAGGAGAGCCACTGAATAACAGAACAAAAGAAAAAAGTGGAAACTTGACAGTTCAAACTCGACATCTCACTGTGCTCTCCTACAACTTCCGAACTGTAAAGTTATGGTAAAGGAGCGAAACAAATAAATGTATGAATCTGTTGTTGTCCAGTTGAACCGTGAAAAGAAGAAAGTACCTCTGAGAGGCGATTTCATGGCGGCCTCCACCATGCCGACGAGCAGCTGGAGACTCTTGGGGTCCTGGGCAAGGCCGGAGGCGAACGCTGCCAGGGCGTCGGCATGACGACCCAGGTACTGCAGGGCAACCCCCTGACGAAAGTAGGCCTGCAGGTAGAAGAAACAGTACAAGAGTTATTTCAGGCTTTTATTTTCTTGATATTGAATCAAGATGTGTGGCTAAAATGATGTTAGTTGTGGCTTTGTTCTTTTTACATAAGAAAGAACAATATATACAAAAATAGAATAGAATAAGAATAAGAAAAATAAGAAAAATGCACAATATGTACAACAAATAGAATAGAATAATATGTTAAAATTAAATTAACGAACAAAACAAAACAGTCGAGCAAGATGTAACCAACCAACAACAAACGAAGGTGCTATAGCTGGGTGGTTTATTTGGCCAGAGGTGATTTATTGTACAGTCTTATTGCAGATTAGTTTTGAGTCGGTGTGATTCATCCTCCGGGGACCATGAACATCTGTGATAAATTGATGAGATATTTCAGTATTTTTTTACTTGAATAAAAGTAGCAATCAAAACTAAAATGACTAAAAGTATTTGCATCAAACTGTACTTAAAGTGCCACAAGTCTAGATACTGTGTAGCTTGTGAATTTCCCCTGGGGCTCAAAAAAGTTAGTATTATATGTTTTGAAATATAAATAACGTCTCAAAGTATTTGTTGATTATGCTTTTTATTACTAATCTGAATTTGCAAAGTAATTAGTGTCATACAACTCATTTAAATGTTAAATTAAATAAGAAATCCCTCTGATATCAAGTATAAACATGTGTAAAGTATGTTACTTCTAGTTTGCAAAAAAAATAAAACATGCTATTTTCTTTATATTTTTACATAAAAAAACAATCATCTTTTCCTCCTATGAAACGAAATATGGCTGTGGTGTGCTTATGTAAGATAGTGCCAACCAAAGACTTCATGACATCTATCCATAAATCAATCAGCCCTCCCACTCTTTAGTGGTCCAATCAAACGAGTTGATTTATATATATATATATATATATATTTATATATATATTCCGTGTCACTGGACAACACCGACCAAGACCATCTGACTTCCGTCTCACTGCGACTTTAACTTCCACTCATGCATTCTCAAGAACTTCCTCGGAGTACAAAGTATCTTATGGTTTAGTAACACATAACTGAAATAATAAAAAAAAAGCCATTGTGTTTGAGACCAACCTGTACACATAATTTACGCACACTCTCTCTTTGGTATTTACACACAAACAGCTCACACTTCACGAGGACGCCTCGTGCATTTCACAGCAACATTAGACACGATGAATCATGACACGAAATTCATGAGGAGGACACACGAACGCTTCTTCTTCTCTCACTGCCGACCAGACTGTAACTTAATTGTCCCGTCTACCTCTCTCTCTCTCTCTCTCTCTCTCTCTCTTCCCCTTCAGTCCTCCCCTTTTTCCCTCTCTCATTCATCATCCTGCCCTCTCGCCTCCCATTTAAACGTAATCTGTCGTGACACCGAATGAATGAAGACAAAGAGGGGAGGAATTAGATTACATGGCAGCTCCTGTCCCGGCTGCCACTTTTCTGCACGCGCACCGTCTTTGTCCTTCTCCTCTTCTTCAGACAGCTTCATTGGAACGAATGGAGCCGAGGGGTCACGACTAATCTAATGCATTAGGCCTCTGGTCGATGTGTTGGTGTTGGGAGCACAACGTGAACAGGAGACGGTGTCATTTCACTGTTGATTAACACAAAGTGGGATAAATGGTTGGTAATTACAGCTGGGGTCGTATCCCTTAAAATACTCTCATCATTTTCAATTATTGACCGTCTGTTTGTTCCATTGGCGGTTTTGTCTCTTGACATGCTGTGGCTTTGATTGGCTGTAAATGCAAGGCCGACGTTGGATCACACAGAATACTAACTTTTTCAAAGTTGGGCAGATGCGTGTGTGTTTTGAGGAGGTCATGTGACCTGAAACAGCTGAACAACCACAGACATGAGATTAAAAAGATGGTGCAAAGTGAGAGAGTTTGAGATGCAATAGAGCCCCTGAAGTCCAACTGATTTCCTTACTCTTAACAGTCTTATATAGTAAAACATTGAATATATTTGATAGTGGGTTGTATTCATTCAATCATATAAGAGACACACCTGCTGAAGATCTGGATTCTACCGAGTGCATCTTTCTACTTTTTGAAACAGAGACTGTATGCATGTAACGAGCAATTCCTGTGAACATGGAAGTTTAATTTGAGAGGACACAACGCACGTAACGAGCGGAAAACGACAAAAAGGAACCCTGGAGGAGAACCAACAGCGGCGTGGTTTCGAGCGCTGGGCCACTGACCAAGCGTCGGTATTTGACGAGTTGGGAGTGAGAAACGTATTTGTATTTGTAAGCAAACTCGGATGAGTAACAGCAGTTGAGTCGCCCTTTAACTGGAGACACATAACCTTCTATTTGACAATAAGAAGCAGAAATACAGGACGGCGGCTCGTGTTTTAGCTCCCGCAACCGATGCCAAGTGTCCCCCGCCGAGGAGAGAGAGACAGCAGCCTGCCCTCTGACCCCCGTCCAGGCTGGAGAGGAGAGCGGCGGGCTGGACCGGGATGAGTTAGCCGGGGTGACATATGGACGCCCCGCCTGTCTGCCTACCTCTACTTAGCAAAGCCCAGCAAATCTGTCGCCTTCACACTGACTTGGCTGCTGCGCGGAGGACGGATTGTTTTCGTTTCAGGCATTCACGTCCTATTCTTGTCTACCTTTGATTGGCTGAGGATCATTTCAGTGAGACGAGGGTGATTATAGCAGAGGAGGAGAAGTTATAATCATAGCAAGATAGATATTATCTCTGCATGAGTGCGTCTGAGTGAATGCACAGCACAATAGGTAAGTGTGTGTGTGTGTGTGTGAGTCGGAGCTTTTTTCCCCCATCCAGGGTGTAAACATGCCAGAGCCAGACAGAAAGTGACAGCAGGAAACCTCCAGCCTCCTGCTCACACACATCCTGCCTATTAGCTCAGTCTGGCTACGCTGCCTGCTAAGCACATACAGGGGGTACACAGTCCAGACAGACACACACACACACACACACATGAACACACTTTCTGTCTCGTTTTATTTATTTATTTCGCCCCGTCTGCCTCTCAGCGTCTCAGAAAACTCCCGTCTGATTATAGAGAGTCTCTTCACACACCGGCTCGTCTGGTTGGCAGATATTTCACACTGATTCCCAATCGAGCGCTCAGACTGCCTCTTCAATATCAGCTGACAGGTCCGTGTCAGTTAAAGTGAAGTGATCGATAAAAGGGACGAGGCTAATCCTGGCTGTTTGTGTGCGTAGGTGTGTTTGCACCTACAGTACTTACATATGTGTGTGTATTTATTGATGTGTTCATAGACAGTATGAGCACCCTGGGAGCTCCTGGGGCTTAGACAACTAAATTAAGGGTCTACTTTAAAGGGACTATAATCAATGTTTTCATAATAATAATGTATTAAAGTGACACTGTGGAAGGGGTCTCTCGTAGTGAGAGAGTTACCAGTTGAATCTGCTGCTCCCCTCGGGATATTTTGTAAGAAACAAAATCAACATTGCTTTATTATTCTTGTATGTAAACACATTTCTTGAGCAGCATTACAAGAAGTTCCACAAGCCCTAAAACACATTCCCAGCTCATCAATGATCTCAGTGATTAGCCCTTATAGCTTGTGATCAAACTCCGTATGACTTCACTAACGTTACCTGCTGCTCCACAAACAGACTGATGTTCTGCTTGTTGGTCACATGTTGTGATGAACTGCTGCCGTTTCAGGCAGAGAGACAGAGAGACAAAGAGACAGAGAGACAGAGAGACAAAGAGACAGAGAGACAGAGAGACAAAGAGACAGAGAGACAAAGAGACAGAGAGACAGAGAGACAGAGAGACAGAGAGACAAAGAGACAAAGAGATAAATAGACAGAGCGACTTCCAAGAAGAAGAAAGGAGTCAGGAGTCTTACTTAAAATACGGGTTTATCGCTACAGGTGATTCTCACGCGCCCGCTCTGCATCATATGTGGCCATAATTCGGCATAATGGTGAGTTGTATTTTTTATGTACTTTATATTTGTTTTTAAGCCGGTCGTATCATTTTATAACGTCATATTAATTACGTCATATTTATCGGCCACACCTTGAAGGCCGGTCCGTGAAAATATTGTCTTACACGAAACCGGTCCGTGGCGCAAAAAAGGTTGATGACCGCTGGTGTACACTATACTGCTCAGGACCAAACAGCAGAATCAGTGAACACAGCGGAACATTAAGCATCTGAAGAAAGAGACGCTGATTGTAAAGTGGCCGATCGTATACCACTCTTGTTCTAGTCTGGTTCTACCATCATAAATCACTTTTCACTGACAAACCGGTGGGTTTCAGAGTCAGATATCGATTCTTAGTGGTTTTCCACTTTGACAAGTGGTATGTCGATTTTTCACCAGCGTATGGCAAATGAAAGCGTTATAGAGTTCAGCAGGAATGTCCTAAAACCCAGAAATGAGTGGACTTCCTGTTCCCTCGTCTCAAAGCCAATGGCTTTATTGAATGTGTTTTTGGTCAGGTGCCTGGAATAAGGTCGGTGGTTAACACAAGAGATTTTAATGTTTTGTTCTACAACATAAAATACATCAGTAAGCTTTTTAAGTGTTTTAAAAAAAGGGGGTTGACGAAACCTTATTGCACCGACTCGTCTGCCTTTACAGCCTCGTTGTGTTTACTTGTGGTCATGTGACTGGGGGGTACTTCCTTTATAGCCTAATGTAGCTTTTTACTTCTGGTGTTTGCATTCACGCTTCAAAAATCTTTAAAGTGGTGTTCATTTGTGAAGATTATCTTGATGAACAAAATGTGTAAGTATCATAAATGTTTGTTTGCCTCAGAGTTTATTTTCTGCAGTCATCCAAAATCCAATAGAAGAATATTATTGTTTTTTTTTGTCGAGGGAACTAGTGTGATGCTAATTTCCTGGTTGGCCTTCAAAAATGCGTCATCCCTGCAGAAACTCTATGTCACCGCAATTCATCCTGAGGGGGATATGAACTAAATGGCAATTCAATTAATTAGTGAAAAGTTCACTCAAATCCACAAATAAAGAAAAGTCACAGGTTCACCAAAGTCAGACGGATTCATCCTCTGGAGAACACGAATGCCTGTACAAACTTTCCTTACGATCCGTCCAATAGCTGTTGAGATATTTTAGGGTGGATCAAAGTGGTGGACAAAACCAACCAACCGTCCACTAAAACATTGGGGCAGTTCAAGGAGAGTGTTTTAAGAGAGACATAATGGCAAACAAGATGAAGGAGAGAGTGAGAGTTGTAGCGGGAGAGGCGTAATATGTTGGAGTGTCAGAGCAAAGGATGCACACCGGATGAACAGATGCTTCAATTACTGCTCGTAACTCACATTAATAGAGAACAGATGGCAACACAAGTGGAGAGAGAGAGAGAGAGAGAGAGAGAGAGAGAGAGAGAGAGAGAAAGGGAGGGTGAGAAAGGGAGGGTGAGTACGAGTGAGAGAGGATCACTTAAACCAGACATGATAGAGATTGATGTCTTTGCAAATCAGACAATCTGCCTCAAAACACACCTTCACTCTCATTTCATCCCCACACAAAGTGGATTGAACCGTATTTTCTCATCGGTGTTGCTTGTGACTAAACAGCTTTAGCACTGTGTCGCGGATATGGGAGAGGGAAACGTAGCCCTGAGTGATTTGTTAGAGATGGAGGAGGCGGAGAGGAAGGAGGAGAGCCTCCTGACACACCTGGCAGGAGCCCATGCCCGAAGCGTAATACAGTTCTACCTCTGGTCCCAGAGAAGAGCAAGTCCGATATAATAATAATAGTAGTTGAGTGTTGTGATTAAAGGATCACTGCGGTTCGTTAGAGCTTGGGTCTTCCATGTAGTTTAATGGTTTTGCCATCAGTTATAAAATTGACATCACCAAGTTAACTGAGCCTTCGCTACGCTACTCAGTCAAGCTGCCAGAGCTACCATGGAGCCCACACTGTCACGAACTGCACTCCCTGAATCAATATTATTTAATTTTGGGGAAAAAACAGACAGAAGCGTCTAAAATATGCGTTTGGAGGATTTTATCCAGGATGAAAACAGGTAAAAAAAAAAGATGAAGATAAAAGCTAAAGCCTACAGATCACCTGGAGATCAAGAACGAAGGCAATGACATGAAGGAACAACACTGTTCCTAAATATGGTGGCCTCTGGCACATTCTAATTAACCTGACTAGCACCAGATGTTTTGCTACACAGAACCATCTGAGAAACCGTCCTTGGAAACTGCTTTGAAAAGAGCAGGCATTTTCAAAGAAGACCTAGGAAGGTGATTTGATGAATCATCTATCACTCAAACTCTTACTGAAGCCAGTCGGAATAAGAGCGAAAACATCTTTTCCATCAAAAAAGTCGTTATTTGCTGTTCTTTCAATTACGAAATACTCCCCAGATCTGATGCAATCATAGACTGTAGATACGAAGTGGACTTATTCATCCTGACGTCCTCTATTGGTTTGAGGACTGTCGTTTTGAAGCTTTGAGTTCTGCGTTTTGGCCGTCGCCATCTTGGATTATGGCCGTCGCCATCTTTGCTTTTTACAACCAGTGAACAGGAAGTGACCATATTCAAACTGAGGAGAAGTGACGTAAAGACGCCTTATACGTCTCTGGTAGAGACCTGTCAATCACCTTGGAGCCCCGCCCTAAAGCATCCCCTGCTTTATGGTCTGTTTGGCTCTAAATGGACCATAATTTACTAAATGAACATCATGCTGTATTGAAGAAGACTTGAAACTAGAGATTGAGACATAAACTCATGTTTACAATGTTTACTGAGGAATAAATCAAGAGAGAAGTAGAGTCATTTTCTATAGACTTCTATACAACCAGAGGAGTCGCCCCCTGGTGGTCAGGAGAGAGAATGCAGCTTTAACACATGAAGCTTTGACTTCTATACAACCAGAGGAGTCGCCCCCTGGTGCTCAGGAGAGAGAATGCAGCTTTAACACATGAAGCTTTGACTTCTATATAACCAGAGGAGTCGCCCCCTGGTGGTCAGGGGAGAGAATGCAAGTTTTAAGACATGGACCATCGGAGCACCGAACCAGAGTTTGCCGCTTGGATATAACTGATGCTATTGCAGCATCTACGCTAACCTCTTCAGGAGCTGCTATTGTTGTTTAGAACAAACACTCACCTCTCCGTGTCGTGTCTCATACACACCTAAGCCACGCCCCTAGCTGCCTGTAGGTCCTCACAGGACTCTGATTGGTCCGGACACAAACTTATCACTTGACGCCTGACAATACGGATTCTCTTGTGACCTCGTGATCCCGAAATTCAACCGACTAAAAGAGTTAACTATAAGCTAACTACAGCTGAAAAATGTGAAGCCTACTTTTGTGTACTGACATTGAAGAGGCATTGTTTCAGGAATTAGTTTGAATCTCGATGGTTAATTTGCTACATTATAAACTGTATACATGTCGTGGTATATGAGGGCTGAGCCAGGCGTACATTTTTGTTGCTATCACAGCCAAAACTACAAAAATAAGCTTTGTCCTTCAAGATCCGCAGTTTGTTGGTGCAGACCTCAGACTCGTGGTCCTCCACTGGCTTCAACAAGGACGAAGTGGCGCTACTATCACCTGGCCATCGCTAAAAACCAAAGAGGGTTCATTTTGCCAAGTCAATACCCCACTTATCCCACAGTAGGTGATGTAGCGACATGCTGTGTGAGTTGTGAGTTGTGAGCCGTGCGCTGTAAAGCTCAGAGAGTGAGATCATTATTTAGGAGGCCGAGAGGGTCTGAGGGAGTCATTAAAAACGGCAATCCGTACTGTGAGGACGCCTCTTTGTAGGATTGAATGCACCTTATTACCAGGGTGAAGTATGATCAAAACCCTGTGAATTTAAACCGGCGGACCTCCGCGGCAGCGTGCACTTACTCACAGTCTGGGAATTAACTGTCCTCTCATCTTGCAGGGCGACGTGATTCAAACGGGTTCTTCTAATAGACTAGTCAGCTTGTAAAGCACCGTGTCGGAGAAATAATGACGCTGAGCAAGCAAACTGGAGACACATAATCCCACACAAATAGGAAACAAACAGCCGCCGAGGCCTTTTGGTAAGATAAATAAGAAAACTCATTTGAACCTGTGAAAATGAGTCAATATGCAGAAAAACGTGGTGTTAACTTATTCCATAAGTCCACATACACATGTTTTACTTACTTACTATTACATATTACTTAATGTACTTATAGTATCAAAATAAAAGTACTCATTCTGTAGTAAAATGTTTCCATTGATCGATATGGGATTCTATGTGACATTATTAGATAGATAAAGCATCAGTGTTAGAGCAGCATGTTACTGCTGTAGCTCCTTCAAACTACTTTACACACAGTTAGTTTAGTCCAGTGGTTCCCAACATAGGGGTCGGGCCCCTCCAAAGGGTCACCAGATTAATCTGAGGGGTCCAGAGACAATTAACGGGAGAATAAAAGAAGAAACTAAGCTCTGGGGATTCAATTTATTGTAATCTTTGTTTCATGTGTGAAATATTGGATTGTTTTACATATTTGGGCCTCTAACTGTTACTGAAATGAAACCATGTGAGAAGTTTAGAGTGGAAATGTTTCTTTGATGAATCAATGTGTTGATAGGTGACAATTCATATAAATATCAATGATTACGTAACCTTATTATGTTTTTTAAATATAAAACCTAAATCTGAAGAGTAGCTATATTTGTATTCATGCAACGACTCCTATTCACTGACATGTGCACAGAAGCGGTGGACAATTTTGGGCTGGAAGTCAATGTCACAATCACGTGACTGGGACAAAGTCAGTCAGTTTTTATATGAAAATATGAAATTCTAATATGAATAAACACAGGAACAGAACGGGACCAGACAGGTGTTGTTTTTTTAAGTGTCACCCTCTAATACACACACACACACACACACACACACACACACACACACACACACACACACGCCAACTGTTCTCTGGTTAATCTGCATGAATATTTATCATTGTTTCACTGGGACACTGGCTAAGATGCAATAATTGAGTTGGAGTGGCCGTAACCACTGTTTCCACTGGGACCAATAAAGATGTTACACGAGCAGCTGCAGGGCTAATGGCTTCACAAGTCTGTGTGTACCGTGAGCTTCTAGAAACTCTGGGACCGACGTAAAGGTGGAGGTGTATCCGAGGCCTCAAATTACATGAAAAGCAGTTTTATTTGACATAAAAAAAAAAACCTTGTTCATCAAGGACAGAGATGAGTGTCTGTCTCTTCTTCTGCGTGTGCTTCTCCGAGTCTGTACTGATGTCAGCGTGTCTGAGTGCATGTCCATGTGCAAGGGCACCATACTTTCAGGGACCACAGAAAATATATCTGGAGCCAACAGATTAGGCGTCGCCGTCTGTCTGATGTAAGCGGACCAGTTCAAAGCCGAGCTCTCCAATGAACCGCAATAACAAACGGCGCAGGTCATTAACTGTATTCAGCCTTCGGGGGAACACGGGGGGGGGGGGGGGGGTTGTAGTGCGGGTAGTTGTTGTCACTGTTGTTTTTAATTGTTGCTGGATGAGCTCTGACGTCTGTTAACAGGCTTAAGCTTAGTTCATGCTCGCCGTGGTGAAGCGGTCCTGCACCTCTGACTTTTTGTGACGTGGATCACGTGACTGATACAAACACTACTCACACGTCTGGGGATTATACAAAGAAGGCCAGTTAGGTTTTGAACGCGTTAGAAACAGGACGTCTTAAAAATCTTCATTTGAGTAAATATTTTGCAGCCAAATAAAATTGTTTACAGGATATTTACACCTTTGTTATTTTTATAATGCTTTTAATACTTGACTTGTTTGTACAAAGGTAATAAAGTAGTCCATGAATATGATACACCGATGGCCGAAGTGCAAAACCTCCTATCTGCAAAATGATCCAGGAAAAGTGGGAATAACCCTATCTGCACTTTGTATATTTTTCATTTTTTGGTATTTTTGTATTTTTTTTGTATTTTGTATTATGTATTGGGCATCCTTAGCAAATAGCATTCTGCAAGAAAACAACAAGTTTTTCTTTTAGTATTCTCAAAAAAGTGCATTTTTCAGATGGGAGGTTTTGCTCTTCGCCCATCGATGTGAGTATTCAGATGAGTATAATCCCTCCTCGTCATCGTGGAGGTTGGTTTATGGGGTTTTACCTTCAGTCTATGTTCATATCTCTGATTTACACTCGTATCTTTTTGAATTCTTCACGGCACATTTTGGTTGTACGCCCTCTGGTGTTTCGGAGAATACTGCAGCGCACTCGAGTATAAACGTACGTCTCTATGAACTCACCGCCTGTTGTTTCCTTTGGCACGCCGCGTCATGGCGCGCTCCCTCTCTCAGAGGTGTCGGGTAGTTCTAGCATTTTTTTAGATGATAAAAGTTTAAATATTCTCAACTCTTAAGCCTCAGGGGCGGAGTCGCACTGCTCGCCAATCAATTCAAGCAAGAGGCGGGCTTTACTGCTTTAACACTGACTTCCTGTTTTGATGCGGTTGGAACGTACAAAGGCAGGCCAAAGGTTGAAACTAGTGGTTTTTAATGACGATGAACTATATAATTTTCCCCTTTAATATGAAATAATTACTTTAAGAATTATACATTGTATAACAGCTGATAAAAGATGATAACAATAACACATTATTATTTCTTTAGTATCCTATTTACTGTTTATTGTTATTTAAAAAAAATACTGTAATAAGTATTTATTAATGATTACCAAATGATTTGTACAACATAAACAAATATTGCATAAATAGATGGATCAGAAACCAATTATCCCCCATTGACAAAGTATTAATGATATATTGAAATAATATTTATTTTCACAAATGATCTATTAAACATTTAACAAAGTTTTACAATCATCAGTTACAACTTTATGAAAGCATCAAAATAATGTTCATAGACGGTGAGAAAGTGTTTATAGATGTTTAAGACGGTTTCTTAAAAGTTTACAATTCATTTGGTAATCAAATAAAAAACTATAGTAAATAAAATATATTAATGAGTGCAACAATAAACTCTTAAAATAACATAAATTACATGATGATAAATATAAAGTGTTACCGTCACTAGTACAAGGCTGACAGCTATTTTGGTAAATATTCTTTGGCCAAATTCAATTAAAAACCACATATATAATAAATATGTTGTGTGCTCTATCCGCTTTTATTGAAAATGTGAGAACTTCTTAATAAAGAAACAATGAAGTCAGCCCCCCCCCACGTATCGGTCATGCTCCCCCTCAGCGAATAGAACAGTTGTCGGGGTGTAACTCTGCCGAATATGGACTCTTCTTTCTATTCTGGTCAGGGCAACAGGATCAAAGTTACAGTGTTTAAGTGGGAGTCAACACACGAGGGCCGAACAGTAGAAAACATTATTCAGCCTCCCTTTGAAATGTGACATCTGGAGGTCAACGTAAAGAGCCGGCTGACACATCTTTCTCTTTTTATCTCCTCTTGGAGAGCCCAGATCCTCGCTCCCCTGCAGCTGTTCACAACACCTGATCCTCGGCCTTTCAACCGGGTTTCCATCTTGAGCACACAAACACACCCCGGGTGATATTTTCACCCTATTATTATTATTATTATTATTAAGTGCATTTGCTCGGGCTGAAAGGGAGTGTGGATAAACCTGAGTGGGACGTCACGTCAGACATCTATCCTTGGCGTATGGACGCCGAACCGAGAGCTCTAAATTAAAGAAAGCATTTTCGCTGTCTCACACACTCACACACACACACACACACACACACACACACACACACACACACACACACACACACACACAAATCCTCGTTAACCTCAACACACAAGGTTTATTCCCTGAGTGACCAAAAGCAATTCCCTTTTTCCCTCCCTCTCTCTCTGCTCTACTTTATCTGTGGACCCAGACCCCGAGTCGTTCCCTCGACCATTCACGTATCAGCCACCATCTTCGGACCAATCTACCTCTCTCTATACTACATATGTAAAATATGCATAGATGTGATGGGGGGTGGGGGGACAACTGGCCCTCTGATCCCGTTAACTGCAGTACAGCGGAGGGGTTTGGTTCTCTTACACCGGGTAATTAGACTGTCACTCAACCGGCCGCTGCTGCACTGTGATGTGTGTGTGTGTGTGCGTGCGTGTGCTCGTGCTGCGTTTGATTGCCTCGGCGACCTTTGACCCTCAGGGAGCACATATACCTGCAGGGGAAGGGTGGACGGGGGTCAGAGTGACGAGAACATAAGTGCAGATCTGATCTCGAGGGTCACACTGGAGAAATATTTATATGAACTGATACTGTGTGCTAATTAGGGTCGACTATGAGTCCGCCATGTTTGTATTAGCAAGGAGATCCGTTGCATCAAACCAAGCGCACCCAATTTCTCCCGAAGCCGTATCAACTAAAGACAAGTGTGTGAACCTCATGACAGACTGGTGCACAGGAAGGAGAAGGTCAGGACACTTTGACAAATACAGGGGAGTCTTCTGGGAACCATGAATATCTGTTTCAAATTGTATGGCAATCCATCAAATATTTTTTTAGATATTTTATTAAAAGCCAAATATGTTTACCTTATGTTGGCAATAGAGGATGAGTAAAGAGATCATCAAAGTCTGTAGGGTTCATCCTCTGGGAGCCATGAATATCTGCACAAAATTTCCATGGCAAACCATCCAATAATTGTTGAGATATTTCAATCAAAGCCAATAATGTCAACCTCATCGTTGCGATACAGGAAGAGTCAAGAGATCACCAAAGTCTGTAGGGTTCATCCTCTCGTAACCATGAATATGTGCACCAAATTTCCATGGTAATCGATCCAGTCGTTGGTGAAATATTTCAGTCTGGACCAAAGTGATCGATTGGACAATCGACCGACCAGCCAAACGACCAAGAGATTGACATTGCCATCCTTAAGGTTGCTCAGTCTGCTGTGGAATCAGATCAAAAGACGATTATGACGATCAAAATAAAATAGATTCAAAGTAACACACGGTGTAACTTCTAAAGAGTAGAGACGATAGTGTGGGTTTATTTTACCTTAAACTTCGCATTATTTTTCAACAATAATCGTGTTCTTTGTCTGCCTGCACAAAGACTATATGGATTGTCATAAAAATGTCATAAAACAACCGTGTCCCGAAGAATCGAGGGAGAAAAATCGGGATTCATATTTTGACCAAAACTCATTTATTTTCATTAAAATCCTTTCCTCATCTTTTCCCCAAGGCTTCGTTCACCTTCTCTGCTTCTACACCTCAGTGTCCTTTACTTTCTCTCTACTTCTACATCTCCTCCTCTACTTTTTTTTTACACCTCTGAAACTGAAAGCAGGGTCAACACCCTCTTCCGCCTCCTCCTCCTCTCCTGGTGGTGCACCGTCTTAATTAGAGCCAAATCATCCAGGGAGAGATGAGGAGAGGTGGAGGACAGTAAAGGGAGAGAGAGAGACGGCGGCAGCTCCGAGACCAGTGATTCCTCTGGGGAAGACTCCACGCATCATGCAGTTCCCACTCACCGAATCAGGGCAAGGAGAGAACACACTCCTAATGATTCCCTCCAAAGCTAATTAGACCGTCTCTCTGTTTCACATCCAGCCTCACAGGTTGTGATGATTCATACGATAGCATTCAGTCATTAATCCACAATGCCTTTCAACACTGCCGTTATCTGGGAGCACATTTTGGTTCCCAGTCGACGCGACAACAAATAAACAGATATCATTTTGCTCTGGTCCCAGTGTGTTCATGTACATATGTGTATTTTTTTTCTTTCTCTCCAGTGTTATTGATCCATCAACAGCTCTTTTGTTCAGCCAGATTAATCCAGTAAATAGGCTATCGGTTTAAAAGCATTGACAGCATTAATAAAGAAATTATGTTTTTAATCCTCGAGTTCGGCTATTTGGCCGTCGCCATCTTGGATTACGACCGTCCCCATTTTTTTGCAGCCAATTTGCAGCGATCTGTCAATCACAGTAAGCCCCGCCCTAAAGCATACCCTGCTTTATGGTCTGTTTGACTCTAAATGGACCATAATTTACTAAATGAACATCATCCTGTATTGAAGAAGACTTGAAACTAGAGATTGAGACCATAAACTCATGTTTACAATGTTTACTGAGGGAATAAATCAAGAGAGAAGTAGAGTCATTTTCTTATAGACTTCTATACAACCAGAGGAGTCGCCCCCTGGTGGTCAGGAGAGAGAATGCAATTTTTAAGACCCTTCCCGCATTGGCCTCACTTGGCAGAACCGGAAGTTGTCGCCTGGCAGGAATACACATCAATTATTATTGATCGTTCACTAAATGAGTCGATGCGGAAGTGTCTTAAAACGTGCGTTCTCTCTACTGGCCAGCAGGGGGCAACTCCTTCGGTTTCAAAAAAAGAAGTCGGTTGTTTAGTTGCTTGGGCTAAAAATAGAAAGCTTGATATAACGTGATGACAGGCTTCTTTGGCAATTCAATGAGAAAATGGGACGTATTAAGGGTGTGAGGTTGAGGCAGAACTGGTTACTGAGGGATTTAATGGCATTTTAAAAGGTGACAATCCCTCTACAGACCTGTCAGCTCGCACACTTTCTCACAACACACTGACAAGCCAGGAGTCGATTCTCGAAGCATTCTTCTGCAGATATTTTCCCTCCTTTGACATCTGACTCCTTTTCTTTTTCTCTCACGCTCTTCCTTCTCTGTCTCTGTCAAAACCTCTTCGAACTTTTAATAAAGCAACAA
The DNA here is from genome assembly GCA_016806645.1 of Ophiodon elongatus. Taxonomy (NCBI): domain Eukaryota; kingdom Metazoa; phylum Chordata; class Actinopteri; order Perciformes; family Hexagrammidae; genus Ophiodon; species Ophiodon elongatus. The sequence continues at coordinate 110,004 of JACSYO010000256.1, read as the reverse complement.
CACCTATTTCTAAATTCCAGGAAGCTGCGAAAACGTGTGCAAAGGATCTGTTTTGATGGTGAAACAGCAAAAGCAGATTTAATTACTCAGTTCTCGCTTCAGATTAATTGCACTTTTAAAGGCCCTGCACTCCGGTATATCATACATTTATTTGCTTAATTGCATATAGTAACGCCACAAACGCATCACCCTCCAATACCTTGTCATTTTGTCACGTTTCCTGTCATGTCTCTCCAGTATTTGTTTACTCAAAATAATTACAACAAGCAGTTGGGGGTGTGAGCATATATTGCATGGAGTTTGTCGTAATGACAAGTATTCACAGTTCTGCCATTTACTTAAATGTTGCTTTTAAAGGCGCACAATAAATGTCAAAACATCCTTTTGATTACCTAATTATTTGGTATTTGCTGAACTAAACTTCCCCTTTTTCACATCAAATGTGGCATCGCAGAAATTTATTTTCCAAAGCAAGAGAAATGCAATTTGGATTTTGCACCATTTGGCAAATAAAAAATGAAAATTAGGAAAAAAGCCTGCAGTTCTTTTTGAAAAGGGTTTTCATGCACTTACTGGCGTCATTATCTTTCATCTTCTGACTGCGGCCATCAATACTTGCTTTCACTGGAGGTTTTGCAAAGGGAGCTGGAGTGTATTTATTGAGCTTCAGTAGAATAGAATAGAATAGAATATATTTAAATGTTTACACGACAGATGACGTTTCCTCCATTTGAACTCAAAACGGACGTCCTTTTTATTAGATTCACATCAAATTCACGTCTTTATTTCTCCTTAAAACGTTTAAATTAGGTCTGAATATAGAAGTTAAACCTGAAAATGAGCTGGGCAGCAGAAGATATGAAATATGGATTAAATGCACCTGACACATTGTTATAACAGGTGAAACCGTTTCGCTTTTATTTTTCATGAGCTACTTGATCAAAGTACCGGAGGTCTTGATTCAGAGATATTTAATGGAGAAGCCTTAAATATTGATACGATATGCATGAAAGTTTAAACAGGAAATTCTCCTGAAAATTAATGTGATTAGATAGATAATTTATCTGAAGAACTCTGTTGGTTCTTGTTGAGCAACAAAAATAAAGAGCGCTATTTCTTCTACCTCACAAACTGAGATATGAGATATGAGACGGAAGCACATCACGGCAGCGACTCCTCTGGTTGTATAGAAGTCAAAGCTTCATGTGTTAAAGCTGCATTCTCTCTCCTGACCACCAGGGGGCGACTCCTCTGGTTGTATAGAAGTCAAAGCTTCATGTGTTAAAGCTGCATTCTCTCTCCTGACCACCAGGGGGCGACTCCTCTGGTTGTATAGAAGTCAAAGCTTCATTTGTTAAAGCTGCATTCTCTCTCCTGACCACCAGGGGGCGACTCCTCTGGTTGTATAGAAGTCAAAGCTTCATGTCTTAAAGCTGCATTCTCTTTTCTTTAAGGAGAACGGAAAGATTTATAACCTTTTTTGTTGTCTTTCATTCAGCGTCCGTCAAAGTTTGTGTGCAGTGAAGTGCTTTCATTTTTCTGGCTCTGCTGAACATCGTTCGAGAGAAGCTGTTTTCCTGAACCATAGAGAAGCCTGTCGGGAGGTGAGTTCTATATCCAATTTCTAAGCATCCTCATAGTTCGTATGATAACTTACGAAAAGTTATTCCTCGATTTTCGTGCGTTCTCCACGAAAGTCCAGCAACACGAGTCAATTTCTGCCTTCTGTCTTTTCAAAAATAAACTTCCATATTCACAGGAAACAACTCAGTTTGGTTTAGGCAACTAAACTTTTTTACTTGGTGGTTTGGGTTAAAATGACGAGGAAAGTGGCGTTACTTAAGTACGGAAGTTATGTAAGGACGTCAACGTTTGGGTTAAAATGACTAAAGTAGCATTATTTCCGTACTGAAGTCACGTGACAAATAAGTCACCATTTAAGTCAAAATAACTACAGAAGGGGCGTTACTGAAGTGCTAAACAAATTATGTCACGTAACAACAAATGGTAATTACGAACAGAAGTTACGTGCGAATAATATTAATTCTGGTTTCAAACGGGACACCAGCGTTCTTTAGACTTCCTGGTTCACGAGTACGTGGATTACATACTAAGTGATTTTGTGTGATGTATAGAAATTAGAGTGCATCACTGAACAGCTTCACAATTTATATTCCTTTTGGGTGAAGTATTCCTTTAATTTATGCCGTAAATACAGCACGTGTGGTTATGAGCAAGCTGCACGCCATAATGTGTCATATGACCTAAAAAAAAAAAGATAAAACCCAGAAGGACAAACAAGAAGACGGAAACCAAAAGAAATGAATACGCTGGAAAAACCAAAGAGAAGACGCACTCGTCAATTAAAAGCTCCATTATTCCACAGGAGATCACTCAGGTGTGGCTGTGCATACGTTTCTGCTGCTGCTGTCACACACGATAATTATTAATGACACCGGTCCCACGGGGCAATTAATTTCCAGAGTCAGTACACCTCCCTTTCTCCTCTCTGCTCCCCGCTCCTTCTATTCTTTTCATTAGCGCTCCGGGGCTCATCAGCAAGCGTGGCCCACTTTAGGCTCAATTTAGACGAGCTGCTTCTATATGAGCCAGCCAGTGAATTGTGATGTCACGCCCATTGTCTGCCAATTACGATTCAATTTAGCAGAAGAAACGCTCTGGAATGTGATTATAGGCGATAGATGGTGTGTCTGTGTGTGTGCGTGTGTGCGTGTGTGTGTGCGTGTGTGTGTGTGTGTGTGCAGAAAGTGGTAGCCAGCACTCATTGTAAGATGAGATTTGTGATGTTTTCCACCTTTCACTCAGCACTTTCATATTCTGGAGTGGCTTCCACTTCTTCCTCCTCCTCCTCCTCCTCCACCTCCTCCTCCTCCCAGGTCTCCGGAGACTTTTCCACAGTCAGTTGGCTTAGCTTTTTCAGACAGCGTGACATTTGCACCTCCCCACTGCCTCGCTAAGCCGGAGCAATGAATGCAGCGAGCAGCGGCACACACAACATACTGTACGCACACACACACACACACACACACACACACACACACACACACACACACACACACACACACACACACTCGCTAGCTGCAGGACAAGAAGAGGAGAGTCTGATAACACGTATTCATCGTGTTTTCAACAGCTTTTTATCTGCATTATTTACAGCAAACCTCTTCTGTTGCTTTGCTCACCGGTGACTCCGAACAGATGACTACAAGCTATAAGACGTACTGGAAGTGACATTTATATCTCAAAGGAACTGATTCAGACACATGAAATATCATACCACCTCAACATGTTCGATCTCGTGGTTACAGCCTTGTCTTTTGAGACTTAGAGGCCCTACAAACTTATTTTGTGAATCAGATATCTAGCAGGCGACAACCTCTTGTTTCTGCAGAGTTAAGCCGACGCTGAAGTGTTTTAAAACCTGCATTCTCTCTAATGTCCATCAGGGGGCGACTCCTGTGGTTGTATAGAAGTCAAAGCTTCATGTGTTAAAGCTGCATTCTCTCTCCTGACCACCAGGGGGCGACTCCTCTGGTTGTATAGAAGTCTATAGAAAATGACTCTACTTCTCTCTTGATTTATTCCCTCAGTAAACATTGTAAACATGAGTTTATGGTCTCAATCTCTAGTTTCAAGTATTCTTCAATACAGCATGATGTTCATTTAGTAAATTATGGTCCTTTAGAGTCAAACAGACCATAAAGCATGGTATGCTTTAGGGCGGGGCTACAAGGTGATTGACAGGTCGACACCAGAGACGTATACGGCGTCTCTACGTCACTCCTCCTAGATATGGTCACTTCCTGTTCACTGGTTGCAAAAAACAACAACGATGGACGTAATCCAAGAAGACGGTGAAATCGCTGAACTCAAGGCTTTAAAACATCAGTCCACAAACCAATGAGTGATGTCACGATGACTACGTCCACTTCTTATTTACAGTTATATTTTGAGACTTAAAGGCCCTAAAAACATATTTTGTGAATCAGATTGGTCTACGGCTCGGTCTCGGCCTATGAGGACTTATTTCAAGAGTTTTTGAAAGTATCACTAAACTGCCTGAGCATTATCTGATTTAGCAGCTAGAGACAAATAGTTCCCTCAGGAGGTGGTGAAGACCAAAAACAGAACTAAAAGAGAGAGAATATTGGACATACATAAATAATAATGTTGCTTTGTAAGTGCTGGATGTGAAAACACACAACACTTTTGCCATATCAACAGCAAAAATACACGTTCATGTAAAAACCCTTAACTCAGTAGAGAAATACATCCGTTATGACACATTTCTGAGTATCTTTACATCTTAAGTAATGGTTGAAAGTAATATTTGAGAAACTGGGATTAAAAAGTTTAAAACTAAGGTTTCAATGGCCCAAGTCCAAGTTAGAAATGTCACATTACAAGTTATTCTACTTCTTAAAGTTTTCCAAACAAACCACACATCAGTAACAATAAAAATCAAAAAAATATATTTTCCTAAAGTTTAGGATGTTGAATGACTAACTTTGTGTGGATGGAGGGCCAAAACGAGAAAAGAAATAGCAATGACCACAGTTGCATGTGTGTACATGCAAGCACACACACACACACACACACACACACACACACACACACACACACACACACACACACACAGAGTGAAATAGTACTGTTGGGTCAGCTCCATCGAGACTTGAAGCAGGTATGATCACCTTGCTATAAATAGGTCCAGCTACTAAACATATGCACACACACACACACACACACACACGCACACACACACACACACACACACACACACACACACACACACACACTCTTTCTGTTATTCCCATCATGGCACCGCCCCCCCCCTCCAGTGACTTTCCCTCATCAGGTAACAGAGACCTTGACTGTGGAACAATCTCCAGTACTTCTCTGGGATCAAAAGTCCAGTTCTCGTGTAAATATGTCTTCACTTCACTTCACTCCACCGTTTTCTTTGTATTCGGTTTGGTAAAGAGGCAGTTAGGGAGGAAGGTACAAACAGACTGAGGAGATGTGAAATACAAGTAGATGTTTGTGTGTGAGAAGCTCAGGTTAAAGCGAAAGTGGAAAGATGTGAGTTGTGTTGTGCAACGCGTTTTATTCACCACCTCTGTAGCAGAGAGCTTGGAAACTGGTGCAACTGAATAAAAAGTCAATGACAAGACGACCGGACTTTTAATTATGGTTTTAAAGAGGAAACTTTCAAATCTAGTGATATTATGTTCTCAAAGTTGTTCTGTTGCTCTCCCTCTGTTTTGAGTTGGTCTTGTGTGAAGTGAAGGGAGGCGGACATTTTCAACGCAGTTTGAATGGTAAACAAAAATGTTGAGCCGCCATGGAGATATCAATGCCTAAAGTCATAAAAACTGTTTTCAGATCTGAAGGCGTATGTTTCAAGGATCATCACATCAGGAGGTAGTAGGTGATTTCAACATATTGACTCTGAAACATAGACTGCACATTTGACCTGGGGGTAAAAACATTGCTGAGAGCATAAAACCCTTTGAAAGGTCTCCTCAATGCGTCTTACTGAGAGGATACTCTCATGCAAAGACAGCTGGCACATTGTATGTCTTGGCCAAATAAAAACAGACTACATTCATTTTAGGAAACAAACTTATCATTCGCTTTCTTGCCGAATGTTAGACAAGAAGATCGATACCATCCTCATGTCTGTACGCTAAATCTGAAGCTACAACCACCAGCTGGCTAACTTAGCTTAGCACAAACACTGGAGACGGGTGGAAACTGCTAGCCTGGCTCAGTCTAAAGGTAAGAAACTCAGATTAACACGTTTTATCTCGTTTAAAAAAACAAAGCGTTACTTCCTCATTTTGAGTCGGGACCAGTTGCTAGTTGTCTCTGCCGGTTGCCTGGCAACTGGTCCCAACAAATCACTCAAAAGTGGACGAAATGAAGAAAATTTGGAAAATAACTACCAGGTTGACAAAATACCACAATTTCCCTTAAAGATCAATCGCCTACAAACATAAATAACAGAGTGGAAGTTCAGTGGTGTAAAAACAGGACAGCAAACAGCCCAACATCATGCGCACGCACGCACGCACGCACGCACGCACGCACGCACACACACACGCACACACACACACACACACACACAGTGTAAACTGGGCAGGAGGTTGTAAGCGTGTCGCACCGACAAAATAATGACTGCGGCTTATCTTTCGTTCCAGTGCCACATAGCTCATTTAAATAAAACATTTAAAAAGGTGTTCTCACTATTCTCTCTTCACCCCCAACTGGTTCAATCCCATTTGTTTCCTCACAACGCACACAAGGTACACACAAAGCTATGCACACGTATGCACACAAGCATTTCCCACCTGATGCTGTTCAGGGACACGAGGCGGGTTCTGCCAACATTACAGCTCAGAGCCACATTTATTCACTGTGGCAGGTACACGACCACAAAAAGAAAAGAACAATGCCTCCAAATGAAAAAAATAACTCTATACGCTGTCATAAAAAGGTTTGTAATCCACGTTTATATTCATGTCATTCTTCTTTCCTTCAATAAGAACTATTTTAACAGATTAAAAACTGCAAAATTCAGACACTAAACGTATTATTTACACCTGAAAAGAAAGTTCCCCACAGTGTCACATGACAGGGAGAATACCGGTGAACCTGATGTTGAATTAGTTTCATTATTGATTTGTAAATATTGATTGAAGAGGTCTAAACTGTGATTAGTTCAGCTGATATTCCAACAGTGCGAACTCAAGACTGACCTTCTGTTTCTGTAACAAGTCTGAAGAAGAGCTTTGCTAAAGTTAACCCCAGCTTGCTCTCGGGTGCTTTTATTGTGAAACTGTTGACACTGAAACAGGAAGCTGTTCCTGTTTAAATCTAAGCTTCCTGTTTCTTTTACCAATGAAGGATGATTTCTTCTATTCTTATTCGGCTGTTGCTCAGAGGGATCTCTGGCTGAGGTTTTTGTCATGCTGAACCAGTTTACACCATCACAGTGTAAAATGAAGTTTTACCAACGATCGTTATCAGACGATATTGAGCAAAAAATACGCAATTAGGACATCTGCGTTCATGTTTTGTATCGCTGATCCCTGATAGTGTTGCACTGGGAACAAACAAATCCATGTTGAACTTGAAAGGAGGAGAGCTAGTAACGTTAGCTGCATCGCTAACGGCTAACGTACAGAGGTTCCATTGAGTTACATTATGATGCGTTCAGGCTCTGTTCAATCGAGAAACGTTAACAAATCCAGTAGTTTGAAGATGTTTTCACATGAATATAAAATAGATATTAGAGATGAATTATGAGCTTTTTACACTACCTCTAAGCAGATTATATTATACCATTAAAACTACTAATGACAAGATTTTTTTATCAATAAAAAAAATAAATGTATTTCCTAATCCTAAAAAAACGCTAGATGATGAAGTAAAAGTATAACATTTAGAATTTTTTATGGTTTATTCTGACTTCAGAGCGATTGCAATTATTTTTTCTTTCCTGCTTCTTTGGTGACTTAAATCCGCGATACGATCCGAACCGTGAGTTTAGATGTTTAACACATTTAACACATTCGCAGATAAAGTGAGTCATCATGGACAGATGAAGCGAGCCAGGGCTGATGTTTCTGCACATCTGTTCTGGTTTGGTGGGCCTAAAGTACGTTAGAAGAGACTGTGTGGGTTACAGACACACTGAATAACAAATGTGAGAAGGAGGAAGCAGAGTAGTAGTAGTAGTAGTAGGAGTAGTAGTAGTAGTAGTAGTAGTAGTAGGAGTAGGAGTAGTAGTAGTAGTAGTAGTAGAAGGAGGAGGAGGAGGAGGAGGAGGAGGAGGAGGAGGAGGAGGTTATGTGACAGAGTGCAGCCACTCATGGCCCTCATATTGTGCATACATGAAAGAAAATAATTTGTAATCTCTCCTCTTCTCCTCAGAGCCGTGCAGATGAAGGGAGGAGCAGCTGAAACGAGAGCAGAAAGAAAAGGGAATATATCGTGTCCTCTTTGGGACAGATTATTCAGTTGGAGACGGTATCAGACGCGGTGATGGGCGGGAAATAAATGGGAGAGGTAAAAAAAAAATCTTTTTTGAAAACATGTCCCGAGGACATTGGAGCTCCATCAACGAGACGACGGTTGTCCTCTCGGCCCGGAGATGCACTGCGTTTCAGAGAGGGAGAGTCTGGCTTTGGTCGGCGCTGAGGGAATTCCTCTATGCAAAAAACATTTCCTGCTTCTAAAACTCAAAGAGGGGAAGAGAAGCAGGCCCAAGGACGCTCTTAAAAATGAGATTCTATTCATATGTATATATATATATATATATATATACACACTCCTACGCTCAATGGGCGTCCATTAAGGCTCCTGAAAAGACTCATCAAATGTCTCTGATATGTTGTGAATATTAATAGATAAGGACTTGATCTGAATGCCAATAACTCCTTGTGTAATTATTTTTTAATTACCAGGACAACCTTGTTTGTTTTTCAAGCTTTAATTAAATGCAGCACAAAAACTCCAAATATTCAATCTAACACAAATATAATTTCTGCTTCATCTTTTCAAACTCTCTAGGTTGACATGCAAATTTCTTTTGAAAGAAAGCATGAACCCTTTGGACCTGAACTGTTTTCACTCAGTTTTCACTTGTATACCCAGGCTTTTGACAGAATCATTGAAGGTCTGCATGTCAAGTTGGTATCTGCAGGATAATTCCAGCTACTCAGAAAGGTCATCTTTTAGCATATTGGTGGCACAGTTTTCATGGAAGAAATCCATATTTTTGGGGGCTGTTTTTGCTTGAAAGTCCTGAAGTTTTCAACACACTGTAAATGTCTGTATAAGAAAAGGAAAAAGAGAGAGTCAGCATTCCGGGAATATAAGAACCATACTGCTAGTATTGTTCAAAATGTACTGACACTGCAAATTAAAAAATCTCATTTGGTGATGAATATGATTGAAGTTTTTGCCACCAAGGTTCCCATCATGCTTTGGGTGATGAAAACAGATACAGGTGTGATTAATTGGGTATCGGCCAGATTTAGAAATTCGGTAATAGTCGGTATTGGTCAGCAAATTAGGAAAGACAAAGTGAGATCAGTGCATTCCTGCAAAGAGGAAGAGTAAGGCTACATCCACACTAATGTTTTCATTTAAAAAAAAAAAATGAAAATCTCTGTCCAAACAAGCGTTTTATAACCACTTTAGAAATAATCTCCGTCCAAACTAATGTCTGAAAACGTATATCACATGACCGTTCACGTACCCTGGACATGCGCGTGTCGGTGTAAACAGGAATCAGATTGGTTGCTTTGTTACAGAAAACGGAGTATTAACGTACTGCCTATAATAAAAGGTTTGTTTGATACTTCAGATCTTCCTCTATATTTCCAATACACCCTCTCAAACACACATTTAGTAAAAAATGTAGTTACAAGGTTGTCTATGGGTCTGTCTCTCACGCACATCAAATTGACTTTAAAAGTTTACTCGATTATGGGTCAATAAATGTGTTCAACACCCGTCTCTCACTCGTTTGGCCGAAGTCCATGTCGTACTGAAGAGCATTTATGTTTTTGTTCCTTTACAGTTTCTCTGTGAACTTCACGATAGTTGTGCAGAACAAAGTAAGCATTAATAATGAAAGGAAAGTCCTCCGTTTCGTTCCTCAAAGCTGCAAACCGTGACTTCTAACGCCGTGGGACACGCAGCTCGCAGGGCGCTTGAAAGCTTGCCTCCTGCACATGCATCTATTACAGGGATGTGGACGCCAGGCGTAAGCGTAGCAGAGTTACGCGTTTTAAAAGGAAAACGTAGTAGTGTGGATGTAGCCTAAGAGTCATGGATTCAGCTGCAAGCGACACAAACTTGCAAAAATACTCGCCATTGTCTGACAGTCTGTTTGAGTTAACTGTTCCCTCCGGTAAACAGTTACAGTGTGTATGTCTCAGGCTTTTATTGTGAAAGGTAAGAAACGAAAGGAGTGGATCTGGTCTGCGCTGCTTTTGTCAAGGTTGAAAGAAGTAATAAAGTTTTCTGTCTTGGTTCTGACTACGGAGCCTCCCGTTGTACACTGAAGTGTACGTTTTGAATAAGTCAGTTTCAAACGACGTGATTGGTTGACCCATTATGTGTGAAAGTATCCGTGACAAAAACAACAGAAAAAAAACCCTCCAAGGTGTCTGAATAATGTCTGTCTGTTGTTGATGCAGGAGAACAGGAAGATGGCCAGCTAAAGAAATAAATCACAGATTTCCTTGAATGAAATCATGTTGAAATCATGAAGAAGCACTGATTGAATCAAAGGGCATCTAGGTTCGTTTCCTCCGGGTTTCAAACAGTGGTTTCAGATTTGGTCGGCTGCAGAGCATCTTTCCACTGGACTATTGAAGAATGTGGTGATTATTCCGAGGACACATTCAAACAATATGTCTGACTGAGCCCTCGGGACGAAGCGGGGCTTGAGTTGGAGGGCTAAGTCTGAAATCAGGAGGCAGGAGTGTAGCTTTAAGCAGCTTAGCTGCATTGTAAGTAAACACATTACACCCGGCGCTATGCCCATCCGACCGAGCAGAACAGAATATGAAATTTCATGAACTCCTGCCGGGAAAAACAGCAATGCCTCAGAGAGCGAGAGGAACTTCTCACTTCATACGCGGAAAACAATAAAACAAGCAGGTCCCTGAAAGCAACGTGCATTGTTGCTTTCAGGGGAGTTTCACTGACTGTCAACAATGCCCTCATGAAATACACCTCCGAGTGGAAACACACACACACCCACACAGTATAAGTCACACACATGTCACATGGCAATGGTGCCTCACACATTATTAAACTATGTTCAACTGTTTCCATGTAATTGTCAAGTGGATTTAAAGCAAACTGGTTTGGAGTGAATAAACCAGGAAGAAGAAGAAGAAGAAGAAGAAGAAGAAGAAGAAGAAGAAGAAGAAGAAGAAGAAGATTGGGCAACTCTTAATCGTGCTTCCATGTCAGCTAGTATTCAGTCTGGAAATGAAGACAAAATAAATACATACCAGGAAAGACACAGACAGCGGAAAAAGGAGATCAGTCGTGTGAGTTAAAAGATAAAGGCGTCTCCATTTAGCAAAAATCTCCTCAAGCGAGCGTAAAAGGTTTCATTGACTTTTAGGGATATTTTATATATATATATATATATATAAATATATTTTCAGCGAAATGTAATTTCTACCGATATGGATTACGTGCACTGACAATATTTTTCTTTTTGTGAAGGAAGTGCTACGTTTTTGAACTGCACACAAGTCTTGTGGAGGAGGTCAAGGTGGATGGTGGAGGCTTAGAAAGTGCAAAAGGAAAAACACTGTTGAGTTGCATTATGGGAAGTGGAGCTGGACGCATAGGGACTGAAAGTCAGGGGGCCCGTCCCAATTCCTAGTTTCACATCCTCAATTTCTCACCTGGAGTCGAGGCAAAATGTATTTGACTAATGAGACACCGTCGCCTCGGAGCCGCCATTTTAACTCCAACACCGGACAACTCCGTGGTAGCAACCTGTCAATCACCTTGTAGCCCCGCCCTAAAGTATCCCCTGCTTTATGGTCTATTTGACTCTAAATGGACCATAATTTACTAAATGAACATCATGATGTATTAAAGAAGACTTGAAACTAGAGATTGAGACCATAAACTCATGTTTACAATGTTTACTGAGGGAATAAATCAAGAGAGAAGTAGAGTCATTTTCTATAGACTTCTATACAACCAGAGGAGTCGCCCCCTGGTGGTCAGGAGAGAGAATGCAGCTTTAACACATGAAGCTTTGACTTCTATACAACCAGAGGAGTCGCCCCTGGTGGTCAGGAGAGAGAATGCAGCTTTAACACATGAAGCTTTACTTCTATACAACCAGAGGAGTCGCCCCCTGGTGGTCAGGAGAGAGAATGCAGCTTTAACACATGAAGCTTTGACTTCATTCTTCAGACCCAGAGGTTTTCCGCCTGAGATGGAAACAGGTGAACGAGGACGGACTTGTACTTCTGCAGAAATTCGATGTTTGCTTGACGTCTGGCCCGAAGAAAACATACAAAATATGCTAAATAAAGTCCACAAAAATAGTGACGTTTAAAAAGTCACTAGAGTAAGACTGGAGGAATTCGTGTGGCCCTGCTCCTTCGTACACGCCCCTAGGCAAAAAAAATTGTCAGCTTTAATTTTTGCACTGTGAAACCAAACCAGACTAAATAGAAAACCAACTGACTTACATTTACGTTTTGTACAGTTGTGCTCTAACATATACTCACAAATACATAAATCACCTGCATACATAAAGTTCATAGAGACTATATGGGTCAAGGAGGGATAAATAGTGATAAATCAGGTACTAATGAGGACAAATGTGAGAATACATTACACAGCAGCTCATTAAGAGATGAAACTCCAGAGTATATGAAAATTTAATTGAGGCCATCTAACTGCATGTTTAAAACCACGTTAGAAAAGGAGATGCACAACAAAAAGGAACCCTCCTCCTCCTCCTTCGTCCCTCCTCTTCCTCCATTAAGCTTTGAGTCCAGGTACCGATCGGTCCCCTGGCTGATCACAGACCAGCCTGGGTGACGAGGTTATTTCCTCATCCCTACATTTTCTCTCAGTCCTTTTTAAATCCGTCCTGATTTTCATTTCATATCATCCTTCAGAAAAGATGACAAACTGTGAATCCTCCGCACAAGCGTGCGCTTCAAGTTCAAGTGTTTGTGCAGAAAAGGGATTTTTGATTTTATGGCATCTTACATCATTAAATAACAGTCTAATTCAAATTAATACGTGGCATCTTTCCCTCTGCTGCAAAAATAAAGAGCTTGGAGACATAAAGTGTTTTTGTCTTTAAAATTAAACGCAATCTTTTATAAACAGTCACCCTTGCAACAAGTTTTTAAAGGAAGTATTCAAAGATTACTGTTGTACACTCACTCCAAGAGGCCCACTGAGTCTCTTTCAGAGGCTTTCGTCACCCCGTGAGGACCCTGAAGCAGTTATACATGATAACCAGCGTGAGGTGTCAGGTCAGCAGAGAAACCAGCATCTCGCTTCTCAAAAGTCAACACTGTTTAAATGCACCATTCTCACATTTGGTTCAATCTGAAGAAAAGTTTAAGAATAGAGTTTATTAGAAATGCAACGTTTGGGTCATAAACCTAGCATCAGATTCACAACATCAAAGTCTCATTAACCTTCATGACCGTTAAGACAGTTTTGACATTGTTTCCATTTTTTCTTTTGTATTCATTGGATTTTTAACAGCAGTTAGCAAGCTTGTTAGCTTCAAGAAACTTCATTGAACAAAAATGTGTACAATCCCGAGAACAAAACGGGAAAAAAAGAAATCGATTTTGAAAAGATCCTCGAATAAAGTTCCCTGGTGTGATCCGGCCTCAAAGATTTAGTTTCATGATGTGAGACAAGATCAGCGGCGAGTGACCTCAGACGACACCCACCTTAATATAATTCAAACTCATATAAAGTTATATAAAATTCCAGTCCCCGGGACAGTTGTCATAAACGGGGATATTAGCCATAGTATTTCGTACGAGGCTGTAAAAGCCTGGCGTTTCAACATTGTCTTCTATGGGGATTGACTCGCTTTTGGAGCCAGCCCCTAGTGGCCATTTGTTGAACTGCAATCCACGTTTCTTTAGGCTAACGGCTAGCTTGTCAGAGGAGACACATGTTGCTTCCCGTGTGTAACTGTCATCCAGCGGTTGGTCAACAGAACAGGTTGCCCGCAGGTCACGACCCTTTTTAAACCGCCCACTCCACCGAGTTCGAGTGGACTTGTTGTCATGGTAACACATCGCCTGTCGACTTAAAATGACCTCAGGCGGATACGTTGTTGGGCAAATTGGGCGAACATAGCAACCCAAAGAGACAATATACAAAGGAGAACGGTCTTGTTTACAGTAATTTTCTGGTTATAAATCTGTTCAAAGTACACAACAACAAAAAAAGCTGGAAATAGAAGTTTCTCTACTTCACACACACACACACACACACACACACACATACAACCCAAACATCCAAACAACTGGCGTTGTTGACAGAGAATCATGCAGGATGAATCTCTGGTTCCTCTTCTCCTCTCATCGTTGCCATTAGCAGCCGAACAGCTGACCGTCTGGCCCGATCAGTTAACACCCTCCCTCTGGAGGAGAGGGCACGTCTCCCCACCGGGGGCTCCCCCAGTTATTACAGCTGGATCCACCACTTGAAGATCTGGGCTCACGGTCTCTCCGGAGGACCCGATGCTGCTCCCTGTGATCTTTGAGCCGGGGACAAATGTGGTTCGGCATGAAATCACCCCCGCCCCCCCCATGCCAGTTCTCACTACCCACTCGATAGACGGAGAAGGTTTTAAAATATCAAACGTATTTTCGTGACTCTCACTTCACACACTGAGAGGCTGATCTGTGAGGCTGCGCGCTAACCAGTGTTTAGCTCATCTAATAATAACAGACATTATTTTCCTCTTCTTCTTCTTAAAACACAGTTACAAAGGGATTTACTATGATTAAGTATGAAAAGACAAAGAGGTTAAAATTTAATAAAGCACATTAAAATAATAAATAATTAACCGAAAAGCATTAAGAAAATAAAGTGATTTAAAAGAAGTACAACACTTCAATACAATTTTGAAGCACTTGTGCTGAGTAATATACTCATGGAGGCCTTATTTCTGCATAGTGAGTATTTAAATGTTTTCATTCTGAACCAAATTTCATGAGAATCCACTCAATAGCTGTCCAGACATTTCACCAAAAAGTCAACCTGCAGGTGGCGTGAGATGAAAACTAAGAGGCTCATCAAAGTCAGTAGGATTCATCCTCTGGGGATCATGAATGTCTGTATGAAATGTTCTGCCAATAATTCGGAGCGATGTTGAGATATTTCAGTCTGGACCAAAGTGGTCAACCCGTGTGTGTTAGCTGAGGTTTAAAATAATATTTGCAACAAACGATTATTTACATTATTATTAATTAGTATTGATTAATTAGTATTATATTGAATCTATCAATTGCTTAGTCTACAAAAATGTCATAAAATTGTTTAAAAAAAGGCATTGACGATATTCCCAATGACCAAAGTGACTGTTGAAATAACTTGCTTTGGCCAAACAGTCCAAAGATATTAAATGTACAGCAGCAAATACTCTCTGGTGAAGGTACTGTCGGCCTACTGTTCCTTGATAAATTACTTAAATTATAACAATTCAATAACAATGAATTTGTCTTGCACATTAAACAACTAATTGTTTCAGCCCCATATTTTTCTTTGAAGTCATAAACATGGAAGCACAAAGAAATTCTGAGTCGACTAATTGATTAGTTGATTTGAATCCACAGATTTAGTTTCCACATAAAAAAATCGCACAAAAGAACCACTTTGAATATGTGTCTACCAGAGATGTGCTGTAAGAAGTGAGTCACTCAGCATGAAAATTATTAAAAATGACTAATTGACTAGAAATCTTCAACCAAGACCAAAACCACTGGTTAGTCGACCGATCGACCAGGAGGGAGCAGCCCTGCCTTTACATTTCATGTCTCAGGGACATTTGTGGCTTGTCTGGAATATTTAACACGTTTAAATATGTGTGTAACACTTCCATCGACCTTTCTCTCACTTTTAATTCTCCATAATAGATCTACAGTTGGCTCACAGAGCTCCGCTGTGCAGAAAAGCGCAGCTTAAAAGCCACTTTATGGAATTTTCTTTTCCTTCTCCTGTATAATCCTCCAATAATCCCACACAGACATGTTGCTGCGGCGTCCCCTTGAAATGCGGGTTATTACCGGGTTATTACCGGGTTATTACCGGTTTATTACCGGCTTATCCCTGATAAAAGTGTCCGTGACTGCGCTCCGGGAGAGTACCCTCCCCCTCCCCGTTGATCGGACCGTTGGCCGGTCACACATTTACGCACCACCTTCACGCCGCAACTTTGGAGTAAAAAAAAGTCGCGTCACTCACCTTCTTCCGGGGCTGCCATTTCATCATATTTGGGGGGAAAAATGGAGATTATGTGCCGCGTCAAAGTGTCACAACAGCGGCCGGCGCGGAGCGATGTGCGCGCGGCGGCAGAGGAGGCATCGCACGGCCCCGACGTTCACGCAGCCTCCGCCCGGCTGGTCTCCTGCGGAGCGCAGCGGAGACGCGGCCGGTGTGCAGGAGTTAGTGAGTTATATAATCCCCGTTGTAACGACGCGCTCGCTCCGGTAACACCGAGTCCGGTCTGTGCAGAGCATCATCCGCCCGCTCCGGCAGCTTCAGCGGCTCTGAGGACTCACGTGAACCGAGAACCACTAAGACTCTCTCTCTCTCTCTCTCTCTCTCTCTCTCTCTCTCTCTCTCTCTCTCTCTCCCCCCCCTCTCTCTCTCTCTCTCTCTCTTTCTCTCTCTCACCCACTCCCCCTTTTACAATTAACCCATACTGCATGGCTAATAATGAGTGGTGGGAGAAGTATTCAAAGAAGTACTAATACCACACTGTGAAAACACTACAAGTAAAAGTCCATGCATTCAAGATACTTGAGTAAAAGTATTATCAGCAAAATCTACTTAAAGTAAAAGTATTGACATTATGCAAAAACATAATGTCAAAAAGTAAAAGTCCTGCATTCAAAACCTCACTTTGGTAAAATATCAGCAAAATGTATTGTAGATGTTTGTAAAAGTATTTATTTTAGCAGTAAAATGTTCCCTGTCAGTGTTTTTCTGAAATAATATTCCTGCTGCATTAATGTGTATGTTGTAACTCCTTTATATCCTGTTTAGTTTAATATACATTAATGCATCATATTCTATAAGATCATCATGTGTTTGTAACGTCTGTGTCCTGTGAGAACCTCGTATCTCTGAAACAGACTAATACAGTAAAAAGTACAATATGTACCTCTGAGATGTAGTACAGTAAAAAGTACAATAGTTACCTCTAAGATGTAGTACAGTAAAAAGTACAATATTTTCCTCTGAGATGTAGTATAGTAAAAAAGTACAATATTTACTGTACCTTTGCAAAGGTGCACCTTATTTTTCTCGCCAGCCAATCAGAGCAGACGGCTCTTTTTCAGAAGGGTGTCTTAAAGAGACAGGCGCTAAAACGGAGCGTTTCAGACTTCAGGTAATATTCAGACAGACAGTGTGAGAAAAATAATGCTTTTTAAACATGTAAACATGTTAGAAAGCTAAAATACATGTATGGACCTGAAAATGAGCATGATAGGTCCCCTTTAAAGTCACCTGTCCACCTGTCAGACTTTTCTCACCCTGGTCACCTGACTCCCACCTCCTCCTGCTCACTTGTGTATTATTTAACAATCACAAAGGTCACTCCAGGACTCTTTTCCTCTCACCTTTCAAATAAAAAACAATATTTTAAAATGCATTAGTGCAGGTGCACGTTGTTATAGCGTATCTGTTGAAGCTGTATCTCACTATCGTGGTCCTGTGGGACATTTTAAAAAAGTCAGATTATACGTTAATAAAGTTTTCTTTATTCCAGTGATAATAGTATTGTTATGATAATGAAAAACTTAATTATTATGATATAATTATTCCAGATGGCATTATAAAAGAGATGAATACTGAAGGACACAGCTGATATCATGACACCATCAACCACAAAGAAACCAGTAAAGATACTTAAAGTGTGATCAAACAAATCGCAGGACTTTCCAATGACCTTTCAAAATATAAGCCATATTTTCAAATTAATTGCACATTCTTATTATAACATCGTCGTCCCATTTTTGATGTTGATCGGAGCTGAATTTCATCATCTTGGTCCTTTTAAGCAACTTCAAATAGTTCAAAGCTTTAATCAGAGAATATCTAAGGTCACATCACAGACACATAAGATGGCCAAAAGACATAATATCAGATTCAGAATCAGGTTTATTACCAAGT
Source organism: Ophiodon elongatus (assembly GCA_016806645.1). Taxonomy (NCBI): domain Eukaryota; kingdom Metazoa; phylum Chordata; class Actinopteri; order Perciformes; family Hexagrammidae; genus Ophiodon; species Ophiodon elongatus. The sequence goes on along the minus strand of JACSYO010000256.1, from coordinate 92,037 downwards.
AGGTTCGCCCCGGTATTTTGGTGCATAACCGTCACAATAAACATAAAGTACTGCAAGTTTAGAATCTTAACTATGAAGTAAAAACAAATAAAATATGTAAACTATCTGTATAAATGAAAAGAGCTGCACAGTGTTTTAAACTAAGAAGATAGATTGTGCACTCCTTAGTCAATATTTAAGATTCCTTTCTTGCTGTACCTTTTTTTAATCTTGCTCAGTTTATTGCGACCAATAGCAGAGAGAGTAGCGAGTAAAAGATGTTTGCAGACTGGGAGAACACGACACCTCCCTCTGCACCTCCTCACTCGAGGCAGCAGGGAGGGAGGTTTGAAATCGGAGCTGATGGTAATATTATTGAGGATCAGAGGAGTCGAGAGGGCACGGACACCGGGTCCAAGAGGAAAAGCCTTCAGGATCCTTTACCCTCCATAAACAAAGACAGAGGACAGCTCTAACACTCACAAGCCTGCAGAGCAGGAGCACAGGGTCTCAGCAATGTCGGTAAAGATCCCTGCAGAGAGACTGGAAATCAATAGAGGATGAAAACAGGTGTCACATGATGGGTGGTTTGTCTTTCAGGCTTTTCTTTCACACTGGGGTTGGCTTGCATGCGCACATCTATACGTGTGAGCAATAAGCACCTATAGGACGAACATAATGAGAGCTCCTGATAATTAATGTGCCATCGCCTGCTTCTGCTTCACACTGAGTGTTTCTGCACTGAAGGCTGAACCGACATAATGCACTCACATACATGTTGCAACGCCTTAAAGGAACAGTTCAACACTTAGTCGCAGGTTATTCACTCTTCATGCCGAGATACAGATGAGAGGATTAGCTTAGCTTAGCATAAAGACTAGAAACGAGGGGGGTGGGGGGAGACATGTGCAATGGGAATAAAATACGGCTACCAGCACCATGTATTATGTCTCATTTATTTAATGTGTACAAAAAAACAACTGTAAAAATGATGGTTATGTTGTTGGCCTTGTTGTCAAAGAGAGGTTGGAAAGAAGTCTCGTGAAAAAGCACCCGGACAAACAATAGAGCACAACTTGTTATTTAAACACTTGTTTTCATTTGTACGGTTTAAACAATGAAGATAAAACATGTGAGTTTGTGGGCTTTAGAAGTGCTGCTGGGTGGATATTGTACAAGTAAATGTAACTTTTAGAGAACGCCGATACCAAACGCCGATCATTGATGATCTAAATTGGCAGATACAGATCGTTTTTATGTTTTTTTGTTTTGTTATAGCAGCTGGTCTACGAAGCTCCAGACTTTTGTTTTTCTCCACCGACCCAAAAAATTATTTCAACCGCTGTAAAGTCATCGTAAACCATCAACAATTCCAAATGTTATCTTTTTACTTTGTTATAGTAATCTATGGTTATTGCATAAAAACAACAACAACAAAAAATTAGGAAATAAAAGATTGTATTTTTATGGATTAAATCAAATCTGGTCATTATTAGTTTTAATGATGTATTATAATCTGTTTAGAGCGTGTTAGGAAGTTAAATAGCTCATAAGTCATCTCTAATATCTATTTTACATTCATGTGAAAACATCTCCTTCAAACAACTGGATTTATTCAAGTTTCTCACCAAAATCTACATTTTACAAAATTACATCATGATAACGTTATAAGTTATCTTTGCCCAATACTCATTTTCACTGAACAGACCCTGAACGCATCATAATGTAACCGAATGAAACCTTGGTTTGGTAGCTGTTAGCGTTTAGCGGTTAACGTTACTAGCTTTCCTCCTGTCAATTTTAGCTGATCCGTTGTTCACAATAATAACATTAAGAATGATCGGCGAATAGAAAGCATAAATGCCGACATTACTGAATGTTGTAAGATAACGATCGCCAGTGAAACTTTATTTCACAGTGTGTTAATGTTAAACTGTGAAATTAATCCGAGGTTCACTAGCGTGCCGAACCGTGAGGGGGGATCCGTACGCATCAACAATGGTCCGTTACACCACTAAGGGCCATGCTATCTGTTTCCCCCTGTTTGTACTGTTTATGCTAAGCTAGGCTAACTGATTGAAGCTGAAAATTCACCGTACAAACATGAGAGTGGTATTGGCCTCATCTAACTATCGGAAAGAAAGCGAACCAGTGCATTTTTCAAAATGTTGAACTATTCTTGTGAACATAAAAAGCAGATTTTTCATCACCAATGTCTTCACCCTCATTATCGTTTGGATGAACCCTTGCAGGTCTCTTAAAGTGAGACAAAGGTCAAATTCAAACGCTTGCATGTCGTTATAGGGTTGAAGTGGAACGGCTGCTGAATCTGGATTAAAGTGTGTGATTGTTGTGGCTTCCCTCGGATCAATAACAGAAATGAACTTCACAGAGTGACAGTGAAGGTAAATTGTAGTGAAGGATGAAGATCACTAACCCCATTTCCAATAATAGGAACACACACACAAACACAGCCTTGGGTGTGACTGTCAGTCATTTAGAGAACAAACTAATCTCCAGAAATAAATGACCGAGGGCAAATTAGTTTTAGAGGAGAATTACCACTTGGAGCTCTGCGTGAAGCCTCACTGTGGCTTTAATTTGGTCATCAGCTGAGTGATAACACCGACTCTATCACGGCAAACCATCTCAGCTGACATCAGCTGCTGCTGTCGGTAAGTGTCTTATTGCAAATAAGTTGTTAAGTAGGGCTACTGCATGTGGTATTCAGGTAATTTACTTTAGTAAAAGTACTACTACTACACTGTGAAAATACTCAAATATAAGTAAAAGCCTTGCATTCAAAACCTTGCTTAAGTGTGTATCAGCAGAATGTAAATAAATGCTGCATTCCATCAGTCGGATATTTCAACTGGGACGCCGGATTTCTGACACGGAAAGTCAGACGAACCACTTCATCCTTCAGTTTATCACAAACATTCATCATCAACACATAAAGGAACACTTCATCCTTCAGTTTATCACAAACATTCATCATCAACACATAAAGGAACACTTCATCCTTCAGTTTATCACAAACATTCATCATCAACACATAAAGGAACACTTCATCCTTCAGTTTATCACAAACATTCATCATCAACACATCTGGAGATACAAGGTTTTACCTGGACAGGAAGAGGATGAAAAACTGTCATCTGAGAAGAAACTAAAGCTGTCAGACAAATGTAGTACAGTAAAAAGTACAATATGTACCTCTGAAATGGAGTAGAAATATACAGTAGCATTAAATGTGCATGACCACCATACTTCAGTTAAGATTTAATTATGTTCCAAAACAAACGACACCAGCTGTATTATGTGTTTGTGTTGATGAGGAACACAACAGAACCACAAGATCAAGGTTGGCGGAGCTGATGTAACATGGGTGTAAGTAGTCGGGTGTAACAGAGACAAGAAGAAGATGTGAGGATGAGGTAACAGAAGACAAGCTGCTCCTCCTCTTGACACCCCGACTGTTGCTCTCCTGACTGCATATGGAAGCTTAATACTGGCCAGAAACTTAAATAAATAAAGTAAAAAAAGAGTATAAACTTTTAACAAATAGCCACACCTGCTTCTATAAGCAATGGGTTCAAAATAAACATTGCAGCATCACTGCAAGTTAATTAACTATGATGAAACCAAAACACACGTGATTAGATCTTCTGACTTCACGGTAAACCAGTTCCCCAGAGAGAGCAGGAAACAACCTGCAGTAAAACACTGTTTACCAGAATGAGGAGCAACACATTTACACAGAGGAACTGTAGGTGGGAGAACATATTACATTAACCGAGCACATCGCCCTGAGATCTGGTGATTGATACGAGGTGTGACGGGAGTCTGCATGCAACGATTTTATGTCATTATGTTCCTTCATACTCCGTCCTTGTCAGACAACGTGATTGACATCAGTGGAAAGTACATTTACTCTTAATGTCGCTAACTTAAGCACTTAAACCATGAGGTACTTGTACTTAAGTATTTCCATTTTCTGCTACTTTATACTTCTACTACACAACATCACAGGGGGAGATATTGTACTTTTTTCTCTAATGCATTTATTTGATTACTTTAGTTTAGTTTTCCAGATTTAGATTAGTAACAAAAGGACAAAGGATGACATACCATGCTATATCATACAATGGTTACCATACACTGGATACGATAAGATACGATAAGATACGATAAGATACGATAAGATACGATACGATAAGATACGATACGACAAGATACGATGGATACGATACCATACCAAACAACACGATTGATATGATACCATATGCTGGACACGATACCATACGATACAACACGATGGATACTATACGATATGATACCATATCATACGATACAAGGAATACCATACAAGGGATATGATACCATATGATGGATACAATACGATACGATATAATTTGATACCATACCATGCCATATGATGGATACCATACCATACCATACCATGCCATACGATGGATACTACACCATACCATACCATGCCATACGATGGATACTATACCATACCATGCCATACAAGAGATACCATACACTGGATACATTAAGATACGATACGATGGATAAGATGGATACGATCAATACGATCAATACGATCAATACGAGATGATTCAACACTTTACGAGACAACACGATGGATACTATACAATATGATACCATATCATATGATACAAGGGATACCATACTCTGAATATGATAATACATCATGGATACGATACAATACGATATAATTCGATACCATACCATACTATACGATGGATACGACACAATCTGATACGAAGCGTTACGTAACGATACGATATGACACAATGGATACTATACCATACCATAAAATGGATATCATACGGTACGATATGTTATTCAGGATGCAAATGTGTTGAATATGTCAATAAGATGTTTCAGTGTTCCAGACTTGTTGGAGTCTGGTCTCTTGTGTGAGGTGAAAGCCTTCAGGGAGAGCAGCTCTCTGACTCCTGCTGTGATGATATGAACATCAAAGACAAACTGACTGCTGCAGAATACTGAAGAACCAGCTCTGAACACAGTACTCAACCGTTGCTACTGAAGACTACTAGTACTGCTACTAGTACACAGTAGCATTATAATAAAATATACCATGAGATGAGACACTGGCTGTCAGAGAGTTAGATGAGAAGATTGACACCACAAGTGGTCGAAGAAGTACTCAGATCTTTTACTGAAGTAAAGATAGCACTATGACGGTGTCTAAATACTCAAAATACTTCAAAATTGTACTTATGTAAAAGTATGTGCTATAGCTGGTATGTGCTATAGCTGGTTCACCAGGTACTATAGATGGATCACCAGGTACTATAGATGGATCACCAGGTACTATAGCTGGTTCACCAGGTACTATAGATGGTTCACCACATACTATAGATGGATCACCAGGTACTATAGATGGATCACCAGGTACTATAGCTGGTTCACCAGGTACTATAGATGGTTCACCACATACTATAGCTGGTTCACCAGGTACTATAGATGGTTCACCCGGTACTATAGCTGGTTCACCAGGTACTATAGATGGTTCACCACGTACTAAAGCTGGTTCACCAGGTACTATAGATGGTTCACCAGGTACTATAGCTGGTTCACCAGGTACTATAGATGGATCACTAGGTACTATAGATGGATCACCAGGCACTATAGATGGATCACCAGGTACTATAGATGGATCACTAGGTACTATAGATGGATCACCAGGTACTATAGCTGGTTCACCAGGTACTATAGATGGATCACTAGGTACTATAGATGGATCACCAGGTACTATAGATGGATCACCAGGTACTATAGATGGATCACCAGGCACTATAGATGGATCACCAGGTACTATAGATGGATCACCAGGTACTATAGATGGATCACTAGGTACTATAGATGGATCACTAGGTACTATAGATGGATCACCAGGTACTATAGATGGATCACCAGGTACTATAGATGGTTCACCAGGTACTATAGATGGTTCACCAGGTACTATAGATGGTTCACCAGGTACTATAGATAGTTCACCAGGTACTATAGCTGGTTCACCAGGTACTATAGATGGATCACCAGGTACTATAGATGGATCACCAGGTACTATAGATGGTTCACCAGGTACTGTAGCTACAATCTAAAGCACATGTACACACCGGGACAGTATAGCAGACACATCCATGCATTCCCCTTATTATTTACCAACATGAAACGCTGAATTGTTGTTTATGAACCAGGGGAATTACTTCCTAATATGCCGCTCTGTGCCAGAAATAACGGCATCACAGCAGGACCTCACGCATTACTTGACAGCGTGTTCACGATGTTTAATGCCATAAAAAGCAAAACTGCAGTCGTCAATATTTCTTAAAGCAGCATCGTGATGCGGGGGATGAACCAGAGGGATTTGAGGGAGGTGAGACCTGCAGACTGAGGACGGCTGTGTGGAGCTGAGAGGGGTCTTTGAAACCTACAGAAAACATTTCTACTTGTAAATGTCTTATAATATCTTCTGCATGAAAACCATGAACTACATTCATTATGTACAAATGATCAGGTGCGTGTGCAGAGTTGATCTCGTGAAATAAAACGAGTGAAATGTGTTTCGCCAAAGACCTTTTTTTCGGTGACGATGTCAAACGTGCAATATCGTGGATGAAAAAAGACTAAAATGTAGTATAAAAAAATACAAACTTTATCAGAATCTCTCTTTATTTGTGTCACCTTCCCCCTTCTCTTCCCCTCCATCGATCCCTCGCTCACTGTTGCTGCTTTGTGTCTGGGTTCATAACGTCTGTTTCTAGCGAGCCGCACGCCAGCTGGTTCACTACAGCCGTACGAAACCCAAAATAAACAATTTTTGCTGTGTTTTAATTGCAATAAACAGATAAAAATGATGCCAAAATAAGCACATAATGATGCAGATTTGTAAAAAGTCTGAACTCATGCTTTGGTACGTCTCTCCGCAAGACGACAAGCAGACAACTTTTTTCTCAAAGAAGCCCGGACCGATCGGTGCTAACGTTGTAAAATAACGTTTCGAGTTGACGACTAAAACTATGAACCACAGAAATGACTATAATGTGACTAAAACGAATAAAACTTTTTGACTAAAGTAGCTGCCAAAGTGAAGAGTGTATGTGAGGGCGTGTTCTGTACATCACAGTTCACACGAGACGTCTCCTCCACTGTGTTAGACAACCACAGTTACATCTTAAAGCTCACACACACTCCCCTCCATCAATAATGCAGCAGCTCTTTTTATTTCTGTGTGATTTGTTTATGCTCGTGGCTGCTGCCAGCCTCATTGTTTTTTCATGAAAACTGTAAACTGCATATTTACAACCTGTTACAAGGCGCAAACAAAGGAAACACGCGGGCATGCAGGCGCCAGAGGTTTGCAAATAGCACCGCAGTTTTGAAGCTGGGGGGTCGTTAATAAACACTTCAGCTCCGTATTAATGTTTCACAAACGTAATGAAATTCTATGTGACTCGTACGTCTCTTTGATTCACAGCAGAGCACGCACCATGACGTCGTCTACAGCAACACTACAGGCTCGCCTGACAGTATTTCTATGATGAGATAATGAAGTCGACCTTGACCTTTGACCTATTTTTTTCTTCCTTTCTTCAGACTCTGGAAGACGTGTTTGTAAGATCGAGCTGAAAGAAGAGCGCGGGCTGCATATCTTTGCCAAATCAAATATCGGTCTTATTCATCTCTCTGACCGGCATCATCACTCTGCGCACACACACACACACACACACACACACACACACACACACACACACACACACACACACACACATCACCACGCTGATAAACACACAGCAAATGAACACACAGATACACACACACCATATGTCAGGAAAGTCAATTTGATGGAGCACTTTCCGCAGCCAACATGGCTACTAAACACACACCTTGGCAGTGATGAATGTAGTGACTGGTAGTGTGTGTGTGTGTGTGTGTGTGTGTGCACTGGACTGGGAGACACAGATTGACTATGTGTGTGTTTATGGTCTCCGTTCAGCTGCATTATTGACACGTTTATTGCTGTTGTTTTAGAATCAAACATAACTCTTTTATTGCCGTGATAATAACTTACTGTGGTTTGTGCAATTCAAAATATAAAACCTCCAATGTCACGGTAATAAAACATGAATTTAAAAATCTTAACTCAATCTACTGTTACACCACGATGTTTTGATTAGTTTTGGTGTTTTTAAGAATGGAGGGATGTTGGGACATAAATATATACACATATATATATATATATATATATACACACATATACACATATATATATATATGTATATATATATATATATATATATACATATATATATATATATACACACACATACTATTATTTATGTGTATATATATAGATATATATCTATCTATATATATAGATATATATATACGTATATATATATAAATAATATAATATTGAGGGGATGTTTCCTGGAAAGAATTATTTAATCTGGTGCATATTATAGTAAAAATAAACTTTAGTTTTTAGAGTTATTTTTACTTTAAGTTTAGTGAGTTGAGTTTATATGCAGTCGTTGAGGATTTGTTTTGAAATAACTTTTCCATTAGAAAAAAATTTGCAGGCAATATTTATTCAGTGAGCTGAATAAATAAAACAACATTTCTAGAGAGGCAGAATATCTCGAATCAGTGTTTCTAGAAATCCTTGACTTCACGCGTGACCCTGAAGGTTCCCACCGTCGAACTGGGCTTAAAAGACGACCTCATGTTACTCTCTTCTTCTACTCTCTCTTTTCCTGTCCCTTCAAGGTAAAACTCTGCACCAACACCACTTTTAATTAACTTCTTTAGTCGTCGATGAGATAAACAACTGCATCTGAAATGTAACCAGGAGAAGCAGCAGCGGGATCTTTATCTCTCGCTCACACACACACACACACACACACACACACACACACTCACACACACACACACACACACACACACACACATTCTCTCATACAGTGCTCACACATTCATTCCACCAAAAATCAATAAGCTTTTCCTGTGGCAAATGAGGAAATGATAAAGGAAGGGAAGAAGGAAGATGCACAGGAGGTGTTGAGAAGCGTGTAGGCGTGTACTGTACTGTGTCTGTGTGTGTGTGTGTGTGTGTGTGTGTGTGTGTGTGTGTGTGTGTGTGTGTGTGTGTGTGTGTGTGTGTGCAGCAGCCACTAAACATCCCTCAACGTCAAACCTTCTCACCACCAAGCCACCACGAGTCTCATGTGGATTTCAATTGGTCATACAGGTAGAAGGAGGGGGGGGCTTTGACCTAATTTCAGAGACTGTATGAAAATGAATAGGGAAGGCAAAATGGTAGATTAGTTTTATGTATATATATATTTTTTTTATCACCATCGATGTATAGGTCAGCCCTCTCTTACAGGATCAATAAAATAAAAAAAAACGAAACAAGACTTCTCAAATGAAGCCTTTAGTTTAATCTCCATACACATTCCGGTCTCCTCCAGCATTTGAACCAATACCGTCGAAAAGTAACCGTAATTCATAGATATCCCACAATTTCTTTCCCGTATGTTATCCACGTAATCGTGAACGAGGCCTTGTGTTTGTCTTGTGTTTTAGGGCCCTGGACACCAAAGAAAAACCCGCCGTCCCTCCTCTGTGTTTTTAGACCACAATCTAGAAGAGAAAGTTTGTCCGTTCTGGGCTACCGTAGAAACACGGCGGCCTCCGTGAAGGCGACCCGGCTCATTCTAAGCTCATGACAACGCAAGAGTTCTTAGTTTCAGGTGATTATACACGAAGGAAAACACACTCATTAGTATTATATTCCATTTCCTGTCAGCTATCTAAACGCAACACCGTTCCTTTAGGTGCGTTTCCATCGTTGTGGCGTTTCAGCGCGCACGGCGGGAGAACCTGATCGCGCTCGTGCGAAAACGAAACGTTGGACTCACAGACGGTGTTTTCAAATTCATCAGCATCTCCAGTGGTCACGGTCTGACTGTGAGATAAAGTCTGTGTGGCCTCCAGGCGCCCGCCACAAATGAGACCATTCATCTTTGCTACCATACATGGCAACTAACACGGCCGCACACACACACACACACACACACACACACGCACACACGCACGCACGCACGCACGCTGCTGTTTAATCCGCTCATTCTTCTCTACAGCCACAGCAGGTATTTCACCTGCTGTTGTTTCCCTTTTATTACAGACAGCATCCTCTCTCCAAACCTCGGCACAGCTCTTATGACCGGCTTCGTCCTGAAGGGTTCAAGATTCACCAGATAACGTCTCGGAGGCTCCGAGGGGAAACTAGAAATTACATTTAGCACTTTAACACCAAACAGGGTTTCTGAGGAGAGCAACCAGTCCTCCAAAACTAAACGACAACAACACCAAACATTGTTCGGGGAAGTGTTGAAACAACAGGACTTTAACCCAGGAGACCAATGTTAGTGTCCTCAGGGAAACCAAAAGTAAATGTGGACTTATTTTAGAGAGAAAAAGATTTAACTAATAGAAATCACCATGGAACTTATTTCAGACTTATTATTTTAAAGTTTTCTGAAAATGTCTGTTTGTATATGCAAAAAGGGCATTATCCTATTCAGTATGTAAGACCTATGTGACGTCTTTAGATGACTTGTTTTGTCCAAAACCTCAAGATTATTTCATTAACTATCAACTGAGAAAGAAAAGCAGCTCACAAAGAAACACGTTTGATCTCGAGAACGTTTTTAATTTAAAAAAATGATTGAGCGATAAACCAATTAATCCGATTAATCGATTAACCGACGTATGGCTTCAGGTCTGACCTCAGTCTCGAACCTTAAAGAACTGGGAATGCCTAAACATAAGTTTGATAGGGCTTTTGTAGTAGATATTCCAGAACGTTCTTTTACTTTGTAATTCTACACAAGGAAAAGCACTAGAAGTCTCTTCGTGCGACACAAGAACAAAAGGTTTTTATCTGTAGCACTTTAGAAACATATAAACTAAACTACTGGAGACAAAGATGGTGACGTGTCTGAATCTCATCCCAGAGATTCCTCCCAGAAAAAGAAAGAAAGAGACTTGAACCATTTGTTCCCTCTAAGTGAGGAGAACTCCTCATGGACATCCAATAATTTCCGTTGAGTTTTGTGAAAACCGTGCAGAATATTAATGAGCTGACCTTTCGGGCTGTCGGGTGCAGGTGAAGTGGGCGAGTGTACAAAGGAGTCACATCCCATTTTATTCCAGCACTCAGAGTGGAATCTTTAGTTAAAATTATCATAAAATATATAAATGATGTTATTAAATAATATCTGTGACTGACAGTGAAGCAAAACACACGAGGGATTCATTAATGTTACCAGTAAACACACACACACAGACACACACAGATCCTGGGCTGTGTGTGTGCAGGTCAAGAGTTCAGAGGTCAAACGCGACGTTCACATGGAGGTCAAAGTTGTTTGGTTATCAGATCTGTCCAGCTGTGAGCGTGTGTGAATATAAATTATTGATTTAGTAACAGATCTGAAAGCTTTTGACATTGATCTCTTCCCCTTGTGAATCGGGAGAGAGCAGGAAGGATCGGGGGTGTGTGTGTGTGTGTGTGTGTGTGTGTGTGTGTGTGTGTGTGTGTGTGTGTGTGGGGGGGGGGGGGTAAGTGATAAGCTTATGGAACGATAAACCCCTCAGGTGATAGATTGATTGATTCAAGGTCCAACATGTCCAGATGGAAGACATGATATTATATATATAATATTCAGGTATTTACCCCTCAAATTTTGGATGGTAAATTTAAGGGTTCACTCAAAACGCAGAGATAAATAATTGATGAATAAATGAACTGTAATATATTAACTTATTTAAATGGATTACATGCAAAGTTTTAAGGGGTAAAGACTCCTAAGGACCTTCATTTGTGTGGATAAATTAATGGACTGAAAGATATTATGGTATTTAATTGGTTTATATGCAGTTTAAATTTGTCTAAAAATGTTTCCACTATGAATGAAAAGTTAACGTTTTTACAAGGTTTACATCAAAGGATAATTTTCATTGTTTTTGGTCACTTTTAAAGCTTTATTGTCTCCGTCTAAGGACATCGGGACCTGGTTAAATCTTCTTCTTATTGTTGTTATTATTGTTGTTGTTGTTGTTATTATTATCATTATTATTAACAAATTGTATTTTATAAGATGTAAAATCTTAACTTAAAAGTAAAATAAATTCAGTGGAGTAGAAAGTACTATATTTACCCCTGAGATGTAGGAGAGGAAAAGTAGCACAAAATGGAAATACTCAAGTAAAGTATAAGTACCTCAAGACTGTACTTGAGTAAAAGGACTTAGTTACATTCCACCACTGCAAATCAGTATCTTTCACTTCTTTAATTCGTCTGATGACACACTTTGTCTCTCTTACGGTTTCCTCAGAAACAACATTTTAATAATACATATTTTTATGAGCCTTTATTTAATCGTCTTCTACACAAGAGATGATGTCGAGGAAAGTTCCCCATTTACGGAGCTCAGATACTTTCAACATGTACATTATACGTGTGTGTGTGTGTGTGTGTGTGTGTGTGTGTGTGTGATGATGGGACTGTCAGGAGATAATTGTCCTCTGAATGTTAGAGTCTCATCATACACGGGTCGGCCTGGAGTCAACAGTATCAGTGTTATCATCCTGCACAGATTCTATTGATCCTGTGCACCACACACTCACACACACACACACACACACACACACACACACACACACACACACACACACACAATATAATACTGTGTGAGGGGTGAAAATCTATTTAGAATAACAAACTGACGCTGTCCAGCCTCCCATGTATCAAAGAGGAAATAAATCCCATAATAAGAGAGGTGTTTCTGTGGTGCACTTACTGGCCTAACAGTGTTTGTGCCTGATGGCAAGGTTGTATTAAATTGTGCATATGATGCTCTTTAACACACACACACACACACACACACACACACACACACACACACACACACACACACACACACACACACACACACACACACACACACACACACACACACAGGTAACATCAGCTCTGGTGATATTCCACTATATTACCCGCCGTGTGCTGGTGTTGGTGGAGTGCTTGTACACTGAGCTCTGGTCCCTCGGGGATCTGGTGAAGGTCATATTTAACCAGCTGACATAACACTCCTCCTCCTCCTCCTCCTCCTCCTCTTTCTCCTCCACCTCCTTCTCCACCTCCACCTCCTCCTGCTCCACCTCCTCCTCCTCCTCCACCTCCTCCACCTCCTCCTCCACCTCCACGTCCTCCTGCTCCACCTCCTCCTCCTCCTCCACCTCCTCCACCTCTTCCTCCACCTCCACCTCCTCCGGATGTAACAGCAGCAGAGAAGGTGCTGATAACATGTCAGAGAAATTCACACCTTTGGAACGAAGGCTGTCATTCCACAATTAACAGATTAGTGAGGGCGCAAAGCAGTCAGTCATTTTCAACATCATGTTTAAAATGATTCAAACCAATTATTATCAATTTTAATTAAATTTCACGTGTTGTTTTGTCTATAAAATGTCTAAAAATAGTAAAAGGAAAATCATAAAACATCTTGTTTTGTCTGACCAACAGTCCAAAAAAACTAAATATTCAGTTTTTCTTTGAGTCAGTGAATGTTTTTGCTTAAAGAAATATCATAAATGTTAAATTAATCGTAGGATTGATCGACTAAAACCTTCACTTTTAAAAGATACAGATATCTTGATGTTATTTTCTGTTATAGTCCGTTGAAAATAAATATGATGCGTTCTATAATATTTGACATAATGTCTTCTAGAACACATATTTTCGCAACAAGACACAATTTCGTTTTTGTTTGGGATATTTTTGGGATAAGTCTCCGTTTTCTCAACCTTACATGATAAAAATCTATTGATCCATCTAAAGTTACAAACTCATGATTGTGATTAATCTGCAGATTGTTTTCTTGATTAGGCTATAAATCCTTCGGGGTATAAAATATCAGGAAATTGTAGGAAAAGTCAGTCACAATGTCCTAAAATCCTCAAATGTCTTGTTTAGTCGGAACATCAATCCAAAATTCAAAGATATTCAGTTTTTGATCAAACGAGACAAATAATTGGCAGATTAATCCACAATGTTTCCGTTTCTTGTTTGATTGCTTCATAAATGTAGCTTAAGACCTGTGTGTGTTTCCTTTTTACATAAATGCAACATGTCACAGACAACTATGGTAAATAAAGTGAGAAGTAATTTAAATATTCATTACAAATGAAATATTATGACGTAAATTGTCCCCAGTAAATCTTCTCTGTAATCAGCGAGGAGACCTCGACATGTGAAAAGCTGCATATTTGATTACTTATTTCATTCAGATTATTCTCCCCGCAGCGTCTTCTGTAAAAAAAAAAAAAAAAAAAGCACATGCTGCTTTTGAAGAGTTTCACTCAAAACCATGAATATGTAATTTCTTTTTTGGGGGGTTTAAAGATAAGGGAGAATTAAACCTATCTGATTGTGAAACTGCTGAGTGCTGCATTCATTAATCCTTTGATGCTTGCCTCTTCAACATTTTCCCATTAAGAAGATGAAGAATCAACATGTAGGCCGGGTAATATATACATATATATGTATATATATATATATATTTTTTTTGTTATTATCGATGCTCTTGGTGGATGCTAGCCTCCGGAGCTCAGACAGACAGTTGGTGGCACATATGCCCGCTGAGGCTGGCCGCCTGGCCGCCTGGCCGCCTGGCCACCTGGCACGGTGTCGCTGGGGCTCGGCCAAACAGATGAGCCTGTAATTGTGTTTGGTTTAATGGTGACGAGAGCGTGTACAGGGATTTTACACACTCTGATAGAGAGGAGCCTTTTCTAGTTTTTCTATAGTTGGATGTTTTGGTTTTGGAGTGGGAGGAGTTCCCATTCATTTATCCTATAGACAATGTTACGTGACTCTGAGCACTTCTATTTCATATATTCTATTCTATTATATATATATATATAATGGTTTAGTTGTATACTATATATTTTATATTATATTTAAATGTATATATTTTAAATGTTATGTTATATATTCTATGGTTTATTCTTTATCTAACATATTTTATTTCATAAATATTATATTTCTATATATTCTATCTTTTGCAAAAAAAAATAATTCTCATTTCTACTGTGTTTCTTTTCTTTTCATGCATTTTGTAGTAGCGTTTGTTGGCGGAAGCCTGAGAACGACTGCTGCACTGTAATTGTTGTGCATGCGACAAATAAAGATTTGAAACTTAAAATTCCTACTGCTTGGATCGGCATGAAACTCTCCCGGTTGAATCACCGGTACAAAAGAAATAAGACTGCATTAGAAACCAGAAGGGCACAGATCTCCAGCAGCCAAGGCCACTTCCATAAGTGAAATATTATTTGTGTATCCGCCCACGTGATTCGCATCTGTTTCTAAATGTAATGTACGGTTCTTTCCTTATTCTTCTGACCGGCTTATTCACCAAAGTCCTGTTGTTACGTTACGCCGTAACTTCGGCCACGTAGAGCGTCACAGTTAGAGAAAACTGGCTGATTGATACGTTTGTTACGTTATCCAGGAGGGTTTGGTGTTTCCATGTTAAGTCACTTTAAAGATATCATTGACTGAAAGATTTTAAATGGGAACACAGAACAGGGACAAAACAATAGACACCAAAAAAAAAAGAACTATCCATCTCCCTCGGGAGGCAACTAAAGCTCACAATCCCCAATTTTGAATCCCATGTTTAAAGTGATTTTCATCTCCTCAGACCAGCCACACACACACACACACACACACACACACACACACACACACACACACACACACACACACACACACACACACACACACACACACACACACACACACACACACACACAAGTCATCTGAGCGCCTAAACCCTGAGAACCATTTCACAAAAGAACAAAGATAATCCATAATTTGAACCATTGTTGCCATGGTGACAGGGCACACACACACACACATACACACGCACACACACACACACTACTCTCACCAGTCTGTGTGTAACTTTGAACCACTGGTACGAGTCAGTTTACTGCAGGGCGACATGAAGGGGGCATCCGCGCTGATATGAAGGTTTAAGTTGGACTATGATGGTGGATGAAGAGGAAAACACGGGACAATTATAAGTTGACCTAGAAAACCTAGAGTAAACCTAACGGTGTCCCAAAGTTTCTCAGTTTTAGCTCTAACACAACGTGATGGTGACTCATTCCCTCATTGAGAAAAATAATGAATAAAAGAAACCACCTTAAAGAATAAGGTTGTATATTTTTATAATTCTCAACAAATCCTATAAAAAGACCCCCCCCCCCCAAAAAAAAAAACAATAATGAATTGATCCAACAAACAAGTATTGTCTGTGTATCCAAATCCTGCTATTTTATTCCTCTGTGCCATTGAGCTCCATTAAAGTCATGTGAAGTTTTTTTAATACTATTTGGTCATAAACCAATGGACACATTTAAGATTTGACCATTCATCCTGAAGGGAACATGAATGTTTTAAACAAATGTAATGGCAATCCATCCAATAGTTGTTGGGATATTTAACTCGGATCCAAAATTGTTAACCTCATGGTGGCGCTAGAGGGAAAAAGTCAGAGGATCACCAAAGTCATTAGGATTCATCATCTAGGAACCATGAACGTCTGAACCAAATTTCATGACAATCCATTTGTTAGTTGTTGAGATATTTCAGTCTGGATCAAAGTGGTGGACCAACAGACCCTCACTGCCATCCATAAAGCCGTGACGCTAATGGAGCATGAAACGTGGTTCATGTCCCCCTGAGGATGAATTGTTAACACTTTACATCTAGCGCCTTCATCTGGTCAAAAGAAATCAGACTGAATGATCGCCATCCGAATGTGGAAACAATGTCTTCCAGAATTAGAAAGAGATAATTGTCCAACCCAATATTCTTGATATTTCTGCGGCATCCTGATGAGATGAAGAGTCTAGTTGATGACAGATGGAAGATACTGCCTCTGATTTATGAGGCAGTTCAATCACTTTAAGTGCACCTTGTAAAAAATAAAAATGGAGGCCAAACGCTCGGATATGAACCCTGCTTGTATTACACACACTCCCCCAATCACATTCACAAAAAGTACTCTCTTTGAAGCTCAAACACCCCCCATCCGCCTCCACAGACATCAGAGTCCCAAATATGTGATTGTTCATTAACCTCAACCCCCCGTCTGCAAATAGCAACACACACACACACACGCACGCGCGCACACACACACACACACACACACACACACGCACACACACACACACCGTTATTAGTGTTTCATTCTGCTTATCTCGCCTCTCTTCTTTCTGTTTTGCTTTGCAGCTCCATTACTCCGAGACTGCTCCGTTCCAAAGTCCTGAGAGGGAACCAGGAAATCTGAAGATTCGTGACAAGGACAAAACAATTCCCAAAGCAAAGCATGAAGCTCCAGTATGTTTACAGTCATGAGGGGACCAGGGGTCGCAACGACAACGAAACGGATAATTCTGTTTTATCACAACTTGGGACTTGTGTTTCCAGGGATGGCAACGTCCTTTTGGTGGCTGATATCCCAAAAACTGTTCACTGGATTGGCCCCCAGAGGATGACTCTCCTTTTCCTTCACCATGAGGTTGAGTTCAGACTTGAGGTGAGGTGTTTCAGAGCAAAATTTGTCAACAACTACCATGACATTTTATACAGACATTCATGGTCCCCAGAGGATGAATCTTTGATATACACTGAATTTTACCTCCTGCCTTTTCATCTACCACCACCAGCAGGTCAAAATAAATCTCATTTATTTAGCAAAATATCTCTACGTATACATACATATGTACACACACATATTCGTGGTCCCCAGAGGATGACTCCTACTGAATTTCGTTAACCTTTAACTTGTCCTCTTGCCCAACCATGAGCTTGAGTTTGGAGTTGAGGTGAGGTGTTTCAGAGCAAAATTACTAATGAATGGATTGCCATGAAATTGTGTACAGACATTCATGGTCCCTAGAGGATGAATCTTTGATCTACACTCAAATAACTTCCTGCCTTTTCATCTAGCACCACCATCAGGTAAAACATTGTTTTCATTTAAATCTCTATATCTACAAGATGGATTGCCTTGAAATTTTGTACAGGCATTCATGGTCCCCAGAGGATGACTCCTACTGACTTTGGTTCACCTTTAACTTTTCCTCTTGCCCCACCATGAGCTTGAGTTTGGAGTTGAGTTGTTTCCGGGTAAAATTCGTCAACAACCATTCAATGGATTTCTACGAATGTGTTCATTTCCCCCAGGGGATGAATCATCTGCTAAGTCAGTAAGTCTTCCCATGATCGACAGCGAACGGTAAAAAACACCAAGTAAACATCAATAAAAGACAGAGAGGAAGAAGAACAGTGCAAATAGTTCAAAATAAGAAACAAAAACAAAAAACTTTTGCAAATGTTTTATGTGGAAGGAAATGCATTCAAGACGATTGTTAGGCCTTGAGGTTACGCTCAATGTGTTTTGTGACCACATGGTGCCTTTAACATTGTTATTGTGAGCATGCGAGCACGCTGATGTTGTTAGCATTTAGCTCAAAGCACTGCTGTTTCTAAGCATGGCCTCACAGAGCCGCCAGCGACACTCTGTTTTGTTGCTGTTTGTTCTGTAGTGCAGTCACACCAGCACTTTATTTGCAGCTGAGAGCGAGACAGAGCGCACCCGGAATATTGGTAATAATCCCTCTTTGAAGGTCAAATTGTATCAGGAACTCGAATTTGTGACGGATGTTTGCGGCTTAAAGTTTGAATAATACATTTTCTCTTTGCATTTGTTTTATCCTCCAAATAAGTAGTTCAGATGCATAACTGATAGAATATAACGGCCTAAAAAAAGACCCACGGTTGTAATAAACCGACACTACCCTTTAAAATTCAACCGCGAGTTTCTAACGCTCCGGTCAGTCGCCGCTAATGCCGGGGTGGAGACTGAGAGCATGAGCCGAGACCTAAATCCTTATCCTGTGACATTCATTTTCACTCATTCACACTCTGATAACAGTCACACCGCGACACATTCAAGTCCAACCGAGTCGCTCTCTCATTATCTGCCTCCGCTGTTATCTTTCTCCTTCCACTGCAATTCTCTGCCGAGGCACCCGGCTGTGAGCGAGACAGATGAACACAGAGGGAGGAGGATAAAGATGGGGTGAAAGATATATATATATATATATAAAAAAGACTCCAGTAGCTCAGGATGGTTGCTGAGACAGCAGAGCCTGGCCCGAGTCTGGCTGATGTCTCACAGCAGTGTGTGAACCAACACTGCAAGTGGAAGAAGACGAAGGAGCGTATATATATATATATATATATATATATATATATATATATTCCGATTAATACCAGACAATCGGGCCCACTCCACTTCTGGACAAAAATCAAAACTCATTACGCTCTGCAGGCGAGAGACGCAGCGTAAGTCTGCTGATGTGCACTTTTTATGCAAACATGTTATCACAGATGGGAAGCTACGGGAAAGGGGCTTCATCTGCTGACGCTAATGGGAGAAAAGGAAGAGAGGAAGAAACGAAGGAGGGAAAAAAGATCATTCAAACCACTCGCAGAACGATAATGGTCATTCACACCTCCACGGGCTGACAGAGCAGCTATTAAAGGGGGGGAGGGGGGGGGGGGGGATTACATGGATCGTGCATGTTTGTGAGCTGCAAATACCTCATGTGATGCGGGTCATGAGAGGCCTGCATGGAACAAAGGGAAAGTTGTGTTTGAGCTCCCCCCGAGGTTTGGAAACCGAGCAGCTTCATGGCACGTCGGTGCCGCCCTCTAGTGGCGGAAACCAGCGTTTCGATCACATCCTTTACCTTTCGACATGACTCAGTATTGCAGGATTGGAAACGCTTTAGTTTGAAGAAGTTTCCCGGAAGAAGAAAGAAAAAGAAAGTGTGTAATTTGGAGCTAATTGAAGGGTGCAACGGAAGAGAGGTGATCTCTGCTCACTGGTTCTGGACTCAGGTACTGAGGGAAAGAGGAGACACTCGGCGCTGTCTTGGCAACTATTTCCATTAAAGTCCACCTTCAATTAAGGAGTTAAGGAAGTATCACCGTTCAGCAAGATCTGCAGACGCTACATAGATTATTCAATGCATGTTACTATTTATGGTCAGTTGTCTCCGAAAATAAGACACCATAAAGTCAATAAAGCCCAGAGTCAAATCCAGTATATATCTATCATGAAGTAAAGATATAAGATAGAGTGATGTTAGTGTATTCATAATCCTGCAATGTACATGCATTTTTTCCTTAGACTGCTGATCATTTGGAAAGCCAACTGATTCCATAACCTGTCATTTACTAGACTGATATGAACATATAAACACAGCCGTCACATATTTAAGGTTTTCTTTCTTTTGAGTTTTTTTGTTGAGGACCTTGTGACTACTTGTCCACCCCCCCCCGCCCCCCCCCACACACACACACACACACACACACACACACACACACACACAAAGACTTCTTAAAACCAAAACTTAAACCTTTAATTCCAACTAATTGCTGCGTAACGTAGAGAGTATTCTAGTTAGTGCACAGCAGGTCAGCTGCAATTTCTCTGCAGGCAAGCACACAATTACACACACACACACACATATATATATATATATATATATACGTATATATATGGATCATTTCCTTCAAGGAAGCCAACAACTGTCAAAAATCAACACAGCTCAATCAAACTAAAATATCCGTCTCTGAACTTTGTCTATATTTTCATTATAATTAGCACCAAATCACATCCTGGACCCTTCTGGGAAATTGTTATAAAGTTACAGAACCCTAAAATGAAGCAGGTTTTAAGGCGTCTCAAGAGAGATTCTTCACTTATTGGGGACTTTTTTAAAGTGTTGCCGTAAATTGGCGGAGGTTGTGTCAAAATCTAGTTTTGAAATTTATTGTCGAAACACGTTTTTTTTTCCTCATAAATATAAGATTATACCTTATAATAACAAAAACATAATGATAATAACCAATTAAAACTCTCAGATAAATACCCACAAAAGGATGCTAAGACTCGTGGTGGAACATCTACGTTCATGTTATTTATTTATTTATTCGGACAATGCCAATATTTGTTCAAAACACCCGAAAACAAATGCAAGAGTTTCACATGTTCTGGTTGTTCTGCTGCAGAAAATACAGAAAAATGGCGATTTAAAATGTCCCAGAGCAAAAGGTGCCGCGCTGCATCCATCTTCTTTTGGGAGAGAACAGCTCTGGTGACTTAGGAACACTTAGGTTTCAAACTTGCATCCCCCTTTTCTCCCACCGACGACTGATTTCATGGGTTATTAACTAATTAGTTGTTTGGTCTATAAATTGTCAGAAAATGGTTCAAAATGTTTGCATGACGTCCTCAAATCTCTTGCAACTCAAATATATTCAGTTCACTGTCACAGAGGAGAACAGAAACCAGAGAACGTCGACGTTTAAGGAGTCAAACAGTCCAAAACCCCCAAACGTTATACTGCTTAGAACAGAAACACAACGTACTCACATTTAAGAAGCTGGTACCGGCAGATATTTGGCTTTCTTCGTGTTTAACAGCAGTTCTGGGTCGTTTTCTGCTCCTGTTGTCACATTTTTCTCTCTCTGGTTTTGATTTTTACTGCAATATTTAAATTCTGCTCTTCTATGGAAACGGAACAATCATGACTAGAAGGAGAGAGAACTCAAACGTGTCTTTAGTGCAGAATAACACAGTTATAATGCCATAAATAAGAAAAAAAGAAAAACAAATCCAGTTGAATTTCTTTGATAATTTCTTTTACAAAAATTGGAAAAAAGTGGGCTCTATATATCCACATTTTTACCAAGTGCTACCAATGTTGGAAGAAAAATGGAGGCTCCAAGTGCTGCATGTATTAATTTATTTACATTTTTACAACCTCTTCTTACAGAAAATGTGTCAGCAACGTTTAACTTCTTGACTCTTATTTATTTTGTGAGTTGATGGACTAATTGTTTTAGCTCTAAATGTGCAAAATATGCACCGTCACATCAACGTGGTCCGGGGGGCAAGTCACGTGACCGGGGAGGTTTCACCCCCCCTAAAACCCTCAAAACCCCCAAAACATGAGAGACTGAATCTACTTTCAGATTATAATACGAAGCTAAACTCTGTCATGTGGGGGAAACTTCCTCAGCAGACCGATTAGGTCCAGAGTCCCCCTCTCTCTCTCCCTCTGAGCTCTCTCTCTCTCTCTCTCTCTCTCTCTCTCTCTCTCTCTCTCTCTCTCCCTCTGAGCTCTCTCTCCCTCTGAGCTCTCTCTCTGTCTCTCTCTCTCTCTCTCTCTCTCTCTCTCGCTCTCTCTCTCTCTCTCTCTCCCTCTCTCCCTCTGAGCTCTCTCACTCTCTCTCTCTTTCCCTCTCTCTCCCTCTGAGCTTTCTCTCTCTCCCTCTGAGCTTTCTCTCTCACCCTCTGAGCTCTCTCTCTCCCTCTGAGTTCTCTCTCTCTCTCTCTCTCTCTCCCTCTGAGCTCTCTCTCTCTCTCTCTCTGGCTCTCTCTCTCTCTCTCTCTCGCTCTCTCTCTCTCTCTCCCTCTCTCCCTCTTTCCCTCTCTCACTCTCTCTCTCTTTCACTCTTCCCTCTGAGCTTCTCTCTCCCTCTGAGCTTTCTCTCACCCTATGAGCTCTCTCTCCCTCTGTTCTCTCTCTCTCTCTCTCTCCTCTCTCTCTCTCTCTCTCTCTCTCCCTTCTCTCTCTCTCGCCCTCCCGCTGAGCTCTCTCTCCCTCTGCTCTCTCTCTCTCTCTCTCTCTCCCTCTGAGCTCTCTCTCTCTCTCTCTCTCTCTCTCTCCCCCTCTCCCTCTCTCTCTCTCTCCCTCTGAGCTCTCTCTCTCTCCCCTCTCCCTCTCTCTCTCTCTCTCTCTCTCCCTCCGTCTGAGCTCTCTCTCCCTCTGAGCTCTCTCTCTCTCTCTCTCTCTCTCCCTCTCTCCCTCTCCTCTCTCTCTCTCTCTCTCTCTCTCTCCCTCTGCGCTCTCTCTCTCTCTCTCCCCTCTCCCTCTCTCTCTCTCTCTCTCCCTCCCTCTGAGCTCTCTCTCTCTCTCTCTCTCTCTCCCTCTCTCTCTCTCTCTCTCTCTGAGCTCTCTCTCTCTCTCCCTCTGAGCTCTCTCTCTCTCTCTCTCTCTCCCTCTGAGCTCTCTCTCTCCCCCTCTCCCTCTCTCTCTCTCTCCCTCCGTCTGAGCTCTCTCTCCCTCTGAGCTCTCTCTCTCCCCCTGTCCCTATCTCTCCCTCTCTCTCTGAGTCCTCTCTCTCTCTCCCTGCCCCTCTCCCTCTCTCTCGCTCTCTCTCTCTCTCTCTCTCCTCCCTCTCCCCTCTCTCTCTCTCTCTCTCTCTCTCGCCCTCTGAGCTCTCTCTCTCTCCCTTTGAGCTCTCTCTCTCTCTCTCTCTCTCTCTCCCTTTGAGCTCTCTCTCTTTCTCTCTCTCTCTCCCTTTGAGCTCTCTCTCTCTCTCTCTCTCTCTCTCTCTCTCTCTCCCTCACGCATATGTCGGTAATATTCCTGCAGCGTGCGGTCGGAGGGTAGTTCCTTTAATGACAGGGGAAGCCTGAGCCGACTCCTTCTGCGTAAACAGGCGTAGCTGCTGCCATCTGGTTGGCCTCCGCTTCAGAGCAGGACAGCCCGTTCAGCTCCTCTCAGAATGTTTAGGACGTTAACCCGAACTCACACCCTCAGGGTGGAAAGGGTCGGCCCATTCAATTACAAAACATACGTATTTCTATTTATTATCTCGCTTACTTTTCTCCGATGTAATATTAATGTTATTTGTGTTTTTACGCGTGACATTTTTCAGATTTTAAATCTCAACGGGATCATCCGGGATAAATAAAAGTTAAATAAATGGAGGGGAATGAGACTTTTGAGGAGCTCACAGTTCTGACAAAATTCAACAGCATCGTTTCGACCACAAATAACGTCCCTGTTACATATGGGGACCATTTCTAAAACTGTTCATAGTGAACAAGAACTTAACAACTAATAACTTGTTTCGTTTAGAGGTTCATTTAATGATGTTTCCATTGATCAACCGATTGTGCATTTGTCAATAAAACGCCACCAAAAGAACTTAAAGAAGTTCTATATCCTACAACCCAAGATGAGCCTTTGGTTGGAGTCATTTTTTTGACCCGTTTATGCCTTTGTTTGACAGAGACAGTGGAGAGAGACAGGAAGCAATGACGGTCAGCTGGGAACCGAACCGGAGTCCCGTGATCAAGGGCCCCCAACGACTCGGCTATTGGGGGGCCCGAAAGCAGCGTTAGATTGTTTGATATCTCAAAACCTGGACGCATGAAACCAAATTATTCACACGGCTCTTCATCACTAACGGTGAGAAATATGTTTGTTTTGTTTTTTAGTAATTTGGGTGAACTAAAAATGAATGATAGTTGTTGCCGCTGACCCAAAGTTATTGCAGGATTGAGTCCTTAAAGAGCTCAGAAAGATGGACCCCACAATGATTTACTAGCCGAGGGTGTGACGTCGGGAACTGATCTTAGATCAGATCAGCCTCCTCCCGCCTCTCTGGGACAAACAGACCTCTTTATTCGTGACACCAAAAGGCACAGCAGCTACGAGCTTAAGGATCTCAATAAATGCACCTGTATGTGGGGGGGGGGGGGGCTCTAACCCTTCACAGGAACCACACAGAGCGAGTGTGCGGCTGACAGCGAAGCATTCATACACAGAGAGCGAGGTCTGAGGGAGGAAAGCACTCAGCCGCCACAAAAGAACGGCTTTTCGCTCCTGCAGCAGTCTCACGTCTGTGATGCGAGTTTCATTTGAATCACAAAGAAACAAAAAAGGGCTTTCTCAAAGCTTCGACACTGAATGCACCGACGGGAAGAAGAGAAAAAGAAGAAAAAGAAGAAGAAGATGAAGCGGCACGAAACGACAAGAAAACAACATTAAAATGCAAAGAAGTTTTGTAATTCTGCACCGCGTCGTTATCCAGATAAGCACACAAACATATGCGACTTCTGACCAGTTACACCCTTCTGTTCCCATGACCGGCTGTGTGTGTGTGTGCGTGTGCGTGTGCGTGTGTGTGTGTGTGTGTGCGTGTGTGTGTGTGTGTGTGTGTGTGTGTGTGTGTGTGTGTGTGTGTGTGTGTGTGTGTGTGTGTGCGTGCGCGCGTGCGTGTGTGTGTGTGTGTGTGTGCGTGTGTGTGTGTGTGTGTGTGTGTGTGTGTGTGTGTGCGTGCGTGTGCGTGTGCGTGTGCGTGTGTGTGTGTGTGTGAGATACAGCGAGTGTGTGTTTGAGCCTGTTGTGCCAACAGAGAAGTCGCCGGGACAAACTGTGGGAGGCAAACAGAAGAGAGTGAAAGGAGAGAGGAGAGCCGAGCGGGGCGAGCGGGGCGAGCGAGGCGAGAGGGGCGAGAGGGGCGAGCGGGGCGACGGCAGAAAGAGAGAACTCAAGCAGAAGCAAACGTCGCTCTCTGAAGGACTCGCTCTCATTGGTACTTCATTGGTCTCGACCTTGCGTTTGACCCACGGCGAATGCAGTCAGCAATGACACCGCCACTATGCAAGCCACACACACACACACACACACACACACACACACACACACACACACACACACAGGAATGCTGCTTCTGTTATTGTCTTTAAATGCTAAACTCAGGCCAAGGCCTCGCCAGGGTTTGAAAAACAAAATAACAGCCGTGCAAAGCTCTCTCTCTCTCTCTCTCTCTCTCTCTCTCTCTGTCTCTCGCTCTCTCTCTCTCACACACACACACACACACACACACACACACTAACACACAAACACGCACACACACACCCAAAACCCCACTTCCGTCCATTCTCTCGCACAGAGAAAGGAAGTGGACTCGAAGCTGGCCCGGCCCCAGACGTCCAGACGGAGGTAGCCTCCCCCCACCCCCTCCCTCCTCCCTCTCCCCCCTTCCTCCTCCCTCCTCCCTCTTCCCAACCCTCCACCTTCTGAATGGCTTTAAGAGACTTTCGCCATCCTTCACTTGGTGGTCGATATAAAGAGCCACTTCCAAGTGTAAAGAAGTACTTGATGTTTTCCTGGTAAATGTGCTGGAAACGTGAAACACTGCACATTTCTGAATAATTCTCTCACGTGTGAAACAAGAAGTCAGCGTTGATTTATTTGTCACATAACTTCCACTTCTGTAGTTATTTCAACCCAAACAAGGATATTTTCCTAACTAAACCTAACTAAGTGGTTTAGTTGCTTAAACCTGACCTAAAGTTGTTTCCTGTGAAGACGGAAGTTTATTTAAAAAAACACTATTCGTGGCACGAGCGGAAATTGACACGTGTTGCTGGATTTTAGTAGGAAAACGCACGAAAAATGAGGAATAACTTTTTCTATGATACAAATATTGTCGTTAAAGGATGCGTTGATTGTAAGGTTGATTATAAGGGTTTATAATTAGCTGTATTTCCTGTATTTCTTCATAAATACACCATAACTGAGATGGCAGGCTCCATCAAACATCCACTTCATGGATACATTCCCCACTCATCGTTTGAAGAGCATGACCGAGTGGCGAGGGGTCACCGGGGGTCGCGGCTCTTACCTTGGGCCACTTGGGGTTAATGAGGCGGGCTTTGATGGCGTCGTCCAGGGCGGTGCTGTACTGACCCAGTCGGAGATAGGCGGCGGAGCGGTTGCTGTACAGGATGCAGTTTTGCGGGTCGGCGGTGAGGGCCTCGCTGTAGAGACGCACAGCCAGAGCGTACTCCCCCTGCTGGCAGGCCTGGTTACTGCGGCGCACGCGCTCCAGGAACTCAGCTTTGCTGAGGCCGGACGGATCGGGCTCATGGTCGACCCTTTTCAACAGCGGGGCTGAAGGGAGCACGGGGGAGGAAGAGGAGGACGAGGACGAGGGAGGGTTGGTGGTCCTGCTGGTGGAGCGAGAACCAAACAGAGAGAACTGAGGAGCAGAAGGGGGAGGTGGGGAGGACGAGGAGAGAACACTTTGGTTACTTTCTTCATTCGAGCTAAAACAATTATCCCATCAGTCAATCAACAGAAACTATTTTCACTATGGAAAACTGCAAAAGTGGTTCTAGATGCTCATCTCTGTTTTACATCATTGTAAATATTTTTGGTTCTTGGACTGTCGGTCGGAGAAAACAACATTTGAATACGTCACGTTAGACCACAGCCTGTATATAAGAAAGTGTACGTAATCATCGTCAGCCATCGCCGTCACCGTTTATGTCTCTGGTAGCAGCAGCGACCTGTCAATCACCTTGTAGCCCCGCCCTAAAGCATACCCTGCTTTATGGTCTGTTTAACTCTAAATGGACCATAATTTACTAAATGAACATCATGCTGTATTGAAGAAGACTTGAAACTAGAGATTGAGACATTTACAATGTTTACTGAGGGAATAAATCAAGAGAGAAGTAGAGTCATTTTCTATAGACTTCTATACAACCAGAAGAGTCGCCCCCTGGTGGTCAGGAGAGAGAATGCAGCTTTAACACATGAAGCTTTGACTTCTATACAACCAGAGGAGTCGCCCCCTGGTGGTCAGGGGAGAGAATGCAAGTTTTAAGACATGAAGCATCGGCTTCACTCGTCAGAACTGGAGGTTGTATCCTGCTTTAGACTCTAGAAGCTCTGATGGGAATATTTACACTTTTTTTATTTTACGTTTCATAGACTAAACAATTCAACAGTAAATGCAGAAAATAATAATCTGTAGATAAATCCATAATGAAAACCTGTAATTTATGTATCAACACCAAAAAATGATAGAAAAACAGGCATCTTTGACATGCAGTGATTACTCACATCATCAATGAAGAAATCAAATCCAATATATATTAGTTCAATTGAAATAAATTGATGTGTATAAGATCCTGTATAATTCAGGTTAAAATGATTATTTTGAGCTGTGTCATTGAGAAAGCAACATAAAGACTGACCAAATGAGAAAAGGCCTTTTGCCCATAGTGTTGTCGAAACAAGAAAGACAGCAAGTGAATGTGCTTTTGGCTGCAGTTACATAAGTTATCATTTTAAAAAAAAGGATGACACCGAAGCTTCAGCAGCCTGATTTGCATGATACGATGCTGTAGTTTGCTGGCAAATAGGACACCAAACTGCTGCGTGCACTTTTCTTTTCTGCTCGGTGGTAACGGCGTGAATTCCTCTGAGAGACGGAGAGAGAAAAGAAGGGAAAGTCAGGCTGAGACTCAGACAGTCAGATGAGGCTTCTGTTCTTCTCATTCAAACTTTGTGTCAAATGTGCTCACTGAGGTTTGCTCTCTGTAGCTTTAACGTCGAGACGATGCCTCCCTCCCTGATCTGGTGTTTCCAAATTTGTCCTTACACCAGAGCTTACGCCAAGGCCTTCATTTTCTCTCTCTATTCCCCTCACACACACACACACACACTTAAAATATGCAGACTGGAGAGATTCCTAAAACTTGCAAATGCATCACCCCAACGGCTTTGAGCAGGAGGCGAGGACAGGCATGAAGCTGTTTGGAGCTGCACTCGACATGATTCACTTTACAGAAACTGCAAGAAAACTTTGGGACTCAGGAGTGTGACAGGAGAACTAATGCCGAAGACGCCTTGAGGCATCTGCTCTGTGCAGGTTTAGAAAACTTCAAGCTAAACGGGACAGTTAGCAAAGAAAGTTTACTGAGATGAAACCTTTTTTAGGATACTAAGATACTAGTGCACCAGAAAATACAAGTCAACGTGCAGATAATCCTCATGCAACGCTTTGCACAAATTCTTTTTGCGTTTGCCTACGAAAGTCCAGCAACACGCATACGTGCATACAGTCTTTTCAAAATAAACTTCCCTCTTCACAGGAAGCCATTTAGTTAAGTTTAGGGAAAAGAACTACTTGGTTTTGGGTTAAGTTATCTACGGAATTGGTGTTATTTAAGTTTGGATGCTACATGACAATTAAATCAACATTGATCCCAACAAGACTCTTACCTGGTTAAATAAAGGACAATAAAAATATGAACGCTGTCTGAAAGCTTTCTCCACACTGCCATGAATAAAATTCTGGTGGGAAGAAATACTGAATTTTGCACATGCAGATTACAATGATAGCAGCTCAACATTTGTGGTAATTTTCGAGAAAAAAAAATAGGTCCTTGACGTGCGACTGAAGTAGACAAAGAAAGACTTGTAATTTTCTGTTTTGGCTGCCAATGACGACTTTAAAGCAGACACGCTCATTTTCAGGTTCAAACTTAGACGTATTTTGGGTGTCTACCAGAACATGTTTACATGCTTTAAATGTTAAAAAAAACACTTTATTTTTCTTACACTGTCTGTTTGAATATACCTGTATTGACCCTCTGTCTGAAACGCTCCGTTTTAGCGCCTGTCTCTTTAAGACTGACTCCTCAAAAGAGCCCATAATCCCTGACGTGTTCTGAATACGGGGTGTTTCTCCGTGAATTGAAGGGTTTGATACTTTCACCGTATTTATAAAGTACCTAGAGAACCTTTAACGGCTGCAGCGAGCTAGCTTATCAACAGCTAATATTCTGCCCCGCACAACTTGAAGGATTTATTCCATCGGTTCGCGTGCAACACAAATTGCTTTCAAACACACGACAGAGCTCTGTTAGTTGTTCTTTATTTACATGTTATCGAGCATCTATAATTTTTCTCAATAACTGTTTATATCCCGTGAATATAAAGATGAATTTCTTGAGGTTCTCTACTCTACTCACTGTTTGGATTGTGGCTCGTTTCATTAAGTGTTCCTCTGACAGATGGCGATGAGATTCATTTGTAGACAATCAAGCATGCAGACTGTTAAAAGCGAGATTTAAGTCTTAACTGTACGTGGTCCTCTGAGCTGATGAAATCCTGATACTTCAATTAAGAGTCCAGTTTTTTGGAAATACTGAGGTCAAAGTCAAAATCCCCCTCTTCCCCCAACACCAGAGAGACTCTTTCAAATATTTTGAATCATTGAAATATTTAGATTTTTCCTAATTTCCTTCATAAAGTTAGCTATTAATTATAAAATATTAAATTATATTTTCTACTGGTTTCATTTAAATGCAGTAGAGTTTAAGTGATTAGCAGACAAGGAATCGCTGATGTTGATTTTCTGCTGTCGAACCAGAATGTCAATGTCACTATTTATAAACTTTTTTCTTGGTAACTCATCTGTTTATGCATCTTATTGTCTACAAGCCTTTGGAGCGTGAAACAGTTGTCTTTGTCTGTTTATGTTGTTGGTATTTATTGCTGTAACTATCTTTTTCTTGGTCAGGTTTTTCCTTGAAAAACAGAAAACTTTTACACGTTCAAATAAAGTAAAGTAAATGCTGTTTCAAAGCTTTTCTCCAGGAGTACAATTCTGGTGTGAAGAGATACTGAATCCCTGCAAATAAATCCCAAATTCACAGAGAAAATAACATGAAGCACATGACCTCAGCGTCCTCAGTGGTAGCTTCAGCCCTGAAGAGCACTGTTGAACTCACTCAGCAAACTCACACAGTTCAGTCCTCTGACAGCGGCCATTTTTCAGCCGCTCTCTCCAGCGTGCCACCACGTTTCATGAATGCGTCACGCTGTTATGAAACACATGCTCAAATATGACAAATGTGATACAAAGCAGAGCTTGTTTAACGTGTTACCTGGGTGTCGTTTGCAGGAATAAACAAAGAAGGCCACATATCATGTGTGCGTAACTAAGACGTAAACCTCCAAGCCTATTACTGTAGAACTAGAACACAGCTAATAGAGAGCAAGAAGAGCAATTACTGAGTTCAAGTGTGCACTTTTGCAATCGCACGGTTTATGTTGCTGAGTAGGTTGTTTACACTGTTGTGTTACAATGTTCTTTAAACAGACGTCTGAGCGCTCTGTGCCAGCAGCCGTAATCCTGCGGCGCACCGTGCGTCGGTTTTTATTGGTCGTCTTGCTGTTGCACGTTGTTGTCACCGCCTTACTGCTCCGATGATGATGATGCTCAATGAGGGAAGCAGGTGCTTTTTAAGGTAAGTTTAAGTTTCTCTGGGTTATGGCGCCTTATGGCCCCGGGAGTGAAAATGTTGTGTTTGAAGGGCTAAACGCCAACGATTATGGATAGTAGAAAGATATTTTGAAAGATAAAAACATGCTGTGGATATTGGTAAAAGATTACATCTATCTTTATTCAATACATTTTGACTTTTGGACTTTACAACACGATGAATAGCCCAACAAAAAAAAAAGAAACCTGTGCAGCATTCAAATGATTCAAAATTCATACCTCTTTTTTAATTATTTATACAACTATTTCTGTCACTTTTCATGTGAAAAACCAAGTGCAACACTATGAATGTCTTCCACGAGAGACATATGCCGTTGTCTCTTTATTTAAACAATATCATGTCTCCTCCACCCTCTGAATGACAACCTAGCAGGTACAAACACCTTCCATTTCCTCCATGGTCCGACAACGCTTCTGCTCAAGCATTTCACTCCTCTTTTCTCTCTGTTTTTGGTCTCCACCTCCTCCCGAGAGAAATATCTGTGTCTTTAGCTGCTAAATGCTCCACTACGTTCACCGGCTCGCGGTGTCTGTCTGCCGTGTTGCGTCTGAGCAGGTAGTTTCTCTGAAACCAGCTGCTTGCTGCTACCAAAACAACATGGTGAGAGCAGTGAGAGTGAAGGAAAACAGAAACGTTTCCAGCCGTAAAACCAATGAGGTGAAACTCTAGACGAAGCTCCGTAGAGCTGAGGGAAGCTGCAGAATGGGGTGATAAATCCCTGTATTTGAGCAGTCATTTAATCCTTTGTTCATATAACAATATGCATTATATCGGCTAGTTGCTAGTTCTAAAAAAAAGCCCATTCAGATTGTTCTTAAAAATAACACGAAAACTCATCTCCGATGCGTATTCACATAAAATAATCTGCTCAAAATTCATCCTAATCTCTTGTTTTACACAAACGTCCTGCAGTTGTGTTAACTATTTGGGTTTATGGGTTTTAAAGTTAAAAAAGAAAACTATATTTTTCTATTCAGTAAACTTAAACTGTACATTACAACAGTTGTTCAATTCGGTTATTAAAATGTCCTCAGATTGATTTGAAGTGTGAATATCTGGAACTGTGAACAACTGAGTGCAACCTCCTTCATCTGGATGAGATCTGTTTCGTCACGTGTCTGTTGTTGGATATTCCTGTGGCAACTAATTAAGGTGCTGCCACACACACACACACACACACACAAAAAAAGGTAAAAAAAAACAACACAACATGAATGTCCTGTCAGTCCTTCCAAGATCACACAGACAGACACACACTCGTACTACTGTTGTCGAGCTCGGGTCAAAGGGAGAACATTCCTGGAGAACAACAGAGACACCGACAGAAACCGGGAGGCTGAATACCTGAAGGAGAGGAAGCTGTGTCCCTGAACGCAGCGCTTTGATCTGTTAATATAAGTCACATTGTAGGGGGGAGACATTGAAGGCAACACAGTTATTAGTTATAATCGTATTTAGCTCCTCCTTTACCAGCTGTAATTTTAATAAGTGATGAACACATGAACGCATCATTGATTATGATTCAGTCATACATGTTCTTCTGAAATGGGCCATTCTGGATAATAAGTACTTTCACTTTTGGTACTTCAAGCATATTTTGAAGCCAATACCTTTTGTACTTTTACCTCTGTGAGATTTTGAATACAGGCCTTTTATTTGTAACAGTACTTCTACACTGTAGTGTTGCTACTTTTGCATTAGTAAAATAAATAAAATGTACATGTACACAACTTCATGAGCCTAAACTCAACACGGTGTTTATCATTAACGACTCGATGTCAGATTAGAGCCGACGGGATCGGTTGATTAATCCATGAGTCGACAAACATGAAGTTTGATTTAATATTTTGAGTCCTTTGTAGGCGTCATTTCCTGGTTCCAGCCTCTCAAATGTGATGCTTTTCTGTCAGAACAGTTAACTAGTACTTTTTAGGTTCTGGACTGCTCATTAAGCACTGGTGGAATGTACTAAAGAGCATTTACTCTTAATTTTGAGGTACTTTAACTTTACTTGAGTATTTCAAGTGTATGCTACTTTACACTTCTAGTCACACAGCACAGAAACGCTGAACTTTTTACGCCACCTTTCCCAATAATACTGTTTATAACTCTGAAAGGGGCCATTCTGGCTAACAAGTACTTTTAATACTTTAAGTATACCATGCTGTTAATGCTACTTTTAAACTAGAGGAATCTTGTATACTTTTACTTGTAGCAGAGTAGTTCTGCACTTTTACTGAGTAAAACTCTTCCACCACTGTCATTAAGGCATTTCACACTTTGAGATCTTGTTAAATTGAGAAAACAATAAGATATATTCCATGTTTAAGGGGGAGGGGGGTTGTTTAATGTGTGCAAACTCCAGCCACTGGTTTCTAAACACTTCCTACAGGATGCCAGTTCATCACGAGAACCAACTTTCTTTCTTCTCTCCTGCAGGAGAGCACTAACCGAGCAGACCCGACACACAAAGACACGAACTAAAGGCGCTCCGCGGTCCCGACGCTTTACCTTTTCTTTCCTCGTTCTTGGCTTTTCCATCCTGCTCTCGGCTCAATCCGGCAGCGACAAACGTTCATTCCAGTGAGGACAGACCAGGAAAACACACCATCCCCAAAACAAAGCGAGCCCCCCCCCCTCCACCAACACAGTATTGTAGTTTATCCGCAGCGCTTCTACTTTATCCAGAAGATGGGGAGACGTGTGCGCTACGCGGCGGTCCTCCTAACTTTTTCCTGGGGGAAGTTGATCCAGAGTAAGTGCGCCATGTTCCCACAGCCGAGCTTCTCCCCATAGCGGAGTTTTTGTCCGGTGAGGGAGGCGGGGATCCGGTCGGCTCCACGGCCGCAGCCTTCTGCAAGGTTTCAATTACTGCTCATGACATCAGAGAGGAGTTGAGTTACCTGACAGGGATCCGTTACAGCGGCCTGTCGCTCACGTGCGCGTTAGATTAAGGGATACTTCTTTTTGTGGAATAAAGAAAACAGTATGTTTTTCATTTAGTCAAACAATACAGTAAATAATTAAATACTTGCAACATTTGCTGTAAAAATGGCAGGAAGCAAATTGTGTTCAAGACTCAGTTTTTATAGTATATAGTACACATACAGTATACATAGTATTTCTTACATGTAAAAGTTGATGCGGTTCCCTTGTTTGTAAGTGATTTATGAAGCGAGAGGCTCAGCTCGTCTGGCTTTAACTTAAGTGTTTTCCACATCATCTCCCCTCAGATGTGGACCATGCGAGTCCCTCCGATGGGGAGGTGGTGACGTTGGTGATGGTGGCCGAGTGGGAGCTTGTTGAAGGTGGAGGGAGGGTGGATGCTGCAGCAGCGGTGGCATTGGACGTCCCCAGCATCTCTATGGGTACGGTGCCATTCACGCTGTCCTCTGCTGGATTGGGAGAAATGTACAGCCTCGGGGGGAGCACCTCAGCGTAGAGAGACATTTTAGTCTCATTACACCTGGAGGTCACAGAGGGGGAAATTATGTAAATGCCTTCTTTAATATTATGGGAACTACACGTATTCGCTTTCTTGCTGAGAGTTAGATGAGAAGATTGATACCACAAACCTACATACAGTGTTACTAAATAAAAAAAGAACTTTACTTACATCCCAAACCTGCTTCTGTCTGTGCACTGGAGTCGGTAGGACAAGTCAAAGCAGTAAGTCTTCAGCACGTTAAAATACGTTCCTCCCACCAAATCAGATACGGGGTCATTCGCCTCTATCAGACAATCGTGAAACCTGCAGCACGAATCATTGTGGTTAAGAAAAAAAGCATCAAAGGAAACAACGAATGGTATCGACTGGGTGTCATGTAGTTTAGGTTGAAGGTGTAAGTACTTGTTGTCGCAGTCGCAGTGAGACATGGTGAAGCTGTTGTTATTGAAGACCCCAAACTTGGAGTGAAAGGACGGGATGCTGCTATTGCAATGGTCGTGTTCCCGGCAGCAGCTGTCGGTACTTGCAAAACGTCCTGCAAGAGGGACAGAAGCGGGATCAATTACAAGATCAGCAATATTATTACAGTTTAATTCCAGTCTTAAGACATGAGATATGATTTAAGGCCCTTTCTGTTCACACAGGCTGCTAATCTTCTTGAAAAACTTTATTTTGTTGTCGTTTATATTCATTATACATTTTTGGGGTAGTGGCTTTTGAGGAAGGTCTGTCACTGTTGCTGACTCAGCGACTCTAGATTTAGCAAGTTTTGGAGCCGGTGCTGCTACTTAGAAAAGAGTTGGCTGGGTTCTTATGGCGGATAATGTTTTTTTTTTTTAATCTGGCGCACTCGTTAGTTTCTCCAATGTTACCTACCCCAGCTTTAACATTGTAGATATTTTAGCCATTTGTTCTTGATTTATACATTTGAATAGTTTCCTTCTTTCTACTGCTGCACTACAGCTTAAAGTTCTTATCTTAAAAAGTCGTTGCATCTTGAGTCATTTACCGACAAGCTTTCAAAATGTTGTGATTTTTCTGGACTCAGTGACAGTGACTGTTCCAACACTATACTACAGGCGGCAGTAGTGAGCCAGCAAAGACAGGGAAGAAGAAGACTAGCAAGTGACCATGGATGTAAACAATGCAGATTTCAAACTTTTTAAAAGAAATAGAAAATGAGGGTCCCAGTGTGTTCTCACGTCATAAAAGTTCATTGTAATGTTTTGGGTCGTCTAAAAAATTTTTTTTTTGCGTTAGATGATGTAATTTCTATGGTGGCTGTCATGTGCATGACATACCCGTCAATAATGTAATGCTATTCACGTATTTCACATGAGAAAAGCTGGATCTATACATGGCCTATTTTTGTGTTCTCATCCCTTTAATCATCTTGTAACTGCCCTACATTATTATCAAATAAAGTAGAAAACCAACGTACCCAAATCTGCATATGATTTCGCCTTGTTGCCAGAGCCGCACCACAGAGTCCCTGGTACAATGACTTTGAACTGATGGGTCCTGAACTCTGACCTTTCAGCTTGATCTTGATGATTCTCGGCCGGTGTGTGTCCACCGACAGAGACGCACATCTCCTCTGTCACCAACATGGACTCCACGTCGAGAGTTTCATCCGGATGATGGGAGAACTCGTGCGCGCGCTCAAGGCACGCAGATAAGTAGTTGTGGATCACTGCTGCGTCGTCGCTCCAAGAGCAGCTGAGCAGAGCGCGCTCCCCGGACCAGGCGCTGTGGTAGAGCCGCGGGGATGGAGAGGCCTGCCGGGGGTCACCCCGGAGGAAATTGTAGTGCACGTCTCCATTTGGCAAAACTTTAGTCCAGGTGCAGAGGATTGAGGTTTCTGCAGACGTCCAGCTCAGGAGCGATGATAATAAAATGACGGAGAGAAGAGCGATGTGCGTCATGGTGGCGCGTCGGAGAAGAGCTGCTGAAGAGGCAGTTACACCTGGAATCTAAAAGAAAAGATCCCGTCACTCACTGAGGACTTTGACAGATGGACAGACTTCGGGTCGGTTTTTAAGTGATTGGGAGGCATCTAAAATAAACACAACATCCAAATCATTCTGAATCATGTGACCCGTCAGTTCAGTCAAACAGCACCCCAAATTTGTTGGCTTGTTTAAAGTTAAACACTTGTCTACATTTTAGCTCTAAGCAAAGGTCATGGTCTGAGTGGAGCTGTGATTAGAGATGAATAGAAGTTCGGCTAAAGAAGGCCGTTTTATTCTGAAAAAAAAAAAAAAAATGAACAAATGTCATAATTTTGAGCAACATAAATACATTCTCTTTTCATCAGCTTATCTCAGGACCCCTTAAGACCCTCCTCTGTCCCAGGGAACATGTGGGGGTTGCAGGGGATGGACCAAATGCAGAGAGACGCAGCGAAACAGAGGGACGATGCAAGGTGAA
Organism: Ophiodon elongatus; assembly: GCA_016806645.1. Taxonomy (NCBI): domain Eukaryota; kingdom Metazoa; phylum Chordata; class Actinopteri; order Perciformes; family Hexagrammidae; genus Ophiodon; species Ophiodon elongatus. The sequence continues at coordinate 55,014 of JACSYO010000256.1, read as the reverse complement.
TTTTAATAAACTAA
>JACSYO010000256.1:2500-50000 GCA_016806645.1 Ophiodon elongatus | reverse complement strand
ATGCTCACAATGGCAAAGCTAACATACTCAAAAAAGTCAGGGAATCATCAAAATCTGTAGGATTCATCCTCCAGGGACCAAAACAAACATGTCAAATCATCCAATAGTTTAAGAGATATTCACTTATAACCACAAACGTCAACCTCACGGTGGCACAAGGAGGTAAAGTTAGTGAATGATCAAAAGCTGTACTTTAAATGTTCCACCCAATATGCAGTGACATGCTTCACCTGGCTCTGCCCTGTTTACATACAAGTTTATAAGGAAAAAAGATGTGCGATTAAATAAAACCTTTGGTGGAAGGAAAAAAAAAAAAAGGATTTCAATGAAAATGACCTAAAATAACGTCTTCTTCATCTATGTAATATTGATCCCTTTGACCCTCCGTGATATTCCCACTCAGACGACCTCTCGTCCTCTTACAGCTGACCCACGTGCATCCTGACCGCGTGTTCAGGTCCGGTTCTGGTCGACTTTGGGCCGGACCACTCTGAGACACAGTTTGTGAAGCCGGACAGCTCTGTCCTTCCTCACGTTTGGCCTCGTGACCTTCAGTTGGATGGCCTGTAGATGGCGCTGCTCCTCAGTGTCTGCTCTGCTCCTCCAGTGCTCCTGAGGAAGCTCTGCTCTCACCAGAACTGCTGTACAGCTGTTTTAACCGAGAAGAAGTGGTTGTTTTATCATGCTGTAACTCACTTTGGTGTAGTTACTTTATACTTCTGCTTACATAAGGAGGGACAGTGCACCTTTTACTCCACTACATTTATTTGACAGCTGTAGTTAGTTACTTTGCAGACTAAGCTTTTACATGATATACAATTTTTAAAATAAAGCTGCAGTTCTAACATCAAACTTTAAATTTAAACACTTTTTTTTTGAGAAAAGAACAAAAAATGTAAGTAAATGTGAACTTTATTTTTTCTTCTTTGCTCTCATTACTCAATTACTCATTAATTGGAGGGTTCCCAGGACACCGTTGAACCAGTGGTTCAAAATCACAACTATTATTTTCCATTTTATTGGACTTAAAGTCATTTTTACAACACTACATTTTAGATTTAACCTTTTTGGCTTAAAAAAAATAATTATGCATACTTTACAAAGAAGCGACGATATAATAAAGAGGCCAAAAAAATTATCTAAATTAATATCTAAACTTAGTTTCTTCTCTCCCAATAATCATTTCACAACCTCTCAGATGTATCTGGTGACCCTTTGGAGCACAATGAGTACTTTTACTCATAAGTGCATTTTGTTAAATAAAAAAGCTTCTGCTTTTACTTACTTTAATTGAGAATTTGAATAATAGGTTTTTACTTGCAATTGATTTATAATTACACCATTGTGGTATTGGTATTTTTTCTTTGGCACTTCTTCACTCACTGTTCTTCAGAGTGATCACATACTTACGTCTTGCCTGCTGTGCAGTCTTGTGGCAGGAAGCAGGATTGAGACACATGCCCCAGCAGAATAGCCTGTACTTCAGTCAGTTGTCTCTGTTTGGCCAAAGTCTGGAATAATCTGCAAAAGACAGACCTACACATCAGAGACCAACGGACTTGTCCCAAAAAATACCATGTGTGCAAACATGTGATTATGATAATGTCCAAGGCCGATTGCAGAGTCAGAACCCACACACCTTATGTAACCGTGTGAGTCTGGACGTGTGTGTGCACTGCTTGTGGCCTGCTTCTGTGTTATGACACATCACACCATGTCTGCCTTTTCTGGCACAGAAATAAAAAGGTGAGTGCACCGTTATCACCATGTCTGTATAAACTCTGCAAATAGCACTGTAAATATCTAATCGAGACATGGTGTGACGCATCCCCACGTCACTTAATAAATCATCCTGATCAGGCCAAAGAATAAATACTCAGGCTCCATCAGCACTGCTACGTTTCCATTTTTAAAAACGCAAATCTTTTGCCCATAGCGGCCACACGACTTTGGAGTTTTAAACCCCCCAAAACGGAGGGCTTTGAAAACGCCTCGTAGTGCGGAAACGACGACCTTTGAAACCGACTAAACTGCATTATAACCAAGTTAGAAGGGTTTCCACGGAATTTGTCTGTTTGAGTGTAGAGAGGAAGATCTTAAGTATCAAGCACAACCTTTTATTATTAAAGAGAACTATAATACCGTGTTGTATTTTCTGTAACTTAGCAACCAATCTACTTCCTGTTTACACCGGCAGATATTCGTTTATTTGTTTAAAAACCCCGGTTTAAACGCATTAGTGTGGATGAAAAAAAAGCTGAGTTCTGAGTATGATTGGCGTTGATTGTCTTGATTTACCTGCGGGTGCAGTTGCAGTGGTACAGCGTCCTGGCCTCTGGGTTGTAGAGGCCATATCTCTTCTTCTGGGGAAGGATCTTGTTCCTGCACGTGTCGAGGTCCTTGTAGACGCCACATTCAGAAAGCTGCTTCTCTGTGAAGATGTCCAATCCATTACTGTGGTGTAGGAATATAAACTGGAGCGACGCGATCTACAACTAAACTGCATTTTCAAGTTAAGGGAAACATATTTTTTGAGATAAAAACAAAAGCTACAAACTACTTGGTTAGATTTAGTAAAAAAAAAAAAAATATATATATCATCTTGATTTAGCTTTAACTACGAAATTGAAACAAAAACAATGTTCACACGGGACACGAATAGCCATCTCCTCCCTGCATGGGCTCATTTTAAACTTTCTGATTTCTCAAAAGCAAAACGTACTCGTTTCCCTCAAAACATAATTCACAATGCAGTTTTGTAGTAAGGGAACGTAACTTTTATGAGACAGGAGATGTATTAAATACCTGGGATATCCAGCCCAGACAGAGTTTGTGTTTTGGCAGGTAAAGTGTTCTCCACATCGTCTCCCGTCTCAAATGTGGATCCTGTGAGTCCCTCCGATGGGGAGGTGGTGACGGGGGCGACGGAGGCCGAGTGGGAGCTCGTTGAAGGTGGAGGGAGGGTGGATGCGGGGGAGTTGGACGTCCCCAGCATCTCTGTGGGTACGGTGGTGTTTATGACGGAGCCGTTCACGCTGTCCTCTGTTGGATTGGAAGAGACGTACAGCGTGGGGGGGAGCACCTCAGCGTAGAGAGCCATTTTAGTCTCTTTACACCTGGAGGTCACAGAGGGGGAATTATGTAAATGACTTGTTTAATATTACGGGAACTACACGTAGTCGCTTTCTTGCTGAGAGTTAGATGAGAAGATTGATACCGCTCCCATGTCTATACAATAAATATGAGGCCTGCAGCCAGTTAGCGTTAGCTTAGCATAAAGACTGGATACAGGGAGGAACCGCTAGTCTGACTGTCCTCTAACAGCAATACCAGTAAAACCAAAAAAACACAAGCTATTGATTCCCAAAGTGCCCAAACGTCTTCCCTCGGGCTCTAAATACAAACCTAAATACATACAGTGTTACTAAATAAATAACTTTACTTACATGCCAAACCAGTTTCTTTCTGTGCACTGGAGTCGGTAGGAGAACTCAAAGCAGTGCATCTTCAGCAGGTTAAAGAAGGTATATCCCACCACTTCAGATATGCTGTCATTCGCCTCCATCAGACAACTGTGAAACCTGCAGCACGAATCATTGTGGTTAAGAAAAAAGCATCAAAGGAAACAACGAATGGTATCGACTGGGTGTCATGTAGTTTAGGTTGAAGGTGTAAGTACTTGTTGTCACAGTCGCAGTGAGACATGGTGAAGATGTTGCTATTGAAGACCCCAAACTGGGAGTGAAAGGACAGGATGGTGTGTTTGCAATGGTCGTGTTCCCGGCAGCAACTGTCGGTACCTGCAAAAACTCCTGCAAGAGGGACAGAATCAATTACAAGCTCAGCAATATTACTATCATAACCTGATCATAATTTAATTCCAGCCTGATGAAATATGAGGACTTGAGCAAGTAGCATTTCAAGTTTTGGAGCCGGTGCTGCTACTTTCATTAGAAAAGAGTTGGCTGGGTTTTTACGTTGGTACATTGTTTTACAAAATATAGAAAATGAGGTTCCCAGTGTGTTTTCACTTCATAGAAGTTAATTATAATGTTTTGGGTCGACTAAAAATGTATTTTTAGCGTTGGGTTGTACTTAGCTCCGTCCTCTTGTGTCACTGCCGGTTTCAAAAAACCAAGACGGCGACGACCAAAATGTCTAACTCGAGGCTTCAAAATGGCAGTCCACAAACCAATGGATTATTATCAAATAAAGTAGGAAACCAACGTACCCAAATCTGCATATGATGGCGCCTTGTTGCCAGAGCCGCACCACAGAGTCCCTGGTACAATGAAACCGCGCTTTACGCGCTGATGGGTCCTGACCTCTGACCTTTCAGCTTGACCTTGATGATTGTGTCCACCGACGCTCCTCACCAGCCTCTTCCCTGTGCGCTCGCCGACTCCAGGAGTAGCCACGGAGACGCACAGCTCCTCTGTCACCAACATGGACTCCACGTCGAGAGTTTCATCCGGATGATGGGAGAACTCGTGCGCGCGCTCAAGGCACGCAGATAAGTAGTTGTGGATCACTGCTGCGTCGTCGCTCCAAGAGCAGCTGAGCAGAGCGCGCTCCCCGGACCAGGCGCTGTGGTAGAGCCGCGGGGATGGAGAGGCCTGCCGGGGGTCACCCCGGAGGAAATTGTAGTGCACGTCTCCATTTGGCAAAACTTTAGTCCAGGTGCAGAGGATTGAGGTTTCTGCAGACGTCCAGCTCAGGAGCGATGATAATAAAATGACGGAGAGAAGAGCGATGTGCGTCATGGTGGCGCGTCGGAGAAGAGCTGCTGAAGAGGCAGTTACACCTGGAATCTAAAAGAAAAGATCCCGTCACTCACTGAGGACTTTGACAGATGGACAGACTTCGGGTCGGTTTTAAATGCGATGGGGAGGCGGAGGCGCACGAGGGTTTTCCCCGGTGGTTCTAAAATAAACACAACATCCAAATCAGCCTGAATCATGTGACCCGTCAGTTCAGTCAAACATCACCTCCTCTCCCTCTCCCTCCTCCCTCCCACGCGCACATCACTGACCGTGACATATTAACACCCGCGCGCATACGCAAATGTGACTAATAGATCATATTGATAAGTGACAGACACACTTTAATTAAAATGACAAAATAATCACTATATATTGATTAATGAATGGGATATGAGACACAGCCAACAACAAATAAGAGGCGAACTTTATTTCCACAACCTTTCATAGTCAGTAACATTTTTTAGACCTGATCTTTTTGGCTTGTTTAAAATTAAACACGTGTCCAAGTGTGAGCTCTAATCAAAGGTCATGGTCTGAGTGGAGCTGTGATCAGCGATAAATAGAAGTTGTTTGGCCAAAGAAGGATATTTCCTTCTGAAGAGAAACCATGCAGGAAAAATAATTAATAAATGGCATAATTTTGAGCAACATAAATACATTCTCTTTTCATCAGATTTTCTCAGGACCCATTGAGACCCTCCTCTGTCCCGGGGAACATGTGGGGGTTGCAGGGGATGGACCAAATACAGAGAGATGCAGGGAAACAGGTGGACGATGCAAGGTGAATTTTAATAAACCAAGCTGTCCAAAACAAACAGAAAGAAAACCAATACAGGATCAGATAATAATCAGAGCAGGACAACAAGTAAAACAGAGACCATACCTGAAACAGAAGCAAACGAACCAACACTAAGACAGGAGACACACAGGGTTTAAATACACTGAGGTGCAGGTGATTAGACACAGGAGGACTCAATTAGGGCCAGGCCGACAATCACAAAGGCGGGAAAATAAAATAAGAAACACACTAAATAAAAACCCGTGTCTGTCTGTCTCTCTCTCTCTCTCTCTCTCTCTCTCTCTCTCTCTCATTAAAATGTGACAAACTAATCAATATATATTGATGCATACATGGGATATGAGACACACAGCCAACTAGTTTCTTATCCATTTGAGTCCACATATAAGAGGCGCACTTTTTTCCCACAACCATCCATAGTGAGTCCAACTACAGTGCTCAAAAAAATTAAAGGAGCACTTTGAAAAAAAATCTCAATGTGAAAAAAATTGTGTTGGATATGTATACTGATATGGACAGTTTAATGTCTTAGGAACAAAAGGATGCCACATCTTTTGATGGAAATAAAAGTTTCAGCCTACAGAGGGCTTAATTTTATAGACACCCCGAAAATCCAAATGAAAACATGATGTGGCAGGCTAGTCCATTTTGCCAAAATTCAATTTCTGCAACTCAAAATGCTTCTCAATATCTTGGGTTGCCCACACGTGCTTGTATGCATGCTTGACAACGTCGCAGCATGCTCCTAATGAGACGACGGATGGTGTCTTGTGGGATGTCCTACCAGATCTGTCTAAGGGCATCAGTGAGCTCCTGTAAAGTCTGAGGAGCAACCTGGCGGCGTCTGATGGACCGAAACATAATGTCCCAGAGGTGTTCTATCGGGTTTAGGTCAGGTGATCGTGAGGGCCATTCAACTGTATCAATTCCTTCATCCTCCAGGTACTGCCTGCATCCTCTTGCCACATGAGGCCAGGCATTGTCGTGCATCAGGAGGAACCCAGGACCTACTGCACCAGATTAGGGTCTGACCATGGGTTCAAGGATTTCATCCCGATACCTGATGGCAGTCAGACTGCCGTTCTCCAGCCTGTAGAGGTCTGAGCGTCCCTCCATGGATATGCCACCCCAGACTATCACTGACCCACCACCAAACCGGTCATGCTGAACAATGTTGCAGGCAGCATAGCATTCTCCTTGGCTTCTCCAGACCCTTTCACGTCTATCACAGGTGGTCAGGGTGGACCTGCTCTCATCTGTGAAAAGCACAGGGCGCTAGTGGCGGACATGCCAATTCTGGTGTTCTATAGCAAATGCCAATCGAGCTCCACGGTGCTGGGCAGTGAGCACAGGGCACACTAAAGGACGTCGCGCCCTGAGTCCACCCTCATGAAGTCTGCTTCTGATTGTTTGGGCAGAGTGGCCTGCTGGAGGTCATTCTGTAGGGCTCGGGCAGTGCTGTGATGAATAGAAGTTGTTTAGGAGGATTTTTCTTTTTGAAGAGAAAACATGCAGGACAAAAATGAACAAATTACATAATTTTTAACCACATAAATCCATTTTCTGTAGGGCTCAGGCAGTGCTCAACCTATTCCTCCTTGCACAAAGCAGCAGATATCGGTCCTGCTGATGGATTGAGGACCTTCTACGGCCGTGTCCAGCTCTCCTAGAGTAACTGCCTGTCTCCTGGAATATCCTCCATGTTCTGGAGATTGTGCTGGGAGACGCATCAAATTAAGAAATCGCCTCATGCTCCCAGTAGTGATAAGGACTCTAGCTAAAGCCAACACTAGTGGAAAACCAGTCAAAGAGATCAAGAGGGAGAAACTTGAATTGGCCTCCACATGCAAAACCAGTCCTGTTTTGGGGGTCGTCTCATTGTTGCCCCTCTAGTGCACCTGTTGTTCATTCCATCAACACCAATGCAGCTGAAACTGATTAACAACCCCCTCTGCTACTTACCTGACCAGATCATTATCAGAGAAGTGCAATTGAATCCATGCCATACCCCGATAAAAGATTGTTCCTTTAATTTTTTTGAGCAGTGTATGTTATAGACGTACAATATTTATTTCGATTTTTTTAGACCTGATCTTTTTGGCTCGTTTACAATCAAACACTAGTCTACTTGTGAGCTTTAATTAAAGGTCATGGTCTGAGTGGAGCTGTGATCAGAGATGAATAGAAGTTGTTTAGGAGGATTTTTCTTTTTGAAGAGAAAACATGCAGGACAAAAATGAACAAATTACATAATTTTTAACCACATAAATCCATTTTCTTTTCTTTTAATCAGATTCCCTCAGGACCCCTTGAAACCCTCCTCAGGTTGGGAGCCACTGCTGGTTCATGATGAAAGCCACCTGCTTCCTGATACTTTACAACCAGTTACTAGATTGCTTCTGAAGGAAAATAATCAATGTTTTGTAAAAACAAAACAAAAAAAAACTTCATATGCACAGTGAAGTCAGCAAAGTATTGATTTCCACTATAATTCTTGCTTTTTCTTTGACCAAATTGAACTCACCACTGATGAAAAAAGTAGATTTGATCTCATCTAAAAATTAAAGGGCAGACTTTTCAGAGTGTAACAGGTCTGTAAACTTTCACCCACTTGGATCCGAAGGCAAGTTTTATCAAGAGAAGTCAAAGTTCACAAAGTCCTTAGCTGCGTGTCTGTCTGAGCTGATTGGTTCAAACCTCGCCTGATGCAGACAAAGTTTTCTGCCAACACATCTCAAGAAAGCAGAGGAGGAAAAGGAAGTGCCGTGATGTATTTATTAATCAGCCACGTGGATGCTACAATAAGACATCAATATCAATGCAGAGAGCAAAATGTTGATTATTTAGCTGAAAACACTTGTGCAGATCTCATTGAAATTCGCCAATCAATTATAATATTTCATGGATTTGTTTTTGGAAGTGAGCTATTGTAGTATAATCCAGTATGTTCTTCATAATAAAATGTCATGCAGAAGCATTTCTTCAGAAGATAGCTCACACATGCACAGGTGAAGGTTATGCAGTGATAATGAGACCAACGTGTTATTTGTCAAAAACAAAACAAAAATGCAATACACATCAACAACGAAAAAAAGTGAGTTTGTTCACATTATTCTTGTACAAACATCTGCAAGTGTCCCACACTTAATATTTAACAAATGCGTGATGCACAATAACACAAGTTAGATGTGTGTTTTGGAGATGCAAGCAAGTCGAACAAGGTGGTCACAAAGATCAGCTGACGACACATGACATGATCCCATATGAACATGGAGCAACATGAGGACAGAAAAAAGTGGGAATTCCCCGTGTTGGGTCTGAGCGCGGAGGCACAATTCATTACAACATACTGCGTTACTGACAGTGATAACAAGGGTTTTATCGTCTCCATAATCACGCCGTTCAATCATTACCGCATGTCAGGTACAGCACATTTATTATATGATAGAGTTTATGATATGATAACCTTACAAATTGATTAAGTTTAGTAGTCGCTCCGTATTCAAAAGGAGCCAAGAGGTCAACATCCATGTTGGTCACCTGAAAACTGTTGGAAATGTAGCCTGCACATTGCACTTTGGGGACAAACTATAGATAAATATCCGTCTATCGTCACTGGAAGACAATATTCTACAGGGGGAATGATGGAGAAACAAAATACATAGAAGAGCAGAGGGGAGACGCTTTAATCCTCAAACTGGACAGTGTTGTCATTTAGCAGGACATGCCAGCGCTCTATCTTCTTGTCTTTGTTCTTGAGGCATTCGTACCAGTGCTTCAAACACTCTCCTTTCGCCTGGATGCCCAGCTGACATCCTCCTGGAGGCAGACAGGAAAGTAAGCATTCACACGTAAGCAAGACGAAGAGTTGGCGTACATGTTAGCAGCTCTGTGAGGCTGTTTTTAGGCTAATGTCAACATGCTAGCATGCTCACATTGACAATGCTTACATGAAGGCACAACGTTCATCATGTTCTGATTAGCACCAAACACAGAGCAGCCGAGGCTGACGGGAGTGTCATTAGTGTTGCAGGTGTTTAGTCATAAACCAATGATACAAAGTCAGAGGATCACCAAAGTTATTACTATTCATCCTAAGGGGAACATGAATGTGAATATCAAATTTGATGGCAATCCATTCAATAGTTGTTGAGATATTTTAGTCTGGACCAAAGGGAAGACCAACCAGAACGCTAATTTGCACTATACACAAAGTCCAGCTGAGACAGATGGGAGTGTCATTGTTTTGCAGGAATTTGGTCATAAACAAAAGTATTGGGTACATTAAAATTAAAAGTGAGAGGATCCCCAAAGTTTCTACAATTAATCCTGAGCTGAACATGAATGGTTGTACCAAATTTGATCAATTTAGTACAACCAGAACTGGTATTTCACTCAATACCACAAATGAATCACTGGGATTCACTGTTTGGGTAACACAAATGTCTGTACGAAATTTCATGGCAATTCATCGAGTCTGTGAGGCTGTACTTTTGTGTTAAGTATATGTGGTCATAAACCAAAATATTAGCTTAGCATAAATGGTGGCGCAATGGTGCATGATAAAAAGTCAGTTTTTACACTTCATCCTGAGGGGAACATGAATGTCTGAACCAGATTTCATAGCAATCGATTCAATAGTTGGCAAGACATTTCACTCAAAACCACAAATTGCCATGAATGTATGTACCAAATTGCATGGAAATCTATTAAATAGTTGTTGAGCTATTTCAATCTGGACTGAAGTGGTGGACCGACCAACCAAAAGACATTTCCATCCCTGGAGACGACAAATTGGATGAAAGGATGGATGAGGAAATGCGATTACACACTTACCAATGAAATCATTGGATTTCCCCATGTCGTAGTCCCAGACGGAGATGTCAAGGGTTTTCTTGGCTAACTCGCCATGCTTTATTTCATAACCAAACTCCTGAAACACAGTAATGAAACATGAAATGTGATTAGAAAATCTAACATGGAGATCCGGGTGGGAAGAAGACGTTAAAGTTCAGTTTGTGCAAATAGAAAGTTAAGATAAAACTGACCTCGTTAAACTCCGGATTGAGGGTCTTCTTTTTTATCTGTGTCTTGTTTTTAGCTTTCTTCCCCATATCTGGTTTCAGACATCTGCAGCACAAAAATAAAATATCACTTGTATTGTTAAACATGTTAAAAACAAACACATGTAACATTTGAGACTTTTAAATTACATATATATAGTTCAACAATTTGGTAAACATGCTTATTTACTTTGTAATAGCCGTTTTACCGAGTTCCTCGGCCACTTAGTCTGCAAAGTATCTTAGTTTTGTTCCACTGAGTTGAATCTCACCAAAATACTCACTCAGTCTGTTCCATTACCAACATAATGTCTTATTCCTACTTACATGACACTATTACCCGTTACATGTTCTCACACAATATCACAAATATAAACACTTGTTTTGCAGACTTCTCTTCATCTTACTTTAAACCTACCCATCTGTGCTAAAAACCTGTAGTCCAGTACTTAAATTAGCAAATAGAAACATAACCTTAGCATAGTCCACCTATGATATACTATTCAAAATAGACAATAACTGTTTAATACATTTTAATAATATTAGAACTTTTATAACATGTGAAAATAACATAAACCAGCTCCAGAAATGTGCTGAAGTGGCGCTACATACTTTCTTGCAGAGAGTTAAATGAGAAGATTGATGGTTAGCTTAGCTTAGCATAAAGACTGTGAATAGGGGGAAAGGTCCAAAAGTAAAAAAGAAAATGCTTACTGAGACAGGCTAGCGGTTTCCCCCTATTTCCAGTAATTGTGCTAAGCTAAGCTAACCATCTCCTGGCTTTAGCTTCACGTTAAACGTCTTGAGAGTGGTATCGACCTTCTCATCTAACTCTCAGTAAGAAAGCGAATAAGCACGCTTCCCCCAAAACTGTTTGGACTGTTCCTTTGACCGTAATCTGGAGGATTCGGCTGAATGGAGCGCGTACATTTTGACGAACGGGTCGGAGTATCCGTTGGAGTCCATGGCAGCCAGGTGAGCGCAGCGCACGACGCCCACGATCAGACGACCCTGCTGGCTGCTGTACGTCAGCGACACCAGGATACGACCCCTCTCCTCTGAATCCTCACCCTCGTTCGTCTGCACAAACACACACATAAATGTATATATAAATATATATATATATATATATATATATATATATATATATATACACATAACATACCACACATGCACACAAAGTAACAGTATTTAACTTCATTGATCCGAATGCTCCTTTTGCCCTCTGCACATATCTGGAGGGATTATACAGTGATTATCATAAGATCTACTAATGGAGGATAACGTACGTGCTTAAGCACAAAATGGTCGACATGTATATTATTATGCAGTATGATTAACTCCAGAACCAGCAATGCGTTCGTCAGTCTAGTTTGGTATTTCCTGTCTGTAGTTCTATAGAAGATAAGTCACGAATATATAGTTTAATTTCATAAAACAGCTGGTCACTGTAGTTTGTAGCATACAAACAGAAGGAAATAGTGTATTTGTTGGGGACTATTTTCAGCGGTGGATCTAATCTTTCGGGCATCTAATCAGGATGCCTCCTAGACGCCTCCCGTTAGAGGTTTTCCAGGCACGCCCAACTGGTAGGAGGCCCCAGGGAAGACCCAGAACACGCTGGAGGGATTATATCTCCCAGCTGGCCTGGGACCGCCTCGGGATCCCCCAGAACGAGCTGGAACATGTTGTGGGTGAGAGGGAAGCCTGGGTCGGCCTGCTGGGCCTGCTGCCACCGCGACCCGACCCCGGATAAGCAGATAATAATGGATGGATGGATGGATGGATTAATCCACAGTTGGTGCAGCGAGGCCGTGTATGTAAACTGATAGTGGAAACAGGGAATTTCTGTATGATATCGATGAAGAAATTTAATGTGGATCGACCACGTATGATACCCGATCTGTTTAATTAGATCAGTATCGGGTCGGTGCCTCCCTATAAAATGTCCATGACACAGAGGAAGAAGATACAGCGCGCAGTTGTTAGTAGATTCATTTACTCTCTGTTTTGGTCTTTTTAAGGAATTTGCTGTCAATATATATGCTTTAGAATACAATCAGACTTATCCTTTAATCTGTTCTCCCTTTAATAAACACTTTGAATACAGCGTGAGATCCATTAGAGGGTCTTACATCGTCCTCATAGAGAGCCATGCCACGGGCCGATCCTCCAACAGCCTTCTTCACCTGTACAGAGAAGAAACCAGCATCGTCATCATCATGAGGAGCACTGTTATACTTACTTAGTGTCTGTACACATGGCAAGAAAATATGACTATTCACTTTCTTGCTTCACATGTGTTCGATAAATATGAAGCTACAGCCAGCAGCTGATTAGGTTAAGTTTGCATAAAGACTGGAAACAGACTCTGTGAAAAAGGTAAAAGAAATCCACCTCACAGGACTTCTAAAGCTCACTCGTAAGTCTCATTTTCATCTCATTTGTAAAACTGAACAAAAAGTGAAGCATAAAAACGACAACTCGTGGTGTTTGCGATGGTTAGCCTACGGTATGTGCTGGAGTATTTCCTGATCTCGGTTGGTAGCATGGCAAACTCGTGGTGATGACCAGAAAACGAGCCATGAAATAACTCCTCACATAACCAGTCTTTATGCTAAGCTAAGCTAAACTTAGCTAACTGGCTCTTGCTTCATATTAAGGCTACAGACACGAGAGTGCTTTCGACCTTCTCATTTCACTCTCGGTAAGAAAGCAAATAATTGAGTTTATTAAAAATGTCTGACTTTTCCTTAAAGAAAGTAATATTAAGGGTCAGTTCACCTCTACTGGTGTCTTGGTCATGTAGGTCCATTTAGTAGCTGCTCTGGAGCTTTCGGTCATAACATATAATCATCACCAGCAGATGACATTTGCTCATGTTGTAATGGAAATTTAGAAATTAAAATCAAAATTTTTATCTCCCCTGAGGTGAGATTATTCTGTTACCAGGTGTCAAGAATTTTAATAAAAACAAAAATTTGGGTTATAATTTATTATCGTTTTGTGTTTCTCGCTTTTATTTTGAAAATAAATCTAACTGTGTGAAGGTGCAATCGTGAAAACAATGAGAAGAACACACCGTTTCGCATGCTGCTGAAATATTTATTCATTTAACGTTTCGGTCCGTTTCGACCTTCTGTCACATACCTGATGAGGTATTTGGAAGAACTGACCCTTTAATTAAAATATGACGTATTTCACGGTACATTCATGAACAACACGAGATCGAGAACTCACCGGGATCACTCGCTCTAAACAAACGCTGAAGTTCTTCTTCTGGTTGAACTTCAGTTTCTTCAGAGCGACTCGCGTCTCTCCGATGAATTCATTGTGTCCAAACTTGTCCTCGTCACTCACCGAAAGCCTGAAGACAGACAAGTGTGCCTCGTGAGACTCTTTCGTGCAACCGGTCCAACGTGCAGCCGGAGGAAGGTTGAGCTCATTCTTACCGGAGAGTTTTGCGTGACATTTCGTCATCGGTGATGCCGTGGTAGACCAGGGTCTCGTTCCACACGGGGTTCAGGGTGGTTTTAAGGGTCTTGGTGCGAAGCTTGTTGGACTGAGTGCAAATTCATTTTTAAAAGGATTGTTACAGGTTTAAAAATGAAAACAATGGCTGCACACTTGAAGGTTTAATTAACGTGATTGTACCTTACTGGCTCCTGGTAAGAGATGCAGCTTCACGTACGGGTCGGCAAGTCCGTTTGAGTCCATGGACTTTAAACCCTGAGACGCAGCAAGAAACACGAGGGTTAGAATCAGAAGTGTGGACGTGTGGACGCGTCTCCCTAAATGTTCGCACACATTAAATGTTGTTCTTTTATATTCCACATATTTTGTTGTTGGACTGCAAACGTTTCTCCAAATCTAATTTACACTTATTGGATACGCCTTGTTTTGTTTCCTCATTTCTTGTTTTTTATTGTCTCGTCTCATCTTGTCTTTTCTTGTCATTTCTCATCTTTAAATGTCTTGTCCCATTTTTTTTGTCTCGTCTTGGCTTGTCTTGTCTTTTCCCGTCTCATCTCGTCTCCACCCGTCTCGTCTTGTCTTTTCTTGTCTTGTGTTGTCTCCTTTTGTCATTTCTTGTCAAGTCTTATCTTGTCTTGTCTTGTCTCGTCGTATCTTCTCTTGTCTTGTCTTGTTCCATCTTTCATTGGCTCATCTTGACTTTCCCATCTTGTCCTAATGTACTTTGTGTTCAGTTGTCTTATTGTATTATTTTGTCCCGTCTTGTCTTGTCTTGTCTCGTCTTGTCCCATCTCCTTATGTTTTGACCTATCTTATTTTGTCTTTAGCTGTCTTATTCCATTTAGTTTTGTCTCATTTTGGCCCATCTTGTCTTGTCTTGTCTTGTCTCGTCTTGTCTCATCTGGTCCCATCTCTTTACGTCTTATCCTATCTTATTTTGTCTTAAGTTGTCTTATTCCATTTAGTTTTGTCTAATTTTGTCTAATTTTGTCCCATCTGGTCTTGTCTCATCTTGTCCCATCTCCTTACGTTTTGTCCTATCTTATTTTGTCTTTAGTTGTCTTATTCCATTTAGTTTTGTCTCATTTTGTCCTATCTTGTCTAGTGTGCCTGTGTTTACCT
This sequence comes from Ophiodon elongatus, assembly GCA_016806645.1. NCBI lineage: Eukaryota > Metazoa > Chordata > Actinopteri > Perciformes > Hexagrammidae > Ophiodon > Ophiodon elongatus. Next base: position 34,779 of record JACSYO010000256.1, on the reverse strand, counting down.
TAGCTTTAACGATACAGCAGTGCAGAGCGTGGTTCTCCTGGTCGTACAGGAGGCTGAACTCCAGAGATCCCAGAGTGGCTGCAAGAATAAAAACACAGCAACGCGTCAAACAGACATCTGTTCTGTTCGAGAAACCAATTTCCCTCTAAAGCAGATAAATATTGATTTGTTCCTCTGCATCGCTCCTCTGGGAATTCCATTCACAGCTGCGGGCCCAATATACATTAATCACAGTGATAGAACGAGTCAAAAAGTAAACATCTGGGACCGGTGAAGACACTTTCACGTTCTGTGAAGCAGCTGTGTGGTTTAAGAGGAAAAATCTGTCTCACTGGCATCATCTGAGTCGTAGTCGTCCTCATCCTCTGTTCGATCCGGTGGGGGTCGAGAGGGGGCGAGGTTGTTGACCGGTGGATTGATTCTGGTTGCAGGAGCATCTGATGAAATGGAGCTGGAGACAACAGGTTGTCTTTTTTCCTCCACAGCCGGAGGGGACACCGTCTCTTCCCTCTCTGGGCGTTTGCTCTCCATATCTGCAGCAGGAGCAATTAATTCCGTCTGAAACATCTTTTTACACGTCATTATTGACGGTAAATCTTTTGAACGTGGGGTTTATTCATAGAAGGAGCAGCGTTACTTTACCTGGGGCGCGTGCGACCTGCTGTGCGTTGGCTGGAGGTGGTCTGGAGGCTAACACATGTCTCTCAGTCTTCATTACCGCCGCTGGACAGGACGGACTCTCATTATGGCTGTCAGCTGTTGTTCTTGCTGTCTGCTCCCATTGTTCTGATCCACCGGACTGCTGCTGCGTCTCTGAGGAGACGGAATAAGAATGTCACCAACACCACAACACAGACTGCACAGGTGCTACAGCCACAGCAGTGAGGGAAGAAGTACTCGGATATTTTACTAGAAATACTGCAGTGTAGAAATACCCTGTTACAGGTAAAAGTCCGGCATTCCATTCCTTAGTTAAGTAATAGTATGCAAGCATTAGGATCAAAATATTCTTAAAAGTACCAAAAGTAAAAGTGTTCATTGTGCAGAATGGTGCATTTCAGAATAAAATGTATCATTTTATTGGATTGGAGGTAATTGTATCGAAAAAAGGTGGGATGTGATACGCTAAGCTACCTAGCAGTATATAAAGTAATCAAAATTAGCTCCAATCCAATAATATAATATATATTATTATGAAATAGGCATATCTGCATAGTAAGTACTTTTACTTTAACTACTTTTACTTAACTAAGGGTTTGAATGCTGGACTAAAAACAGAGTATTTTTATACTGTCGTATTTTTACTTTAACTTAAGTAAAATATGTGTTTACAGTTTACATATATAACGATAGCTTAGATTTACAGTTATAAATTACAAACGTAACATCTTGAGGTAAAGTACCGTATCCCCGATGATGTGTTGGAGGTTCCTGCGGTCCACCGTGGCCTCCCGGACCAGAACTGTTCTCGGTGCTGGACTGACGAGATCCGGACAGAGCAAGGGGGGCGGGCAGACCCTGCTGGACTCGTCCCTTGAAGAACCAAGCTCCTGAACGCTTCTGTACCTGCAGGAACACGCAGCGAACACATGAATGCCTGACCCAAAAAAAGACACAGTGATGTCGTGCAGTCACATCCACAGGTTTTAAAGCTGTTAACTTAGCAAATACTAGAGTCCTAAAATCCAGATTCGGGCCAAGGAGGAGGAGGCCTGGGGCGGTATGAGATGAATAAGCTAGCAGGAATCACTGAAGCTTAGTGTGACATGCTACTAAATGTTCCTCTGAGTCAACGCTGTAAAAATAGCAGTTGATTGATTGTTTTTGGCCACTTGGAGAACAAGCTGAAAACACAACACTGACACTGTATTATATTAAGTTGATATGCGGCTAACCTGACAACAGTATTACACATCCAGCAGACACATAACAATTTCAGCTTTAATTTGGAGTCATGTTTCTGGCAACCTGAGGAATGTAAGTCCAATATCTGTTTCAAGATATTTGTCTCCTTAGCTGCTGAATGCTACACTATGTTCACCAGCTTGATGCTAACTCTGTCAGTCTGCTGTTTGGTCGGAAACAGCAGGAAAGAACACTAAAACAGTAAAGTTGTGGGCTGTTAAACCAAAACAACGAGCTGAAAGAGGCTAAAATGCTCAGTAGAGCTGAGGGGATCTGCAAAACATTGATTACTGAAGTTTTAAAATGGCTAAAATCAACATTGTTTTGCCAACAATTTGTCAAATGACGGTGTGAAAGACCTCTCTGGTTCTCTCTCACTGCTCTCCTAGCAGAAAGACAGATTTAGAGACCAGCTGGTGAACATAGTGCAGCATTTAGCAGCTAAAGAGACAGATATTTCCCTCAGGAGGTGGTGGAGACCAAAAACAGAGCTCAAAGAGAGAATACTGCACTTACATTCATCAGGGGACACAAACACAAGGACACAAAATTAATCATCATGTTTCTCTGGAACTGCTGGATATGGAAATAAGAAACTGTTTGCTAACAATTTAATCATATCGACTTAAACGGTTCAAAGCTTGTTTCTGCCGCCCCCACGGGGCCCCAACAAATTTGATTTATTTATGACATATTTACCGTATAATGAAAGAAGCTAAGCATTTTGTCACATGAAAACAAATGAAATGAGTTGTTGCATTTGACCATATTTACTTGTGGGAAACGTGTTAACTTAAATTTCAAGAGAAAAGTTGAGACGTTGAGATTGTAGCTTCTAGTGGCCAATAATGGAACTGCTTAATTACTGCTTAATTACTCAGCCTAATTACTCCATTTACAAGGCAGATATATCTGCCTTGTAAATGGAGTAATTAGGCTGATCTGTGTTCATTTGAGTAATAATTTGTGAATATCTATAAATTCACACACAAATATAGACTAGAATAATTTGTTGGATTTTCTGGGAACAAAAGCTGTTTATTTCTTCACTTCTTAATTCTATGGGACAAACTTGACCACTTTGTGTTTCGCAGCATTACAGAGTAGTTATTCTACATCTGACTGACAGGAGAGAGCATTTATTTAAAGAGTCTTGGCTCCCCGAGGCAGAGACCTCAACAAAACTGCAGCGCCATCATCCAAACAGCATTGTATAACTGCATCAGGGAGAGCCACAGAAAGCAGACCTTATTCTTCATGTTTCATATTGATCAAAGTGCTATCTGTATTTTTAAGAATTAAAAAAGCTTTGAAGATAAATCATTTTGGGATATTGAGGAGGTGTCAATGGAAGGTAATTTTCCAGGTCACTGGACAGTGAAATGCAATCCTGTGCTAAAAAGACGAGTCCAAAAGCTCGAAAAAGGGTTCGTATCAGGAGAAAAGCCTCTGTTCTGCTGGCGGATGAACGACATAATGACGTAAATTGTCCGCCGTGATTGTATCAAACCCACTCTGTTCTCCATCTTTCCTCATCCTCTCACCTCTTGCTGCTCATTGCAGATTCTGCACAGCCACATAGGACTCGTCCTGCTGTTGCTCGAAATCCCACATTTGCTGCACATGTGCTGCAAAGAGGCAAATACATATATTAGAGACCAGCGGAGGAAGTATTCAGGTCCTGTACTTCAGTGAGAGTACTAATACCACCTGTAAATATTAGTTCAGTAAAAGTATGCAGATGCAATCAGTAAAATGTGATTAAAGCATTAAAACTGTGACGGTTCTATAAAATATACTATCATTATAATATAATTACTTATGCATTAATGTAAAATCAGGATTTTACTTTTGTAGTTGGTTGAGCTGGAGCTCATTTTTAACTATTAACTAATGATTATTTTCATTATGGATTAATCTGCTGATTATTTTCTCCATTAATCGACTGAAGTGAAAATAGCGAGAAATGGCGTCATAATTGTTAAAGAGACCAAAGTGACACCAACCAACAGTCCAAACCTTAACATTAAAACTAATTATTACAGTTATCAACATTATTTGAAGGAAAAGCAGCAAATCTTCACATTTGAGAAACTGGAACCGTGAAATGTTTTTACATGAAAAATGACTCAAACGGTCAAAATTGTTACCAATTAATTTGGGAATTGTTTCAGATGAAGCCGGGAGATTGTGTGTTCAGTAGTGTGTGTGTGTGTGTGTGTGTGTGCGCGCGCTCAATGCTCAAGGACCTCTTGTGGTTGTGGTGATTCACACTTTAAAAAAAAAACTAAACTGTTTTATTGAGTGTTTTATATCGTTATTGACAGCTGACTCCTAACTCCTCTTTAACCGTCCGCAAGTGATCAACAACTGCTTCAGTTTGGACTCTTGTTTCCAGACGGATTAAGAATTGTTCCTCCCTTGGAACTGTATGCATGTTTGCATGTATGTACAACTGTCACTTAGCAAATGGTGAAAATCTTAATTTGTAAAGTAACTAGTTACTAAAGCTGACTTCTCCTTTTGTATTGTGGCATGAGAGGAAAATACTCAAATACAAGTACCTCAAATTTGTAGTTGAGTAAATGTACTTAGTTACATTCCACCACTGCGTTAGACACAGACGCACACAGACACGCACACAAACACAGACAGATGAATCTTTCTGCATAGATTTAGGTCTTGATAGCAGGTGCACAGAGCACATATACGTAGACTATATTTCACAGTTCAGATTGCATTAACCTCAACATAGTTATTGAGAGCAACAAGAAGCAGAATGTGGGGCACGAGACCAGGAGATGCAGAGTGTGTGTCAGAAAGAGTTAGCGCACGGCCCACTGGGCGCTTATCGCCATAGGAAACCTCCCTGGATCTTCACTATAGGAAATACAGTAAACAGAAAATCCTGAGATGTCCTCACATCCTCTGGGGACTTTTCGTTCCCCGTTGAAGCCCAGAGAGTACAGATAACCACCTACTTTGTTGCACTGCACACAGAGGACAGCTGTGGCCCCCTGTGGTCCAAAAGACGTCCCGCACAGCAGACAGTGCGACCGCCCGTCACCACACGCCGTCTTCTTGATGTTATCCAGGCGACTGGAGAGACGCCTGGATAGCACATGCAAATGAATGTAAAAACACAAACTTGGCACAAGTCTTACACACAAAAATCATCCAACTCAGCGAGCATCTGTGTACAGTTGACTGATGTGATTATGTGCAACAGAGACAACAGTTTTCCATCTCACTCAATCCTCTCATGCTCCGTGGCCTCCATCATGGCCGCACGAGCCAGTACACTGTTGATGATCTCCTTCTCTTCATCCGTGAGCTCCTCCCCCGGGGGGCCGCCAGACGTGTTCATCGTCCACCCGATCCTGAAACCCAAAACAAACACACACACACACACACACAGACACACACAGAAATAGACACACAGAGTATAAGTGGCACGAAAAGTAAAAATGCAGCTCAGACAAAAAAAAAAAAAAAGGCCAGTATCGCCAAAAAGTGCATCACTAAGGAGAGCGAGACACTGAAGTCTGAGGACAGGAGCACAGCTGGAAACATTTTGGACTTAAAGCAACGCTGAGCAACTGCAAACATTGTCACAAACAATAGCTCACAAGTAGGTTACATGATGGCTTATCATAATAATGCACTGGTTTTGTCTGGCTTCCCTACTTTTGACATGAATTTCATAAATGTTTGCATGTTTAATGCTCTTGCCTCTGAGACATAATTGATTTAATACTGTACACCTACTCTGAGAAGATAAGACTGAGATATGATATTTACATTTTTTCATCAATTTTAATTTTAATTTTAATCCATGCCAATACGTAAACCTACTACTATTTTTTATTTTTCATTTTCTTTGTCTAGTGCTCTTGCCTTAATCAATGTCATACGTAAACCTCCAATAAATAGATGATACTCAGACATGACATTTACATTTACATTTTTTTATCTATTGTACTTATTCTTTATTTATTTATTTTTTTATTGTTTAATGCTCTTGCCTTCATCCATGTCAATACATAAATCTACTATGAACAGATGAGACTCAGACATGGTATCATTTTTCAGATAAGTTGTGATACTTAATGAACAAACCACCAGCCTTGAAGGCCCTGACAGACTGTAAACAAAGCTAATCGTGAACTCCTGCATTCCTCGACTGAAGAACACAAGTCGACAGCTCTTCCTCACTTCGTGATGAATCACAGATTAAGATTTTAAATGATCAGGACTCATTCACTGTCGTTAAAGACAGAGACGTTTGATTATTCCGATGTATTTCAAAGAAAGCTGCAAAGTCAGAGCAGGAAAATTATCTTTTTATTTCATAATTTTAAAAAGCAGTCGACATATGCAAATTTCCAAAATGTTCCTTTCTAAACCTTCAAGGGCTGCTGGTCGTTTAGAAAGCTTCCAGAAACTGCCTCCAAGGTTTTATAATTACTTTGTGGAGGACTGACAGAGTAGAGGCCAGTGAAAATCAAATGAAGTCAGCTTGTGTTGTCGTTTTTTTCCCCTCATATGGGTCTGTTTGATATTTTCCTGGCTTCCCATGATGAGTAGGAACATGCAGGAGCCAATTGTTGTATCAGGGATTGAGCTTGTGGCTTCACCAGACAATGCAGATGATCTGTTCTATTATCATGGCTTTATTTATAACATAAAGCTCCAAATAGTACAACAAAATACACTAAACATTACCACTCTTTTTACATTAGTACATCAGCTGATGACAGACTTTATTTAACCCTTAAAAATAACTAAAAACCAGGCTCAAAAGCAGTGTTTTACTGCCCTCTCTGCTTTAAAGTATAAATCTGTTCTGACAGACCACACCCAGCCGTGATGTCACTGCGTACTGACACACCCCAGAGTACACTTAAACATCACTGCAGCCAGATGAGAAGTTAAGCCACTGGATGTCAGCAAAAACAAGTCGCTCTTAAAGCAATACATATTAATAATTTCTATTACTTGCAGGTAATCTAAGAAGATAAGAGAAAGAAGAGAAGATTTACATTTTCTTCTGTGCTGCATCACCACAATATTTCCCTGAATTGCGATTCTGCTCTGCACCAAACTCTCGTCATCTATTCTGTGTTTTTAGAAACACAAGCCTCTGCACCTATTTTGCAAGAGATTTAAGTTATGAGAGATTTGATCACGGTGATTTGCTGCATGCATAATTGTGAAGCACAGCTCTGCAGGCTACAGATGGAACATTGAGATGGTTATGAGGATTTAATCTACCTGCATCCTGCGGAGCGTCCGTGCACATTATGGACCACGGCTCTTGTAATGCTACTACGAGCACGTTCTATTTTCTTCTTAAGTAAAGGTTGTGACCTCTTTGTAATCCTCAGTGTTATATAGATGTGATTAACTGTCTTGAACGTCTTCTTATTGGCGTGTGTTTAATCAATTTTAACTTCACGAGCGGCACATGGATCGAAAGATGTGACGATGTCAGCAAGAAGTCATTTGTGGGGTTTCATGTGAGTTCTTGGATGAATTGTCACACCTGATGAATTATAATCCCTTAACTTTTTGTTTAGCGCCGTCATCAGGTGAAAATGTTAATTTGGCCAATATTTCAGCAACCTCCGATTCTGAAAATTGCAGCCAAGGGTGAAGTTCCTTTAACCTGCATTCTCTCTAATGGCCTCCAGGGGGCGACTCCTCTGGTTGTATAGAAGTCAATGCTTCATGTCTTAAAGCTGCATTCTCTCTCCTGACCACCAGGGGGCGACTCCTCTGGTTGTATAGAAGTCAAAGCTTCATGTCTTAAAGCTGCATTCTCTCTCCTGACCACCAGGGGGCGACTCCTCTGGTTGTATAGAAGTCTATAGAAAATGACTCTATTTCTCTCTTGATTTATTCCCTCAGTAAACATTGTAAACATGAGTTTATGGTCTCAATCTCTAGTTTCAAGTATTCTTCAATACAGCATGATGTTCATTTAGTAAATTATGGTCCTTTAGAGTCAAACAGACCATAAAGCAGGGATGCTTTAGGGCGGTGCTACAAGGTGATTGACAGGTCTCTACCAGAGACGTATACGGCGTCCCTACGTCACTCCTCCACATTCCAAATATGGCAACGGCCAAAACATATGCATTAGCAGGTAGTTCCATGAAGAAAAAGAGATTTTGCAGCTGCAAACTCAGCTTTCTTGTTCAATATAGGATTTATTTTTGTTATTTATCACTTCACTCAACTACGTTTACCATCTAAAATGATTTGACATCCATATTTAAAAGGATTTTCCCTTTAAGGTCTGGTTAGAATTAAAAGAAAAGGTGATTAACTTTAATTTCCACCTTGCTTTCATGAACGTACGCTGACACTGGATGTAGAAATCATTGTTAATATCCTAATTCCGAGGAAGCTTTTTGTGATTTAGGTGAGCTGACTCTTTAACTTTATCTTAATTACGTAATGTCTCATTAACCTCACACAGACAGCAGATATTTCGCAACTAAGATGTTTTGCGGCACTCAAGACAATTAAGTCTTCAATGCCAGAATCTCAAAAAAAGCACAAACGCAAGAAAAAAAAAACACCCACAGAAGGAAATATTTTCCCTGAGTTCAGCAGGCAGGGGCTGTTGAGTCGGCGTGAAACATGAGTTTATGTCTCAATCTCAGTTTCAAGTCTTCTTCAATACAGCATGATGTTCATTTAATAAATTATGGTCCATTTAGAGTCAAACAGACCATAAAGCAGGGTATGCTTTAGGGGCGGGGCTACAAGCTGATTGATGGGTCGACACCAGAGACGTATACAACGTCATTACGTCACTCCTCCGCTGTCCATATATGGTCACTTCCTGTTCACTGGTTGCAAAAAAACAAAATGGCGACGGCCAAACGATCAAAATTGAGGCTTCAAAGCCGCAGGCCACAAACCAATGGATGATGTCGTCCACTTCTTATATACAGTCTACTCTACAGCCTCTTAGAGCTCCCTCACTAAAATGGCTTCATGCTCCTCCTTTTAAAAAAAGGATTAGTTATTCTTTGTGTAAACTCTTCGCCCAATGTCAGCTGGGATCGGCTCCAGCGCCCCGCGACCCTAAAAAGGATAAGCGGTTTGGATAATGGATGGAATGGAATGGAATGGATGGATGTGTAAACTCTGTAGTGTACACTAAGGTGATGACAAAATGACCAAATTTAAAAAAGTACAAACCGACTCCAATTCATGTGAACGAAATTGCACAGAATAAAATCAGTGACATAAAACTGCACAAGCAGTTCTGTGTGTTATTCCGCTCATAAGACACAACTACAGAGATTCAACTGTCCACTCAGCCGTCAGTGTGCCACGGCTGGAGAGGAGGCACTCCTCCTAAAAGCTGTGAGAGGAGCTAATTTGATTTCCCATGATTTATTTCAGCTCTACCACACCAACTGCTGTACCCGCATCTCTAGGCCGTTAAACTCCCAAACATCTGCCAGTCACGTACCGGGTGCACGGGCGGCACGTATACTTGTGCAGCTGCTTTGAAAAGAAGGCGTTAATTGTGGCCGACTGCTGACTGTAAACTGTTCGCTGTAACGTGTTGCTGAAGTCTGGTCTGCACCGTGCGTGCCTGAAGACATTTTCACTGCGGAGAAGCGCACTCATTATCTTTTGACAGGAACATGGTTAAGAGGAAAGCGTGACCTCAACTTTCTCGCCCCTGGTCCAAACCAGGCCGCTGAGACGGACAACACCTCGGTAATTTGACTGAGACTTTTTGCTGACGGTTGTGCAGAGAACATATTTAATGATACAGGCGGAATTTGCTCTCCAATGTAAGCATATTTTATTTCCTATTTTTAAGGGTCTTGAAGGCGACCAACCCCTACATGACCTGTCAATGTCATCATTTCACTCTTAAGTTGTCCGTGGAGTCTGACTAATCTACCGTATTCGTAGGAGCTGTTATGCGGCTGTGTCCGAGCATTAAACATCACAAGAGATCTGGCAGCGGCTGCTGAGTACGAAGGTTTTAATGCCTCGCTTACTTAACGGCTCAGGGCTTCATCTTTCTCATCCCCTTCGTCTCTCTCTCCTCCCCGTCCTCTGTCCCCGCTGCAAGTAAATGTCAGGGGCTGCTATCATTGTGGACAATGTGGCAACCTGACAGATTGACGGCTGTGAGTGTGTGTGTGGTGGGGTTAGGGGGGGGGGGGCTTGAAGGGTTCAGAAAGGTGGGGTCAGTAAGAAAGGAAATGTTCTAAAATAGCAGACACTTTCAGCCCGTGAGTCACCACACACACACAAACGCACGCACATACACACACACACACACACATACACACACACACACACTGTCATTATGCATCAAATCATTGCAGTCACAGCTTGGACTATGTCCTAATGACAAAGTGGTCGAATGTGAAAAAAAACATAGGAAAGGGATTTGCATTTTGTTTTTAACTGTAATCAAATACAGTCAGTGTTGTAAGGAAGATCATTTACTTACATTAACGTAACAACACCAAATAAAAATACTCTGTTATAAGTAAAAGTCTTGCATTTAAAAGTACTAGTGCATTGAACGTTTGGAGTGGGCCGATGAATCAAGAGAGAAGTAGAGCCATTTTCTATAGACTTCTATACAACCAGAGGAGTCGCCCCCTGGTGGTCAGGTGAGAGAATGCAGCTTTAACACATGAAGCTTTGACTTCGATACAACCAGTGATGTTCATTTAGTAAATTATGGTCCATTTAGAGTCAAACAGACCATAAAGCAGGGTATGCTTTAGGGCGGGGCTACCAGGTGATTGACAGATCTCCACATCACTCATCCTCAGTCCAGATATGATCACTTCTGTTCACTGGTTGCAAATAAACGCTGAACTCGAGGCTTCATAACGGCAGTCCACAAACCAACGTGTGACTTCTCCACTGCTCCGTCCACTTCTTATCTCCAGTCTGTGGTGTATTCAGTATCCAGCAGCAAAAATGAGACGACATGTTCGATCCTCGCTGCTGAACAGAGTGCTTGTTGTTTTAATGTTCAATGTCGAAACTGTAGGATGTTCAAATTGCTCCAAATTTGACACGTCTCTCCCTTTCATCCCCAGAAACACACCCATAAAGTGTAAAGACGATGAGGTGAACGGTTGTCGAGATATGCAAAGAACATACAGAATGACAAAATAACTATTAAAGTACATTTATTCATGCCAGAATTTTGGGGTATTTGTACTTTAATTGAGTATTTCCATTTTACGCTACTCTTACTTCACAACAAAACAAGAAGAAGAAGAAAAAGAAGAAGAAGAAGAAGAAAATTATTTGAGGCCACACCTTCTACCGTCTAAATTCACGGTATAAATTCACATACGCAAGTAAGTACACAGTGTACACAGTGAACTACATGGACATGTACTAGCGGAAGTATCCAAATTGAGACACAGCATATGTCAACACTTCCTCCACCACTGAATATTAGAGTAGAAGTATAAAGTATCATAAAATGGAAATACTCACGTAAAGAACAAATACCTCAAAGATTACTCTAGAGTAATGTATTTAAACATTGCTTAAATACCACTTTCTCCCCTGTATGAAGGATTGTTAATTAGAGCAGAGCTGTTTCTCTTCCTCACACTCACGTGCACACACACTCACACACACACACACACACACACACTCACACACAGACACATGCAGTATGAATCGACGTGGCGGGGGATCGATGAGCTCGGCAGCAGGACACGCCAGAGGACAGAAACATGACAGCAATATCAATATGTGCCCTGTGTTTACCCCGCCATCTCTCACTGCAGCAGAGAAGTACTCAGTAGTACTGATCAATGGTGGAATGTAGCTAAGTACATTTACTCAAGTACCTCTTTGAGGTACTTGTACTATACTTGAGTATTTACATGTAATGCTACTTTATACTTCTTCACTACATCTCAGAGGTGAATATTGTACTTTTTACTCTAGTACATCTCAGAGGTAAATATTGTACTTTTTACTCTAGTACATTTCAGAGGTAAATATTGTACTTTTTACTGTACTACATCTCAGAGGTGAATATTGTACTTTTTACTGTACTACATCTCAGAGGTACATATTGTACTTTTCACTTCACTACATCTCAGAGAGAAATATTGTACATTTTACTGTACTACATCTCAAAGGTAAATATTGTACTTTGAGCTTCCCCATCAAACCAAGCATGGTAGGTTTTTCTTTTTTTTTGTATCCAGTGATCACTTAGACAAAAAAAAAGATCACTCAAATACTCATTTTGCATCTACTGTCCAACGTTCATGATGGAGGGGAGAGGGGGGAGGGGGCAAGGGGGGATGCGGTTTCCTTTAAGCATCTCTTGAGAAGGCCACGCCAAGGACACATGTCACCACACGAAGCCCACTTTGATTTACACCTGTTTTATAGCGGCAGTTGACCGAGGGGCGGAACGACCTCCAGGGAGCAGAGGTACTTACATGCATGTGTGCGTGTGTGTGTGTGTGTGTGTGTGTGTGTGTGTGTGTGTGTGTGTGTGTGTGTCAGTCCATTTGAGATTATGGGTCATAACTTGTGTTAACCACTCCACAATAATGAGAGGAGCAATTTTCACCTACCATCTCACGGTAGTTTTCCAGTACATTAGAGAAAGGATTCAAATCATTATGACCTTTAAAAAAAAAAACTGTTCTGAGAGGAGTTATCTGATATTTAATATTTGAACGTCCACGTGCAAGATGTAGATTTTAGAGGAAAGGTGTGAGGTCGTATTTTCAGGCCCTACTGGATGGATCATGACATTTATCTGTATACATGCATGGTTTCCAGAGGATGAACCCTCATGACTTTGGTGACTTTTCCTCCAGCGCCAGCAGCAGGAAGACGTGTGTGGTTTTTAGAGAAATATACATAACAACCATTGAATGGAATTTATTTTCCCATCTGGATGATTGTTAATCCTCTGATTTTTGATCTAGTGCCATCACCTCAACAAAATTTTAATTTCTCCAAATGACTCATAACCTAATACCTGCAGAATTAATGAGATTCCCATCAGCCTCAGCTGTTCTTTCTGTTTTGAGCTAATTAGAAAATGTCAAGTCAAATATATTAATACAGCCCAATATAACAAACCGTTAATTTGCCTCAAGGGGCTTTGCAGTCTGTACATCATACGACCCGCTTTGTCCTCGAAAGAATATTAACTTTAAAGGTCTTAACACACCAGCAGGATGTCAAGCAGCTTCCATGTGTCTCCAAATGCTAACATGCTAACAGACCTGCTCAACGTCAATGTGTTGACATTGTCGTTGTTAGCGTTTGGCTCAAAGCACCTCTGTGCATGAGAGCAGCCTCACAGCGCTGCGAGCATGGCTGCAGAGGCTTCCTCTAATCCCCCAACACAGAGACACGGCTTCCTCTCCGAGGTCAGATGAGGACAACTCAGTGTTGTTCTGTATCTTTCAGCTCAGCACTCATCAGTCACTCCGTCTCTCCGATTGTCTGCCTGTCTTGTTGTCTGCCTGTCTCTCTGTCTCTCCGTTTGTCTCTTCGTCTCTCCATTTGTCTCACTATCTCTCTCTCTCTCTCCGTTTGTCTCTTTGTCTCTCCAATGGTCTCTCTGTCTCTCCATTTGTCTCCGTTTGTCCATCTGTCTCTCCGTTTGTCTCTCTGTCTCTCCGTTTGTCTCTCTGTCTCTCCGTTTGTCCATCTGTCTCTCCGTTTGTCTCTCTGTCTCTCCGTTTGTCTCTGTTTGTCCATCTGTCTCTCCGTTTGTCTCTCTGTCTCTCCGTTTGTCTCTCTGTCTCTCCGTTTGTCTCCGTTTGTCCATCTGTCTCTCCGTTTGGCTCTCTGTCTCTCCATTTGTCTCTCTGTCTCTCCGTTTGTCCATCTGTCTCTCCCTTTGTCTCTCTGTCTCTCTGTTTGTCTCTCTGTCTCTCTGTTTGTCCATCTGTCTCTCCCTTTGTCTCTCTGTCCCTCCGTTTGTCTCTCTGTCTCTCTGTTTGTCTCTCTGTCTCTCCCTTTGTCTCTCTGTCTCTCCCTTTGTCTCTCTGTCTCTCCCTTTGTCTCTCCGTCTCTCTGTTTGTCTCTCTGTCTCTCTGTTTGTCTCTCTGTCTCTCCGTTTGTCTCTCTGTCTCTCCCTTTGTCTCTCTGTCTCTCCCTTTGTCCATCTGTCTCTCCCTTTGTCTCTCTGTCTCTCCGTTTGTCTCTCTGTCTCTCCGTTTGTCTCTCTGTCTCTCTGTTTGTCTCTCTGTCTCTCTGTTTGTCTCTCTGTCTCTCTGTTTGTCTCTCTGTCTCTCCCTTTGTCCATCTGTCCCTCCTTTGTCTCTCTGTCTCTCGTTTGTCTCTCTGTCTCTCTCTGTCCTCGTTTGTCTCTCTGTCTCCGTTTGTCTCTCTGTCTCTCTGTTTGTCTCTCTGTCTCTCCGTTTGTCTCTCTGTCTCTCCGTTTGTCTCTCTGTCTCTCTGTTTGTCTCTCTGTCTCTCTGTTTGTCTCTCTGTCTCTCTGTTTATCTCTCTGTCTCTCCCTTTGTCCATCTGTCCCTCCGTTTGTCTCTCTGTCTCTCTGTTTGTCTCTCTGTCTCTCTGTTTGTCTCTCTGTCTCTCTGTTTGTCTCTCTGTCTCTCTGTTTGTCTCTCTGTCTCTCTGTTTGTCTCTCTGTGTCTCCGTTTGTCCATCTGTCTCTCCATTTGTCCATCTGTCTCTCTGTCTCTCTGTTTGTCTCTCTGTCTCTCCGTTTGTCCATCTGTCTCTCCCTTTGCCTGTCTGTCTCTGTTTCTCAGCTGTCAGTGAGTGCAGTAAAGTAGGTCTTCTGGCTTCTGTAATTATAACCTTCACCAACCTGGCATTAACATTAGCACAAATTGACATGCAAAAATGCACGCACACACACACACACACACACACACACACACACACACACACACACACACACACACACACACACACAGACACATAGAGGGTGCAGAGAGAGGACCTGTCACACACGGTCAGCGGCGCAGACAAAAGCATTGCAAATTGACGTGAAGTAAAAGGAAACCAAGGCATTTTAGCTCCATGAGACTATGTGGGCTGACTAAGAGCTGCAGGGCCACACACACACACACACACACACACACACACACACGCACGCACACACACACACATGCACACGCACGCACACACAAGTGATTCATGTCAGCACACAAGCCAACACACACACAGTGTGTGAGAGTGTGTGTGAGCGCTGCAGGGAGGAAAACTCTGACAGATTGCGTCATCCTCCTGTGTGTCCTGTAACGCCGAGAGGCCTTCAGACTGGTTGGACTTCATTAAAATAGTTCATATTCATGTTTATGGAACAAGAAAAAATTTGCTTATTGTTAATAAATATGAGAATATGTTCCATGTAATACTTTATCTAACTTTTCTATAACAATTCACGAGGGAAATCTTTTTTTGTCATCTCAGGTTAAAAGGAAATTTCTATTTGGTTCTTATTTTCATGGTTTTGTGCATAATTATCAATAATAATAAGGAGGTAATTAGTGTAATTTGAACATGATGTCATCACTGCAGCAAAGTCTCAGAAGACAGATGATCAAACAGGTTGTAAACAGATAGAGTCAGATTATCTAAACGTTTTTAATCGGAGGTAAAAACCAAAGGGAGCTCTCTTAAAATCTTGGAAATATTCCCTCTGAAGACAGACGTGAAAACGCCGATCTCGTGTTTTTGTGTTTACAGGATAAGAAGTGAAAACAATGAGGTCGACGAGTGTAGCTTTAATCAAACAGCACACTGACAGGAGCTGATTTGTGGTGGAGAGAATGTGAGATACTTATAAGCATGAGCGCAGCGCTGAAGAACGTTTTTGCACTTCATCTTCTTGAAGACACAAACGAAATATGCTGGAATTTCATTTATTGATTTCAGTTCAAAGAAAAGTGTTCCAGAGAGGCTTTTTTAAACACAGCAAGTGAAGGTCGACACGTTCACTACACGGGTATCATTGTGCACCAATGACTGCAGGAAAGTACACCCTTATGGTTATATATATATATATATATATTAAATCCCCTGGTGATACTGTGATTTTGACCCCTTCTGTGTACTATGATGAGAAAACACACCTTGATGATAAACTGAAATTCTTCATTAGGAAGAACCGCTTGAGACGTACCGCCTCGTTTTCAAGGGGGGAAAAAAAAAAAAAAAAAAGGTACAACAAGGTAATTAAATGATACCAAATATGATTAAAAAATAAATAAATAAATACAAATGAAATAATAGGACATACAAAATCAGGAGGTCATACTCGAACAGAGCATGGAAATGAATCGTTCTGTCATCGGTTCTAGAAAAGCATTACTGTCAGTGATAACATTAAGTAATAAAATCATAAGACATAATTATAATGATGATGATTTTAATCAGGCAGAGAAAATAATATCCAAAGGATAACAATGTAAAAGTGAAAACACATATTTCCAACATGGTCCTAAGATGTTAGACAACAAAAGCACAAGTCATTCAGCACGAAAACCAAACAGAAAAACAACCCTGACATTTAAAGAAAGAACATCTATTGAAGAAATATTGAAAAAAAAAAAAATAGTGACAGCTAAAATAACAATATCTCTTAGCAAAACTCACTATATTCCATAAAAAAGTCAGAACATGACTTGATGTGTAGCGGAAAGCTGTTCAACACCAGCTCACCAGTGTAAAAAAAAAGGAACTTCTAGCTATTTTATTCTTAGGCACTTAAAATGAACGCACACTGGCCCCGGTATTATAGTTATGCTACGTACGGACCATTGTTATCCTACAACACAAATATTGAGGAGCATAAACATTGATAATATTCTACATATGAAGCAGCTTCTGCTGTTCTACTTCCCTTCTGAACGCATCGCTGCCAACATGAGTTTAAAGGGGACGCTTTGAATAAATACTAAATAACATTATTTTGTATCACCTGCAGTGTGCCAAGCAGAAAATGCATAATCAAAAGGACAAAAGAAG
This sequence comes from Ophiodon elongatus, assembly GCA_016806645.1. Classification (NCBI taxonomy): domain Eukaryota; kingdom Metazoa; phylum Chordata; class Actinopteri; order Perciformes; family Hexagrammidae; genus Ophiodon; species Ophiodon elongatus. Next base: position 17,871 of record JACSYO010000256.1, on the reverse strand, counting down.
GTTCTTTAAAGTCAAAATGACTCATTTAGATAACGATTCAGCAGCAATATATTCACAGGACTGCTCCAATATTATTACTAAATATGAGACACTTTCAGCTCCATTACAAGAAACTTTCAACGTATGAGTTCTGTAATCTTCTTCGTCGCAGACAGGATTCAGACATGATTGAGTCTGTTTTACCCAAAATGTATTGAGGCTCCATCAAGTGGAAGGACACTAGCATCCAGTTTTTAAAGGCCATCAACAGACAAGAGATGGTCCTGAAATCATGCAGATGTCCTCGTACAAATACTTCTTTGCTGGAAAACACACATGACGACCCGTACAATAGAGCGCAGCAGAGATTGTCTAAGGCGATCGAGGCGATCGAGCCAGATCATGCTGCTGTTCCAAGGGGCAATCCTAGAGAGCGACATAAGAGAGCACAGCTTGGCAACCTGACAGCGCAACTATGCACAAAACTGCCATGAAGGAAGTAAATGGAAGACGAGTGTACGAGCAGAAAGTCATGAAACAAACGACAAAGAAATCATTGCAGACTCTCAACAGCCTGCCTGAACGTCTGCCATCAGGAAGAAACATCGACTGTATATAAGAAGTGGACGTAGGCGTCATGACGTCGCCTGTTGGTTTGTGGACTGACGTTTTGAAGCCTCGGGTTCTTCGATTTTGCCGTCGCCATCTTGGATTACGGTCGTCGCCGTGTCGTTGTTGTCACCGTGTTGTTGTTGAATGGAAGTTACCATATTGGAAATGTGGAGGAGTGACGTAGAGACGCCGTATACGTCTCTGGTAGCGGAAAGCAACCTGACAATCGCAGTAAGCCTAAAGCATCCCCTGCTTTATGGTCTGTTTGACTCTAAATGGACCATAATTTACTAAATGAACATCATGCTGTATAGAAGAATACTTGAAACTAGAGATTGAGATCATAAACTCATGTTTACAATGTTTACTGAGGGAATAAATCAAGAGAGAAGTAGAGTCATTTTCTCATAGACTTCTATACAACGAGGAGTCGCCCCCTGGTGGTCAGAAGAGAGATTGCAGGTTCTGCTTCACTCGGCAGAACCGGAAGTTGCCGCCTTGGTGCCAAAGTGCAAAACCAACCGCTTGAAGCTATTGTTTACTTTTCCGCTAAATCTTACTACAATAAATACACTTTTGCACTTTTATCTGCTGTGTTGTATCAAAAGTATTTTACTGTATGATTTAAGATGGGTTTGTTTTGTGACGGACTGTAACACTGTGCCCAAGTCAAATTTCCGCTTGGGGATAATAAAGTTTATCCATTTCTCTATCTATCAGAGACAGAACAGTCGGGACAGTTCAAATGTTGGTGGAGGACATCAGATCAGTAGTCTGATCTTAAAGATCTTAAAGGAGGCTAGTCATCTCAGAAAACCTGATGCAGGAGATTGTATCCACTACTATTACTTACGGTACATAGAACTGTCCCCAAGGAGTCCAAACACTCCCATTGGAATTAGACTGGAACATTTCCACTGAACAACACACTCATCCATCCCACTACCGAACTCCTTTTTCCCCACTGCTGTCAATTCCCTCGTCAATCCACCATCATCCATTCATGCTATCTCGCCCCCCTCCCACACTACACCACTCTCCACTGAGGCTTGTCAGACTCCTGAGGAAGCAGCTTATTGAGCTTAGTTCTGCAAAGAGGCATCACCACCTACTTTATCCCCTGTCTGATGGCTCTGTGGGGATGGTTAACTCTCGCATAAAACACACATATATACATTCACAATGACTCCTGGGTAAAAACCAAACGCAGAGTAATCTGGTCTTCAATCCCAACATGGGAGGCTGAAAGCTTTGACGTCACTGAGTTCTTCCAGAAATGACTGCGCTCTAGTCTGAGTAGTGGAGGAGGACAACAAAACATGTGAGAGTGAAAGACTTGGTGGCTTTCAGATATACACAAGTAGGTCGCAGGATGAAAGCAGGAGGGCGACACTCACTGTGGCGCTCACGGTGAGGCTAAAGGGGATATCAGTCCGTCCGTCCACTACTTTGACTTTAAATATCTCAACAACTGTCAGATGGATTGCCGTGATTTGGTGCAAGCGCTCATGGTCCCTTCAGGATGCATTATAACAATTTGGTGATCCTCTGACTTTTCCTCTTACGCAACCATCAGGTAAAAATTGTTATTTATCCTTTATGATTAAATCTGCAAAATTACTTTGTGTTTAGCGCTAATTAGTAAATGTTTGCATGCTAACAGGGTAAAATAAGACGCTGAACATGGTTAAGAGTATCGCTGCTGAACATCAGCATGTTAGCATTGTCTCTGTGAGGTTGTTAGCATGATGACTTTAGCATTTAGCTCAAAGCACAAATTTTCCCAATCACAGCCTCACAGACTTAGTCCACCACTTTGGTTCAGACGGAAATAACACGTCAAAATAAGATGCTGAACATGGTTAAGAGTATCGCTGCTGAACAACCGCATGCAAGCTTTTTCTTTGTGAGCTTGTCAGCAAGCCTCGAAGCCTCAGTCCACCACTTTGGTTCAGAAGGAAATATCTATTATAACTATTGGATGGATTGCTATGAAATCTGGTCCGAACATTCATGTTTCCTGTGAGAGGAATTGTAATAACTTTGGTTATCCTCTGACTTTAAATCTTTATGTGTGCAAACTTTGGTTTATGACCAAATTCCTGCAAAACTAATGAAACAGCTGTATTGTGTGTGTACTCTACTTAGCATGCTAATATGCTAAGATAACACGATGAACACTGTATTATACCTGCTGAACATCAGCATGTTAGCATTGTCATTGTGAGCGTGTTAGCACACTGACTAGTATTTAGCTCAAAGCACCACTGTGCCTAAGTACAGCCTTACAGAGCCGATAGCATGACTGTTTGGATCTGTCTGGATTTGGTGCGCCCTGGTGGCCTCGGGGTTTAAGACTGATGAACTGAAATCCTGCAATTTGTTGAAAGTAATCCCCCATCTTTCTTTCTCCCGCTCTCTTCTTTCAATTCCTGTCAACTCTCTCACAAAAGATCATTTTTGAAGAAATCTGCTTGGATTACACCAGTGATCTGCCAAATTTCTGTAAACCAAGCGCAGATAATTATGAAAAAAAGACGAATATATGTAATGACAGTTATAATTAGCAGCTAGTGGCCATCTGCATGTGTGTGTGCGGATGACAGGGGTGCAACGTCCATATGGTGAGTGGAAATCACACATTCTGTGGGTCTGTTTGCATGTGTTTATACACCAGAGGCAGCGCTGAGGCCACTAAACAGAATGCAAACCTCAGGCTCGTTATCCGTCACTCTCTGTCTGTCTGCTTGTGTGTGAGACGGCTGGCTGAGGGGGTTTGTACGACTTTGCGAGGAGGAAGTCAGCTGCTGGAGTAAAGACAGAGATAGAATAATGAGGAGAAACGAGGTCAGAGAAGGACCAACAACACCCTGAATGTGTCCTGAGAGGAGTCATCACATATGACGCGCTCATCTGTCAACTTCCAATCTTCTGTCCAAACAGAGTCTGTGAGCAACATTATTGTCTGTGTCGTTGGCGTTTACTTTCACTAATGGACGTAGTAATTGTGATGTCACCTACTGTTTCCGTCAAGTTTTCAAGACTTTCAAGGCATTTTGGCCATCGCCATCTTGTTTTTTAGGGACCAGAAGTGACGCAAGAAGGTGGAGCGAAGTACAACCGATAAGACATTTTTAGGCGACCAAAATAGAAGTCAAAGTTTCGTGTGTTAAAGCTGCATTCTCCGCTCCATGGTATAACCCTCAAACCCGCAAAATAAAACAAACATCGCGAAAGCTTGAAAGGATATGGCGTTCCACCAATTTAGAAGAATCTGGGTTAGTTTGGCGAGATAGTCTTAAAACATATAAAAAGGCCCTCCGTAATGCCAGAGCAGCCTATTACTCATCAATAATAGAGAAAAATATGAACAACCCCAGGTTTCTCTTCAGCACTGTAGCCAGGCTGACAGAGAGTCACAGCTCTGTTGAGCCGTGTATTCCTATAGACCTCAGTAGTAATGACTTCATGAACTTCTTCAATGATAAGATTCTAACTATTAGAGACAAGATTAATAATCTCTTGCCCTCAACCAGTACCGATCTATCCTTGGAAACAGCTATAAACCCTGATATATGTTTGGACGGCTTCTCTCCCATCAACTTTAAAAAATTGTCTTCAACAATTTCTACTTCTAAATCTTCTACCTGTTTCTTGGACCCCGTCCTGACGAGGCTGCTTAAAGAAGTTTTACCTTTGATTGGCACCTGTCTGCTGGATATTGCCAATCTGTCTTTACAAACAGGCCATGTACCACAGTCTTTTAAAGTAGCTGTAATTAAGCCCCTTCTCAAGAAGCCCACTCTTGATCCAGAGGTGTTGGCTAACTATAGATCTCTAACCTTCCCTTCCTCTCTAAGATCCTTGAGAAAGTAGTCGCAAATCAGTTATGTGACTTTCTACATAACAATAGTTTATTTGAGGATTTTCAGTCAGGATTTAGAAAACACCACAGCACAGAGCACTGGTGAAAATTACTAATGACCTTCTAATTGCATCAGATAAAGGACTTGTCTCCGTTCTTGTCTTGTTAGACCTTAGTGATGTGTTCGACACCATTGAATATTATCAGAAAACACTCCATAGACTTTCTTCAGCAACACGTGTCAATTTACAATTGTTACTCGCATACATTCTTCACAGGAAACAACTTAGTTAGTTTAGCCAAGAAAACTACTTTCTAAGATTTATGAAAAAATCATCAATTTGGTAAAACAACTATACAAAAGTGTCGTTAATGAAGTACACAAGTTACGTGACAATGTTGTCGCCTGGCTGAGAGATCGCTCGTGGTTGAACCCATCCAACTCCTTTCCTGCCTGTCTTTGTACTTCCTCGTTCATGATTGCGTGGATAACATACTAAATTATTTTGTCGGATTTTTATTAATTAGAGAGCATTATTTCTTGGAGGTATAGCCACAAAAATGCTGGATGAGAACAAAAAAACATATTTCTGCTGGAGATGTTAGTCAGACCTTCTCACCCTGAGGCTCTTGACAGAATATCCAGGTCATGGAGAGGAGACTTCCCCACATAGCAGCATGTAATAGTGGCACAGTGGTTTTATGTTTACAGCTGTGTTTCTGTGACACACACACACACACACACACACACACACACACACACACACACACATCTGCCCTCACCCTCTCTGACTGTGAACAATCCAAGAATTCCTGTGATATACAGCTAATCAAACACTCGGGGCCACAGCGGGTTTGTGCAGCACATCTGCCACTCTCTCTGGGCTGAGAGAATTCCCGAGCGTTGGGAAACAATAACGCCTCAGCTGCAGATCGGAGGAGGAGGGAAGTCAATTACTGTACATTTCAACCGTTCAAATTGTTAAACGTTCCACTGAATGAGCTCATGGAGAACGATTCTTTCCTGGAAGTAATGGAAAAATGGGAAATTCATCAATTTCAATTGATGGATCAGATCAGAATGGACTTGACCCCAAACCTGATGATGTTTTATGATGAAAGAGGCAATTTAACCAATTTAAAATGAACAGGTGCCTTTATAAAATCTACCAACAATTATAAAACTACTGACTTTTAATTACCTTAAACATTAGGAATGTGTGCTGTGTGTATAAACAAGTTCAAGGTTATTATGAAGACCATTCTTTTTACTCTCATGTCTAATCTCATGAGCATAAATTACATTTTGCAGCATCAGTATGCAAGTAATAAAACATCTGTTAGCCTTCGTTTACAGTATAATTTCTACATGCAGTAGTACCTATTTCAACCTTTCCCTATCTCTAACCAAAGTTAGCTTTGGAGGGCAACTGACGATCAAATCAGACAATGTTTTTGTGTGTGTCGTTTGGAGGGTGGTTCCAAAACTTGAGATAAAAACAAGACTAGCAGCACGGCTCGATATGTAAGTGAAATAAAATCAACCCCACCGCCGGACGAGAGCGCCGATGTTTTGCCTAAGCCTGATTACATTAAATGCTTTTTCTTCAGTAGTTTGAAAAATAGATCCACAAGTTAATCGATGATGTATTCACTTCATAAATCATGACATGTGGGTCTCTCCTTTAAATTAGACTTTTTTTTAAATAATAAAATTATTTATTTATTCTCTCTCCTGACCACCAGGGGGCGACTCCTCTGGTTGTGTAGAAGTCAAAGCTTCATGTCTTAAAGCTGCATTCTCTCTCCTGACCACCAGGGGGCGACTCCTCTGGTTGTATAGAAGTCTATAGAAAATGACTCTACTTCTCTTGATTTATTCCCTCAGTAAACATTGTAAACATGAGTTTATGTCTCAATCTCTAGTTTCAAGTCTTCTTCAATACAGCATGATGTTCATTTAGTAAATTATGGTCCATTTAGAGTCAAACAGACCATAAAGCAGGGATACTTTAGGGCGGTGCTACAAGGTGATTGACAGGTCTCTACCAGAGACGTATATGGCGTCCCTACGTCACTCCTCCACATTCCAAATATGGCAACGGCCAAAACATATGCATTAGCAGGTAGTTGCATGAAGAAAAAGAGATTTTGCTGCAAACTCAGCTTTCTTGTTCAATATAGGATTTATTTTTGTTATTTATCACTTCACTCAACTACGTTTACCATCTAAAATGATTTGACATCCATATTTAAAAGGATTTTCCCTTTAAGGTCTGGTTAGAATTAAAAGAAAAGGTGATTAACTTTAATTTCCACCTTCCTTTCATGAACGTACGCTGACACTGGATGTAGAAATCATTGTTAATATCCTAATTCCAAGGAAGCTTTTTGTGATTTAGGTGAGCTGACTCTTTAACTTTATCTTAATTACGTAATGTCTCATTAACCTCACACAGACAGCAGATATTTCGCAACTAAGATGTTTTGCGGCACTCAAGACAATTAAGTCTTCAATGCCAGAATCTCAAAAAAGAAGCACAAATGCAAGAAAAAGAAAAACCCACAGAAGGAAATATTTTCCCTGAGTTCAGCAGGCGGGGGCTGTTGAGTCGGCGTGAAGCGTTTCCGCTCAAGCACATTAGCCCCATCAGTCAGCACCTGAGCGCTCAGCAGGCGGTATAATCCACCGCCACCCACCTCAAACACGATACAGTCAATACAGCTGATTGGGGGTCAAAAGGAGCATTCAGCAAAGGATTACAGGGAGCATGGGAAAGAACAAGTGGGGGACTGTGGCTGAGGATGATAGACCAAATAAAAAAAGTGAGCATCACAGTCTTCCAAATCGATTTCGCACACACACGCTGAGCAAAATGCATGCTTCCTTTTCTCCATCATCAGCTTTGACTTGGCGGCTGCCACTACACGTTAGCCGGCAAGCTCCATCATTCTCTGCGCCGGCGGGTTTCTCTGGAGCCGACCGGCGACTCCGAGACGAAGACAAAGACTCCTCGTCTCCGCCGTGCACACTCACTCACTTTTACCCTCAATGCAAGACTGGGCTCTGTTATTTGAATAAATAGTTTACCGTACCCCGGACTCACTAGAGGTCACTGTAGAGAACAAGGGCCAAGTTAAAAAGCGATTGTTTCTTTTTGAAGGCCTTCCATCACACTGTGTTTTTAATGGACTCAGAAGCTCACACCTTTAGATGTGGTTTTAGAATTAGCATCTTTCTGTTGCAATCATTTTATTCTCTGTAATGTGTTTCTTGTCTGTTGTGCACTGTGGATTGTGTTTTTGGTGGCAAATGAGTTTCCCCACTGGGGATTAATAAAGCTTTCTATTCTAACCTAACCTAACCTAGTTTGATATCTTGGGAAACACGTTTATTTGCTTTCTTGTTGAGAGTTACATGAGAAAATAGATATGAAGCTAATGCCAGGACACAGTTAGCTTAGCTTAGCATAAAGACTGAAAGCAGGGGGAAACAGCTCGCCTGGCTCGGTCCCAAAAAAGTAACAAAATCCACCAACCAGCACCTCTAAAGTTTAAAAAATAAATACTTACAAAAAACAAATGCAAAAGCAACAAGTTGTGGTCCAAAACGTGACAAAACATTTGGACCACAACTTTTTATGTTTCTGTTTTTGTGCGTATTAAACATAAGAGATGTAATGTGTTAAGTGAGTATTTTTTTAAACTTTAGACAGAGCCAAGCTAGCCGGTTCGCCCTTTTCCAATCTTTAAGCTAAGCTAGGCTAACCAGCTAACGGCTCTAGCTTCAAACTTAGCATACAGACATATTGATCTTCTTGTTTAACTCTCTGCAAGAAAGGAAATAAGCACATTTCTCATCATGTCAAACTGTTCCTGTAAGATTATGAAAAATATAATAACAAATATGAGCCGATATAACATCACAAGATTTTTGGGATATTGATATCTGTATCGCCATAAAAAAATCCAGTATCAGTTGTGTGCTATTTAATAACAATAAGTAGAAAATAATCTTAATAATATCTTTCAGGTAAATTGGCATCATAGTATGCAACTCAAATGATGTCAACTATCTGTGTATGATAATTTAAATAAAATGTGAACATCACAAATATCTGAACACAGTCACATAAATCAACCCTTTTCACAGTCAAATATCATGTCATTTTTTTATTTAAATAGTTAATTGTTTTTTGTAATAAAATAATAATAATAAATTATTATTATTATTATTATTATTATTTAAAGGCACAGTCTTTGGGGAAATATTAGAAAGGTTTCTTTAGATTCAGCGGATTTTTTATATTTTTTATTTATTTATTTTTATTTTGTATTTGTTGATGAGCATTGGTGATTGAAGGACATTGTACTGTTACTGAACACCCGATTATTTCTAATATATTCAGGCCACGTTTGCTGCCGTGACCCAACCTGAAAGTTCAAACTAAAAAAGGTAATTTTTCATCATAAAAACAATATCAGCAAAACTCTTAAAAGATGACCATTTTAAAACAAACGTCTGGTCTTACCTGAGGCTTTCAAACAGACGTGTTGTTGGTTATTTTCTGTCTGTCGGGATTCGAGCCGCTTCACCGTGACAGAAAGTGTAACGGCTCCGTCTCGGCATGCAGCATCCTCTCCGGTGCTCTCCTCCTCACTGCCAGCCTCCTCGACTCACACACTGGAGTAAAAGCCTGCTCCGCCTCCCTCCCTCTCTCTCTCTCCCCCCCTCCCTCCCTCTCTCTCTGTTTAACTAAATCCATCCACTCTCATCTCATCAGCAGAAGACAAAATGGTGATGCCACTATTGCTGGCAAAGCGAACTTTATGAAGAAAAAAAAGAAGAAGCTTGAATGCCATTCACTGAGCTGTACAACTTGTACTCTTCTAGTGGTGGAAAATAACACAGTACATGTACTCAAGTACTCAAGGTCCAGTTTGTAGCATTTCGGGGGATTTATTAGCAGAAATAGAGTATAACATGTACAACTATGTCTTTTTTTGTGTATTTTAATCCCCTGAAGCTCAGAGTTGTTGTATTTTTGTTGGATTAGAATGAGCCCTTAGTCTTTAGTCTCTTCCTCTCACGGCCCTTCAGATGTATCTGGTGAATCATTTTAGGGGCCCACGACCCCTAGGTTGGGAACCACTGGACTAAACTTGCTGACTGTAAATAAAAGTAATGAAAGCAGCTCCACCTGGAGCTGCTAAGCGTAATATTGAATATTGATATTAATAATATTTAAAACAATATATCACACTGGGGACGTCATTCTGCAGAATGAGTACTTTTACTTTTAATATTAATACACTGTGCAATATCAAAGCTATTATGTACATATGTCTCTTTTTTTCCTCTTTGTTTTATGGTTTACTTATTTATTATACTGTTACTGTTTGATTACTTATTTATTATACTTTTGTCATGTCTCCTGTTCTTGCACTATCCACTCTGCTGCTGGAATACTGCACATTTCACCGCTATGGGACTAATAACGGATCATCTTTTATCTTTGATCATTTAAGAATGTTTTGCTAATAATCCTTGATATTACTTTTTATATAAGTAGGATTTTGAATGCAGGACTTACTTCTTATGGAGTATTTTACTTAAATGATCTGATTACCTTTACTTGTCTGACACATTCAATCCACCGCTGCCTCTCCGACTGTTTACACGATGTGCTACAAAAGGAGCTCGTATTCATGCACCATACCAGAATACTTTCTAATAGATCTATTTTCGGTCCTCTATTTGCCCTGAAGCTAAACAGCTGCACTTATTATGTGCAATACAATGCAAATCCAATAGGCCTGCATGCCCTGTGCAATTAGAGACCGTAATGATTACATAATTCTATTATTCAGCAAACCTACAGCCCAGAGTTAACCTTAAGCCATTTTTTTTTTCTAGAACGGTCACCGGAGCAACGAAGCTGCTTTCATCACATGTTATATGCTGACATGTGAAGTTGAGGTAATAAAACGAGCATCTGTGGAGCCACTTTGATTTATTGAACTATGGTGAGTTTGTCCCAGAGGACCACTTCCTGTCCTCCAAAAAGGTTGAGCTGAAATGAACCAGGTCCTCCGGATTGTCCAGCTGTGTGTCCGTGTCTGCTGTTGCCCTCTTGTGGCTCCTTCCCTGTAACGTCTGAACTCTTCCCTCCCTTCTGTGGCCGCTCTGTAATTACGCTACATTGAACACCTAACTGGCCCAAACATTTTCGACGGCTCGGAGATTCGCACGAAATTGTTAATTCAACCTTGAAAATGTGCCACAACAAGCTCTTGGTAAGCAATGAGATGTGAGGAGAGCGCCAGCTCCCTGCTACAGAACTGGATTCAGGCTTTATTAATTAAAAAAATGACGATTCAGAATCACATTGAGGCTTCATTGGCACAGGTGTTACGGTACATTGAGCCTTAATGCATGTCCAGGCCCAAAAGACAGGAAGTGATGCTGTATAACAAAATAAAAGAATAATAAAAGAGATTTGTATATATTTATTTATTTATTTGTATCATTTATTTTATTTACAAGATGACAGAGGAAGAAGAAGTATGTATAAATAGCTGTACGACCGTGTAAAAATACATCTTGATTATTTTGGGGTTTGGGACAAATGGTCTGGGAAATTATAACTGACATTTTTCAAAAAAGAATTAGACAAAACAATTAATCAAATCTTCATTCATTTATTTTAAATAAATCATTTTTATTATCTTATTTATTATCTTTATAATAGTTTATTGACTTGTTTTCAAGTTCTTGAAATGTATTTTATTGTTATTGTTTATGTTTTTGCATTTATTCTGTTTTTGCTCTGTAACACTTTAATAATAATAAAAAAACTTCACTTATTAACAAAATCGATAAGTCGAGAAAAAAATGGACAGATTAATCAACAATAAAACATAATTGCGAGTGACACTTTTTTTCATTATTTAGCATTTACAAGCACAAAGAAATATGTTTTAAAGCACATTATAATGTAGTTGTAAGAAGATTGAAGTGTTTATTAATTACTTATCAACAACTATAACTCGATATGAATGACAACAAAACACTTGTTATGATATAAAATGTCCTTATAGCTGCTTATAACTACATTATAGTGTGTTATAACCCATTTATGAAATGTTTACATGCTGCTTATGAATGCAATTTTTTATTCAAAGAGGCTTTTGATGTGTAAAACAATGAAATTATGACCATGAAATGAGCAGGATGAAGAAGAGACTGGTACATGTGAAAAGCTCCCCAAAACACAAACATTATTTTGTGTGCTCGTGTGTGTGCACGTGTGTGTGTGTGTGCGTGCGCACGTGTGTGTACGTATGTGTGCGTGCGTGTGCGTGTGCGTGTGCGTGTGCGTGCGTGTGCGTGTGTGTGTGTGTGTTTGTGTGGACTCAACCTGGGATCCAGCTGCGTCACACAGTGCAGATGTTTTCACCACAAATGAACCGGTTTGTTCATTAAACACCAACGACCTGCTCGAGGTGTTTTCATGTCAGACTCTTTTCTCTCATATTTACATAATTAAGCGCCGGTCATGCAAAACGCATTAATCACAGGAGCCAAAGAGAAGAGACCTGCACGCGTACCGGCAGAGGAGCACCTCAGTGGACTTGAGCGTGATACAGTGAGAAGAGGCCGGACTCAAATGATGCTGAAGGGCCCGGGGACAACGAGAGTTGTGTTTGTACAGCGGTTAGTGAAGAGGATGACCAAGGGGCTGCCCCCAAAACACTGCACAACAGCAACACGATCAAAGAGTGTGTAATTACAGAGATGATCAGAGTAGACGTGCTCATGAGGGTAAATTAAGTTGTAACGAGCTGGAAGCTTTAATTTAACCGGTGTTCAAACAAGAGAAGGACGGCTTCGGGCTTCATAAATCACACTCGACTCTGACAGTGGAAGTCATTCTCTCTGTGCTTTTAGAGAACAAAGATGTTTTCCTGTAACGTGACTCTGAGAGTCTCCAGCTAGCAGCTCTCTGACGCTGCATTTAGTCAATGTGGTGCTTTGAGCTAAATGCTAACGACAGCATGCTAACATGTTCCCAGTTTAGAAGGTATTGTAACTAATTAGCACTAAACACAAAGTCCAGCTGAGGCTGATGGGAATCTCGTTAGTTTTTAATGCTATTTGGTTATGAAACAACGTATTGAACAAGCGCTAAGCTAAGGGGTCCTCAAAGTTATTGGTCACCGGGTCAGAACCATGAACATCTGGACAAAATGTGGTGCAGAAGTGTACGTAGTCCTCGTGAAGTCACAACACTGGTGTTTTGAAGCTCGAATTTGACATATAGTGACGTAGAGACGCCATATATGTCGCTGGTGTCGACCTGTCAATCACCTTGTAGCCCCGCCCTAAAGCATACCCTGCTTTATGGTCTGTTTGACTCTAAATGGACCATAATTTACAAAATGAACATCATGCTGTATTGAAGAAGACTTGAAACTAGAGATTGAGACATAAACTCATGTTTACAATGTTTACTGAGGGAATAAATCAAGAGAGAAGTAGAGTCATTTTCTATAGACTTCTATACAACCAGAGGAGTCGCCCCCTGGTGGTCAGGAGAGAGAATGCAGCTTTAACACATGAAGGATTGGCTTCACTTTTCAGAACCACGTCTCTATGTCACTCCTCCTCAGTCCAAATATGGTAAATTCCATTCACTGGTTGCAAAAAAGCCAAGATGGCGACGGCCAAATCGATAAACTCAAGGCTTCAAAATGACATTCCACAAACAAATGAGAGACCTCACAATGACTACATCCACTTTTTATATACAGTCCGTGGTCTTCACCTAGACAATAGTTGTTAGATGTTACGTTAATGCTCTGAATATCGAATTGAGAACCTTTAATATCTGCAGCAAATTTTATGACAATCCATCAACTAGTTATTGAGATATTTCACCCTGAACCACAGATGTGCCTTTACCCTCTCGGGGCTTCTGTATTCAGACTATTCCTAAAGCCATGTCACGACCATGTAAAAAAAAAAAAAAAAAAAAAGAAGCCTTTTTCAGCTTCGTGATAAATGAGATTTGGAACATTTTCTCAATCATACAGGAACAGTTAAAGGTGGGGTTGGTAAATCTATCAATAAAATCGACCAACCAGAAACACTGACCGCCTGTCCCTCCAGGCCGTCCCTCTAAAGCCCCTCCCCCAAAATGATCATCATGAACGTAAACAACAAACATGATTGTTAAAGCCTCAGATACCGGATTTATTTCTGTTTCTTTATGACAGAGCTTTTGAGTCATTGATTGCCTTCTGAGAATTTCTTCAAAAGTATATAAAGAAAATGTTCTTGAAGAAGATTACCAAGCCTACCTTTTGACAATTTGGTAACATTTGCATGCGAGACACATTTTTAGGGAAGGACAGGAAGAAACCAGAGAGATTAAAGACCAGCGGGAGAGAAAAACCCGAGAAAGACAGGGAGGCATAGCTAATGACAAATGACGGATAAATGCCAAATTCATGGCCACGCACGCTGAGCGCTTAAGGTCAATGACGTGCAGAGTGTGTGTGTGTGTGGGTGTGTATGTGTGTGTGCGGGTGTGTATGTGTGTGTGTGTGTGTCTGTGTCTGTGTGTGCGTGAGTGTCCTGCATGCACACATACACACGTCTCTGTTCAGTAATGTCATTAATAACCCTGGGTATGAAGTCCTTCAGAGGAATTGTCCAGATGCTGCTTGTTCAGTCTATAAGCCTGAATGCCTGTGTGTGTGTGTGTGTGTGTGTGTGTGTGTGTGTGTGTCTATGTGTCTATGTGTGTGTGTGTGTCTATGTATGTGTGTGTGTGTGTGTGTGTGTGTCACAGCCCATCAGCTTGTGTCCCTTGCGGTGTCATGGAAAAAACAAGCAGAGCGGTTTTGGCTAAGTATTGAGTCTCCTGAGTCTCGAGAGTCTCGAGACTCAGTGAGAGAGTGAGTGAGAGAGTGGTAGCCGTCTGAAAAGGGCGTCCTGTAACTCTCCCGGAGGACTTTGTCTGTCTGACAGAAGGACAGAAGAAGAAGAAGAAGAAGCGTGAAGGGAGACGGCAGAGATGGGAAGATAAATATGACGAACACTGATCTTTTACCCAGGAGACCGCTGTTCACGCCCCGTCTGGAACGAGAAGCCAGCGTTGATTTATTCGTCACGTAACTTGCGTACTTCAGTAACGACATTTCTCTCGTTATTTCAACCCAAACCAGGATCTTTTCCTAAACCCAACTAAGTAGTTTAGTTGCTTAAACCTAACTAAGTTGATTCCTGTGAGGACGGAAGATTATTTAAATTTTTTTAAAAGACACTATATTTGTGTAACGAGCGGAAAATATGACATGTGTTGCGGGATTTTAGTAGGAAAACGTACGAAAATGTGATGTCTATGATAAAAATACTATAGGAATCGTTGTTAAAGGATGCGTTGATTAATTATAAGGGTTTATAATTAGATGTATTTTCTGTATTTCTTCATAAATATACCATAACTGAGATGGCAGGCTCCATCAAACATCCACTTAATGGATAAATTCCCCACTCATCGTAGTTATTTGAACCCAAACCCTAATATAGATTGTAAATTTAGATTGTATGGACCAGGCGGCAACATTTCCGGTTCTGCCGAGTGAAGCCAATGCTGAAGTTTCTTAAAGCTGCATTCTCTCTCCTGACCACCAGGGGGCGACTCCTCTGGTTGTATAGAAGTCAAAGCTTCATGTGTTAAAGCTGCATTCTCTCTCCTGACCACCAGGGGGCGACTCCTCTGGTTGTATAGAAGTCAAAGCTTCATGTGTTAAAGCTGCATTCTCTCTCCTGACCACCAGGGGGCGACTCCTCTGGTTGTATAGAAGTCTATAGAAAATGACTCTACTTCTCTCTTGATTTATTCCC
>JACSYO010000255.1:57500-79702 GCA_016806645.1 Ophiodon elongatus | reverse complement strand
ACTGTGAACCACGCTGTATTTAAATGGACTGCTACAGGTTGCCACGCACAGACAATACAAACGTGACGTGTGGAGGAAGGGAAGCGCTGTGATTGGCGCCTTCTTAGACCAATTACCGCGTCGCTCTTGTTAATTAGCTAATGGCATAAGAGGGGAAAGACCTGTTCAGTAACTAGTGTATGTGAGTTTTGACAGCTGTTTAGTAATGGTAAGTCGTGTGGTAATGCTGCTGAACTTATGTCTGAAAGGATCTCTCTGAATCCACAAGAGTCGACCTTTAATTCGCGTAAGTCAGACCTTTAACTCTCCGTGGTCGACCTTTAACTCTCCGTGGTCGACCTTTGCTCTCCGTGAGTCGACCTTTAACTCTCCGTGATCGACCTTTGGGCCCGTGATCGACCTTTGCTCTCAGTAATCCAGACCTTTTTAACTCTCCGTAGTCGACCCTTAACTCTCAGCGTCCGACCCTTAACTTTCCCGTGATGAACCCTACATAATATCAATGAGTGACCTTTCAACTCTCGTAGTGCAGAGCCTTTAACTTTCTCCGTGATAAGACCTTTGCTCCGTGATCGACCTATAATAAGTATTAAACCTTCATCTCAGTGATGAGCCTTTGTATCTCGTGAGTCGACCTTTAACTCTCCGTGATGGAGCCTTTTAGGTGTGGTGAGCCTTTAACTCTCCGTAGTCGACCTTTAACTCTCCGTAGTCGACCCTTAACTCTCCGTAGTCGACCCTTAACTCCCCGTAGTCGACCTATAACTCTCCGTAGTCGACCTTTAACTCTCCGTAGTCGACCTTTAACTCTCCGTAGTCGACCTTTAACTCTCCGTAGTCGACCTTTAAGGCCCCGTAGTCGACCTTTAACTCTCCGTAGTCGACCTTTAACTCCCCGTAGTCGACCCTTAACTCTCCGTAGTCAACCTTTAAGGCCCCGTAGTCGACCTTTAATTCTTCGTAGTCGACCTTTAGCTCTCCGTAGTCGACCTTTAACTCTCCGTAGTCGACCTTTAACTCTCCGTAGTCGACCTTTAAGGCCCCGTAGTCGACCTTTAACTCTCCGTAGTCGACCTTTAACTCTCCGTAGTCGACCTTTAAGTCTCCGTAGTCGACCTTTAACTCCCCGTAGTCGACCTTTAACTCCCCGTAGTCGACCCTTAACTCCCCGTAGTCGACCTTTAACGCTCCGTAGTCGACCTTTAACTCTCCGTAGTCGACCTTTAACTCTCCGTAGTCGACCTTTAAGGCCCCGTAGTCGACCCTTAACTCTCCGTAGTCGACCTTTAACTCTCCGTAGTCGACCTTTAACTCTCCGTAGTCGACCTTCAACTCTCCGTAGTCGACCTTCAACTCTCCGTAGTCGACCTTTAACTCTCCGTAGTCGACCTTTAAGGCTCCGTAGTCGACCCTTAACTCTCCGTAGTCGACCTTTAACTCTCCGTAGTCGACCCTTAACTCTCCGTAGTCGACCTTTAACTCCCCGTAGTCGACCCTTAACTCTCCGTAGTCGACCTTTAACTCTCCGTAGTCGACCTTTAACTCTCCGTAGTCGACCTTTAACTCTCCGTAGTCGACCTTTAACTCTCCGTAGTCGACTCTTAACTCTCCGTAGTCGACCTTTAACTCCCCGTAGTCGACCTTTAACTCTCCGTAGTCGACCTTAACTCTCGTGTCGCTTTAACTCTCCGTGGTCGACCTTTAACTCTCTTGTCGACCTTTAACTCCCCGTAGTCGACCTTTAACTCTCCGTAGTCGACCTTTAACTCCCGTAGTCGACCTTTAACTCCCGTAGTCGACCCTTAACTCTCCGTAGTCGACCTTTAACTCCCCGTAGTCGACCCTTAACTCTCCG
This sequence comes from Ophiodon elongatus, assembly GCA_016806645.1. Lineage (NCBI taxonomy): Eukaryota > Metazoa > Chordata > Actinopteri > Perciformes > Hexagrammidae > Ophiodon > Ophiodon elongatus. The sequence continues at coordinate 77,847 of JACSYO010000255.1, read as the reverse complement.
TAGTCGACCTTTAACTCTCCGTAGTCGACCTTTAACTCTCCGTAGTCGACCTTTAACTCTCCGTAGTCGACTCTTCACTCTCCGTAGTCGACCTTTAACTCCCCGTAGTCGACCCTTAACTCCCCGTAGTCGACCTTTAACTCTCCGTAGTCGACTCTTAACTCTCCGTAGTCGACCTTTAACTCCCCGTAGTCGACCTTTAACTCCCCGTAGTCGACCTTTAACTCTCCGTAGTCGACCTTTAACTCTCCGTACTCGACCTTTAACTCTCCGTAGTCGACCCTTAACTCTCCGTAGTCGACCTTTAACTCTCCGTAGTCGACCTTTAACTCTCCGTAGTCGACCCTTAACTCTCCGTAGTCGACCCTTAACTCTCCGTAGTCGACCTTTAACTCTCCGTAGTCGACCCTTAACTCCCCGTAGTCGACCTTTAACTCCTCGTAGTCGACCTATAACTCTCCGTAGTCGACCTTTAACTCCCCGTAGTCGACCCTTAACTCTCCGTAGTCGACCTTTAACTCTCCGTAGTCGACCTTTAACTCCCCGTAGTCGACCCTTAACTCTCCGTAGTCGACCTTTAACTCCCCGTAGTCGACCTTTAACTCTCCGTAGTCGACCTTTAACTCTCCGTAGTCGACCCTTAACTCTCCGTAGTCGACCTTTAACTCTCCGTAGTCGACCTTTAACTCTCCGTAGTCGACTCTTAACTCTCCGTAGTCGACCTTTAACTCCCCGTAGTCGACCTTTAACTCTCCGTAGTCGACCTTTAACTCTCCGTAGTCGACCTTTAACTCTCCGTAGTCGACCTTTAACTCTCCGTACTCGACCTTTAACTCCCCGTAGTCGACCTTTAACTCTCCGTAGTCGACCTTTAACTCTCCGTAGTCGACCTTTAACTCTCCGTAGTCGACCTTTAACTCCCCGTAGTCGACCCTTAACTCTCCGTAGTCGACCTTTAACTCCCCGTAGTCGACCTTTAACTCCCCGTAGTCGACCCTTAACTCTCCGTAGTCGACCTTTAACTCCCCGTAGTCGACCTTTAACTCTCCGTAGTCGACTCTTCACTCTCCGTAGTCGACCTTTAACTCCCCGTAGTCGACCCTTAACTCCCCGTAGTCGACCTTTAACTCTCCGTAGTCGACTCTTAACTCTCCGTAGTCGACCTTTAACTCTCCGTAGTCGACCTTTAACTCTCCGTAGTCGACCTTTAACTCTCCGTAGTCGACCTTTAACTCTCCGTACTCGACCTTTAACTCTCCGTAGTCGACCCTTAACTCTCCGTAGTCGACCTTTAACTCTCCGTAGTCGACCCTTAACTCTCCGTAGTCGACCCTTAACTCCCGTAGTCGACCTTTAACTCCTCGTAGTCGACCTATAACTCTCCGTAGTCGACCTTTAACTCCCCGTAGTCGACCTACTCTCCGTAGTGGCTTTAACTCTCCGTAGTCGACCTTTAACTCCCGTAGTCGACCCTTAACTCTCCGTAGTCGACCTTTAACTCCCCGTAGTCGACCTTTAACTCTCCGTAGTCGACCTTTAACTCTCCGTAGTCGACCTTTAACTCTCCGTAGTCGACCTTTAACTCTCCGTAGTCGACCTTTAACTCTCCGTAGTCGACCCTTAACTCTCCGTAGTCGACCTTTAACCCGTAGTCGACCTTTAACTCTCCGTAGTCGACCTTTAACTCTCCGTAGTCGACCTTTAACTCCCCGTAGTCGACCCTTAACTCTCCGTAGTCGACCTATAACTCTCCGTAGTCGACCTTTAACTCCCCGTAGTCGACCCTTAACTCTCCGTAGTCGACCTATAACTCTCCGTAGTCGACCTTTAACTCCCCGTAGTCGACCCTTAACTCTCCGTAGTCGACCTTTAATTCTCCGTAGTCGATCTTTAACTCTCCGTAGTTGACCCTTAACTCCCGTAGTCGACCTTTAACTCTCCGTAGTCGACCTTTACTTGACTTTAACACTTGTTTAAACATTCCATAGTTGACCTTAAACTTTCCATTGAACTTTGTTTTGTCGACCTTAAACGTTCTATAGTTGACTTTCTTCCTGACATTCATCATCAAAATATCAACATAAACAGCACAAATGGACACAGTGGTTTTATATCGTTGCACTTTAATGATTTCTGTTTTTCAGCATTTAGTTTTGAACAAGTTGCAGTTCAATGCGGAAATAAAATCAAAGAGCATCTGTTTGTTTTCCCCGACACAGTGCTGGCTCTTAGGAATCCCTTTGTGTGGGAACAACAAAGTGCAAACCTCCACTTTTCCAACGCTCGGCTGCGTGGAAGCATTTCTGAAGACCGATTTCAGTCTGATCTCCTTTTGTTGTTGCAGAGGGGAACACAGCAGAGGGGGAACACAGCAGAGGGGAACACAGCAGAGGGGAACACAGCAGAGGAGAACACACCAGAGGGAGAACACAGCAGAGGGGAACACAGCAGAGGGGGAACACAGCAGAGGGAGAACACACCAGAGGGAGAACACACCAGAGGGAGAACACACCAGAGGGGGAACACAGCAGAGGGAGAACACAGCAGAGGGGGAACACAGTGGCTTCCTCAGCCGTTTCCAAGCCGCTCTCATGTGGACTCACAAAGTGCTTCAGTTAGACAGATTAGTTTCACCTGCTGGTTTCTTTGTTAGCGGACTAATAAGACATTTTATCTGCTGAGATTCAGGCTTTTTAGTCACAAAGTGCTTTCCTTCCTGCACCAATATGTACATTCTTAAATTCTGGTCTATAAAATCTTAACATGGGCCACGGTGAGCATAGGGGTCATGGTGTTTGACCATCTCAGGTCCAATTAAAAAGAAAAAGGACCCAAAGGCAAAGTATATTTCATAAAAAGATATATGTTTTAAATGTAATTCCCCCATCATAGCAGATTGTATTTATCATTATTTAATTTAATTTAATTTATTATTAGATTTTATATTATTCATTCATACATTTAATTTAATGTTATGTTATGTTATGTTATGCAGCTTTCCCCAGAGCATGGTGGTGTTAGCTCTGATGTGTAATGTCAGGTGAGAAACCTCAGACTCTATTCAAGCTGCACAAACACCTTAAAGATGACGAGCTTCACGGAGGACACCTGAGCTACGTTTCATCTGTCAAAGCAAAAGTCCAGGTGACGTTTCATTTGGTTTCTTTTTCACAAATTAGTAAAAAAAAATCTCTGAAATCCGGTTTTCACTTTCTTGAGGTATTTAGTGACGATTGATGAGGGAACAAATTAATTCAACATTTTTGTGTAACGCTGCAGCAAAACAAAACGTGAAAAAAAGTCAGAATATTTTCTGAATGCATTGAATATGATAATAATAATCTTTATTTATATAGCACATTTCATACAGACTATGTATGAAATGTGATGTGCCTTTAAAAATAAATAAAAACAGAAAACTTTCCTTTTTAAATAAATAGAATTGGGAGGAAGAATGCATGCATTTTGCACTTACATTTTAAGTGTAATCTAAAAAATGTCGACAGATGGACCGGAAAACCTTTTACATTTAAAATGACAAAAAAAAAAAAAAAATTAATAATATATATATATATATATATATATATATTTATTTTTATTTTTTTATTTTTTTTTTAATATATATATATGTATATATATATATATACATATATATATATAAAAAAATATGTTTAGACATAAAAAAAATTAAATACGTAATAGATCATTTGAAAGACAGATGTGGGACTTTTAAAAGGGAGGTGTGGCGAAATAAATGTTTTTAAATGATGCTTGAAAATGTCAACAGAGGCTGTCATGTTTTTGGGGTCGGCTGTTCTTTCATGATCTTTTCGAGGGGTTTTGAGGAACTAGAAACCCGGCTGTGGAGGATCTCAGGGTTCGGTGAGGAGCATGGAGCAGCATATGAATATGAGTTGCTGCTGCCTGTCCTCCTGCAGGTGATCGCGGTCGTGATGGACATGCTCACAGACGTCCAGATCCTGCAGGACCTGATGGACGCGGCCTCCCGTCGCTCCGTGCCCGTTTACATCTTGCTGGACCACCAAGCCGTGCCACACTTCCTGGATATCTGCTCCAGGCTGCAGATCGGCTCTCAGCACCTCCGGGTAAGACGGTACTTTGACATAGGGGATGAATTTAGCAGAGAATTATTGATTTATTGTTTGTTTTAATGTGCCCAGGGCTCCCATACGTAGAGTGATATGATACTTTCACAACACGCAGCACAGCATTTCAACCACAAAGTCATTACCTGAGAAAATACTTTAGTCAAAGAGGTCCGACACAAGAATGTTGCTGAGGCAGTTTGTAGACACGGTGTTCTGAACTAAGGATCTAGTCGAGCCAAAGCCACATAAAAGGGCTGAATCTGGAAAGATACCAGATATCATACCAGACAAGGAGATAAACAAAGAAAGCTTCACATATACAGTAAATAGAAAGGAAAATAATGAAATGCTGGCAAATGTAGCAGTAATGTTTAGTTTAATTCCTAAAGAGGACAAGGGTAATTATAATCACAGCACCAACGTTTCCAAATTCCTTTGAATTATACTTTGCAGCAATTTTGTGAGACATGAATATTCATTTACTTTGTATATTTACAGCTTGAATATAATTCTAAAAGTTTTGCTTTAGTTTAACTTTATTACACACTAGGTAAATATTTCAGCCTTGAGCCTTAATGCCTCGAGTTTGAGTTTTTGTTTTTGTGCAACCAGAAGTGACAGGAGGGGGTGGAGCTAAGTCCAACAGAACGCTGAAGAATACAGGAAAGGGTTAAAGTTGTAAGACGAAAACACAAACAACTCACTAGGTAGCCCCGCCCTAAAGCATCCCCTGCTTTATGGTCTGTTTGACTCTAAATGGACCATAATTTACTAAATGAACATCATGCTGTATTGAAGAAGACTTGAAACTAGAGATTGAGACATAAACTCATGTTTACAATGTTTACTGAGGGAATAAATCAAGAGAGAAGTAGAGTCATTTTCTATAGACTTCTATACAACCAGAGGAGTCGCCCCCTGGTGGTCAGGAGAGAGAATGCAGCTTTAACACATGAAGCTTTGACTTCTATACAACCAGAGGAGTCGCCCCCTGGTGGTCAGGAGAGATAATGCAGCTTTAACACATGAAGCTTTGACTTCACTTTAAAGAACTGGAGTTTGCCTCCTGGGCTGCAGTGATAAAAGCTAGACAGCAGGACTTGTTTGGCAAGCAATTACCAACAACAAGAAATTCTAAATTTTAAAAGTCGTCGTAGATGAAGTTAAGAACAGCAGCAGACTGAAACAATAGCACATTCCAGTCAAATTATAAATCCAGCAAACATTATTGCCTCAGACTCAGATGGAGCCAATGGAAGGTTGTGGTGCTGTGAACTTGGGGTCTTTTTATGGGAAGGGGTCCTGACAATAGTCATATTCAACATATAAACTATCATTTGCAACTTAGTTGGTACAATGACACTGCTGGCTGTGCTGTTGTCCTGTCCACGGTCTGACTGTGACCCTCTGTGGCTGCAGAACATCCGAACCAGAACACTTGAGGGAACCGGCTTCGGCCTGTCCTTCGGCAGACTGCCCGGTTCACTCTGCAACAAGTACATGCTGGTGGACGGGGACAAAGTCATGTTTGGCTCGTACAGGTGAGGTCTGACTGTCAGTGTATGCTTTGTTTAATTCATCATTTTATACGGCACCTGTTTCCACAACTTAGAATGTGTTTGTGTTGCATGTGTTGTTCATTTTTCAAGTGTATTAGAGCGAGGGTTGATAATCTCGAGAAACTAGCAAAGAGTTGGCTAAATTCTCGAAATGATCCAACTTAAAAACCAGCCTAGTGTTGCCAACTCTTCCCCAATAAAAGCAGCAAGAACGTCGACCAGTCATCACTTCAGGACCTCCCTCCAAAGCCACTCCCCCAAAATTATGATTATGAATGTGAACAACCACTATGGCTGTTGTTGGTACTCACAACTGGGAGACAAATCATTTCATTTGGGCTTGTGACAGTCCTGCGACTATCACAGATTGCGGATCTTTAAACAAAAAAAAAAGTTTTTTGAGGCTGATGGGAATGTCATACATATTAGTCCGAAACCAATGTTTTGAACAAATTAAAATGTTTGATGGCGCTAGGGTACATTGAAAGTCATTATTATTCATCCTCTGGGGACCATGAATGTCTAATAGTTGTGGAGATATTTCAGTGGTGTGGTTAAAAATATATAGACTACAAACAATGCTACTAAAAAGCAATGGTCAAAGCTATAAAACTAAGACCCAGGTAGAAATAAACTTGAAGGATCCTTTAAGGCCTGGAACTCTCACCGTCAGCATGCCTCGGTGTTCGACGCTTGCTTGTTGCTCTTATTATGTGTTTTTCCTATAATGACCTCGCTGTAAATGTAATGGATCGAAGAGGACTCACAGAATCTAATGAACCGTTGTTGAACTTGTCTCCGTCCCAGTTTCTCCTGGTGTACGTCCCGTATGGACCGGAACATGATCACCGTGATGACGGGGCAGGTGGTTGACTTCTTTGACCGCGACTTCCGTGAGCTTTACGCCATCTCTGAGAAGATGAACCTCTACAAGGAGTTCCACGTCAGCCCGCCTGTCGCCAACACGGCAGTACGCAGCCGGGTGGGGACCATGCGCCCGCCTCTACCGGCGACCACGTCCCGCTTCCAGGTCACCCTCGGGGATTCACGGAAGGCTAACATCCAGGTGCCAGCGCACAAATACTACAACCCCAAATACTCACTGGTGTTTGGGGACACCCCACGTCCACCGGGGTCCCTGCAGGAGCCGGGACCCACCAGAGGGGCGGCTCTGGCTGAGTTCCCTGAGGAGTTGGACCCGGCGAGGCCACGAGTGACCAGCAGTCTGAGGGATGACCGGATGAGTCCGCTGCCCTCAGAAGCCCCGAGCGAAATCTTCAAGAAGCCCAACAGAGGCACGCAGAACAAGAAGGGGAAAGCCGGATGGATGCAGAGATTCTCCAAGAGGAAATCGTCCAGCAAGGAAGTCTTGGACAACATGGCAGGCAGTGCGCACCCTTCACCACAAGAACCCAATAGGACGGATGAGAACGAGGACAGCTTTGATGTAGTCATGAAATCTCCATCCAGATGGAGGATTAAGAAGCCATCTAAACTGGGCCAGAGGACAGAGTCTGAGCAAACTATCAACACAGCACAGGACAACGAGGGTAAGTCAGGAATGAAGTGGATTGAATCCAGAATCCAGAACAAATAAACTAATCCAGTGGTTCACGACCACAATCTCAAGACAATCTGCAGGATAGAAAGGGAGAACATTTAATAGTTGTCTCTAATGTAGAAAGAAACACTTCTTGGCTCAATCATATCTGTAGACATTTGCAACAGTGGGTCACAAGTTGTCTTTTCTTCTAGAGTTGTTCCGATACCAGCATCGGAAATTCCTCCGATATGCCTAAAATGCTGGATCGGTTACCGGCGAGTACGCGAGTCTATGCACCGATCCAATATCGCGTTACCATATCATTTATCAGGTTCAAGCTCCTGAGGAAAAGCAACTCGTCACTCGATCTTGATCCGTACATCCTGCTCGATCGGTACCTCTACCGAGAGTTGCACATGCTCAGTACCGCTCAGGCAGGTGCTAGCGGAGAGTGTAACGTTAGCCAGAGCTAGCTAGCAAAATGGTAGCAATTTGGGAATACTTTACAGTGAAACTATAGATAATAAAAGAAGGTTGTACGGCATTAATTCTCTGTCAGCCAGGACACACATACAGGGTTAGTAGAATACAGCTGTTAAATAATAATAGTTATATATAGATAGCACTGATATTGGATCAGTACTTGGTATCAGAGCGTCTTTATGTTCACACGCCAAAAGGTTTGGAAACAGTTGATCTGATCGAATCTTTATTTAATAGAAAACGAACCACGATGCTTTTGAGTGACGCTTGTTATATTTTATATATATATATATATATATATATATATATATATATATATATATATATAATAGAATGTAGTGGTAACATGCCGACAGACATCCTCTATGGATCCTGACAGATGAATTCCTCATAAGTATCTCATTCTTCTCACCGATCTCTCTTTCTAATAATGTGACTGTTGTTTTTCTTCTCAAAGGTGTTAAAGGTCGTCGTCAGGCAAAGGAATGCTCCGTGTCCTGAGGTGAACCCTGGAGCGGACTAGAGTCCTAAAGATTACTAAATGACTTCCTCTACACTCACCTTTGACCTTTGTCCAGCGCCTGAGAGGAAGACCAAATGAATGTACAGTTCTTGCTGCACTGACTCGTGTAGTTTTCACATGTTTGGTGCAAGATTTAAAATGCAAGTGAATAATCCACGTGCTTGGGGATACATGTTGCCCTGGTGGGGTGCAGAGAGGTTTAATGAGATATTCGCTCATGATCGAGTGCTCGCTGAATGTCAAGTTGGTCATACTTGTTTTTTAATTTCTACAAACAGAGGTGGTGTTCAGGGACAAGATAATTTAAAGGAAGCATTTGTCTGAGGTAATAAAGTCCAGATCAGCAGCGAAGTGATCAAAGATGGGTCAGACCCTCTCTGAGAAAGACTTTGTGAGGCCTTGATTTATTTTATTTCTCCGTCTGACTCTCCACCAAACCAAACCAAAGGAAAGTTTTACAATCATCTAGTCGCGTCACCGCTGTGGTGATGAGGTACTGTGGGCCTTTATGTCTGTGTAATACTCTTCTACTCTCTTTGTTGTCAATTATCTGTGAAATAATAATGCATAGTGTATATTTCTATGTCCTTTTGACACACTTTTAAGTTGTGGGATCTCTTCTACAGTGTGTTCAATACATGGTTTCAGATAGAGCTGCTTTAAATGTGCCATGATCTTAACATTGTCCATAAATATTAGTCTGAAAACAATTGTCTTGTTTTGTTTAGTTTTAAATTCATGTCATTTCAAACACGAGGCATCACTTTGGTGTTGGCTCCACCTAGTGGTGAGATTCAGTAGTACTGCAATATTTAAAATATGGAAAACTGATGATTGCGCTGCACAAACCCACCGCTAGCTGCCTCCCCCGCCTCTCTTTTCAGGGTGTTTGCTCACAGCTCAGACCTCAGAGAGGAACCGCAGACCTGATGGGAACTCAGGGCTGAGTTGAGGGGTGGGGAGGGGAGGGGAGAGTGGGGGGGGAGGGGAGGGGAGAGAGGGGGGATGTGGTGCAACACTGAAACAGGAAGTCAGAGCTTCAGTAGGAAGAGGCGTTAACTAGTTTTTAGACTAGTTTTAGTGACACACAGCAGGCATGAAGATATGTTATTTCCTGTGAGAATTGCATCTTAATGTTCATCCTAAAGCAGAACACTTACACTATATATATATATATACATATATATATATATATATATTCAAATATAATGAGTTGTTGTAATGGCAGCTGTTTTATCAGCATTTCATAGATTTTTTTCAATGAGGTCTGAACCTGCTTAACACTGAAATATAATCATTTAATGCCATTGATATAAACTAGATGTCGAAAAAAAATGTTACCTTTCCAACCAAATTCAGGTTTAAACCATCACATCTTTTCAAAAACAACAATCAAGAACAATATGTTTACTCCACATGATGAGTGATCGAATGAAGAAGGCCGGAGGAAGCTGTTCATAACTCGTTAAAATTTATAAAACTATGGTTTCTGAACCACAAAGGTGGTTTAGGTGTTTCATCCTGAAAGAAGCACATAACACACACACACCTACGCACGCACGCACGCACGCACACACACACGCATAAATATGAGAAAGCAAGGTGTGGTCTGATAGGTTCAGAAAGCGTTCACCCAGAAACACAGCTGTCAATTTGCTCCTTTAACCAAAAACAGGATCCATCAATGTCACATGTCAACAAGCAGTAGAATATACTTTTTATTAAATAATTCAAGAGAACATAACAAGGTAGAGCTAAAACATTTCTTTCATATATTACAGTGTACACATTGCATTAAAATCAAAAGAGTGGTTTAATCTGATGAAATATATCTGTATTTACAAAATGAAGCACGAGCGACCATCCTCAAATGACACCGAACTGGAACAGCTCTCTTTACGGCCTCTACGCCTCATGACATCTGTTAGGAAGCTACAGAAGCTCTGCTGGGACATCAAATGCTTAATTTGTCTTCCTGGTCCTGGAAACTAAATCTTGTGGAGCAGGCAGATATAAACCCAAAATCAACTCCTCGCTGAGGAAGATATATATCGACAAAATTCTTGTGGCCAAACAACAATGAGTCAGCGTTTTCACCTTTGACACCGTTTAGCTCAGCCTGTAAAAAGAGAAGTGGAAAGAGAAGTCTCTCTTTTAGCCCGGGCGACCACCACCAGTGTCCGGCCTCTAGTGTCCTCGCTCACTTGTATTGCAGGGGTGTTTAATACAACTTAAGCACCACTGTGGTGCAGTATTTTAAATGTCCATAGGGGGCGCTGGACCCGCTCAGTCCTGAGGAGCTTGGTTTATCACCTTCTTCTTACGGACCGAGACCAAGTCGTAGAACGGATCCTTGGTGATACTCGCTCTGTTAGAAGTAGAGAAGAGCGTCATTATACAGAGGCAGCTGCGTCAGAGTGTGTGTGTGTGTGTGTGTGTGTGTGTGTGTGTGTGTGTGTGTGTGTGTGTTTATAACTGTCGTCTTGGGGACCGATTGCACACCATTGTGGTGAGGACACTTCCGCATTGTGAGGACGTTTAGCCTCACCACAAAAACAAAATGTAGGTCGATCTAGTGGCGAGTTACTCTTTAAGGTTAACCTACTCAATAGCGGTCCTCACAAGTATAGTAATACAAACAAGCAGGACTATGGGGACGTGTGTATGAGTTACACAATGTATTATAATGTATCTGCTTATGTACAATGTTGCTGTTTGTGTGTATTTCTATATAGTGTGTGTGGTCGGACCTGATGGCCTCGATCCAGGAGTCTCTCTCCTCAGCGCCGGGGGCACAGATGGTGTAGGACTGGTGCTTCCCCTCCACCACTCTGCCGTCCGTCTCCGTTTTACACGCCTTGATCTTCTGCCCTCGGCTGTTGGGGTTGTACAGCTCCAGACAGTACTAGACGACACCAGATATATATGCGACGATTAATCTATGAATCCAAAAATCTATTGACCTGACTCGAGTGCTACAGCCACAGGACGGTCCACCGGTCAATACGCTACAACGAGCTTGTGAACGTGTCAGCGTTGAAAGAAAAACACAGCTGGCGATGTCGTACCGGTTTGCGAGGATACGGCACTTCTCTCACGCACAGGTTCTCCAGAGGGATGATGCCTCGGGGCTCTTTATCCTGCAGACGGATGAAAAAGAGACGGAGTCAGATGATGCATGCAAAAAAGAAAGGAAGCAGAAGAGGTGGATACATTTTGATAGTAACAAAACAAACTCTACACTGATAATGAATTATGAATCACTCTGACGTGTATTTATTGACTGAAGGCCTTCGAATATGACCAATATAACTTTCAACAAACACAAGCATTTTCTCATCAGTCCATCTTTGGGGAAGGTTGGAGGGTTGCCATCAGTAGTAAAAGCACAGTCACCTGCTGTGTAAGCCCGACCCCTCCACCGTGACCTCCTCTCTGAGAGGTTTGGTAGCACGAGGCTGAATCATAGGAATTATTCAAACAAGAGACATAACAACGACCTATGCCGTTGTCTTCCTATTCGTCTTCCACTCCTTGTGGATGCCGGCGTCCTCAACCGACTGTACTGTCTTTCAGAGGCTGTGGCATGCTCACTTTAGAGCTAGAATAAAATTAGACAATGTAAAGTTACACTAAATCCATCGGTACCAACCGTTTCCAGCTAGCTTGCTGGGTAGGAGGCGATAGTAGTCCTCATACCAACCATGAAACTTTACAACCTCAAACTAAAGACCTGGGGCATTCAGGGGATGTATGGCTTTCTCAGGTATAGTGACAATAAGTGTCTGAACAGTTTCCAGCTCGCCATCCGATCACCGAAAGAAATACGATTCTTGCAGAAATCTCCAAATGTTTTTGATAACAAATCACGACATGAACTTTTCTATGGTGTTCCCTGAGATCTTGGTGTCTTATTGTGGCATTTTGAAGGGATTTATTTTATAATTTTTATCAATTCTCAAAGGGGAAAAACCTTTTCAAATTTAGCAGCAAATCTGTGTAAGAAGTGGTATCAACCCAAAAATTCCTGCAACATCGTATGAGACATAATAGGGCATGGGAATGGCCATCATATACTTCGAAGCTCTTTCACAATCTATTTTAATTCATTAATAATTCATGATTTATGTCTCGCACAACTTGACACACTTTTGAGCTGCATCTCAAAGTCAGATTCCCAGATTTTAGATGATGTATACCACTTCTATGTGGCATCGACTGTTGACCTGCTATCTGCCCCTACAGATCCTCTGCCCCGTCCCCCTCCACCCCCCACTAAAAGACAAAAACCTGTCTATGGTAAAGAGCCTAATTACAGTCTGCTTGAAAGACTTTCAGATAAACTGCATGTCAAGGCGACTTGATGGGCCGTGTGGGAGCCTTACAGTGGTGAACTCAAAGTAGTAGAGGCAGTTGTCAGTCAGGATGAACCATCGCCTCTTCCACGTCTTAACCCGACCCCCTGAAATACAGAGAAAGCACGAATATAAACATATTTGCATGCACGTATTTTTTGTTGTGCTGTCAGTTGTCAGTGGAAACTGAGGAGAGTGTGTAACTTTACAACAAGATGACCAAAAGACACTTTTTTGAGGTCATCTGTATGAAGTGTGACACCAATGGTTTGCTTGCAAACGCATGAGGGTATACTCCATTATTGGGTCATTTTCTGACTGCTTCCTCTGTACTTTCCTGCTTTTAGTCTTATGTTGCAGCTTAGTTAGACATAATGTAGCACATTGACACGGAGCACATGTACACCTCCTCTCATGTGGTTTAGAGATTTTGATGAAAAGCTATTTAAAAATACCTAAATCAGTCATAGTTAATCAAACAGACAGGTAACTTCGGAGAGGCATTTTACCAAGTTTAAGGAGCCAGCCTTCTCTGTCAGGGTTGAAGAAGGTGTGAGTCAGATCATTCCCATCATCCTCTGGGATTTTGAAAGGCTCATTGCGAATGCTCTCGTATAGTTTCTGAGAAGAAATGAGTAAGATGAATAAGTAGAAAATAGGAAGCAGGCTAAAGCCTGAACACCAATCAGAGGAAATCAAATGCAAAAATTAGATGCAGAAATCTCAACATGTCCAAACAATGGGGGCTACAAATTACCAGCTAAAATACAGCAGTCATCATTTACTTATTGTTCCATTCACTCAACTTGAGACACCAAAGCACAAACACAAGTGTGTGTTTCAGTTATAAGGGGCATGAATCAGTTGCTCTTCCGTGAGAGTGGGACATGCACACATCTTTAATGTCACACCAGCCCACAGTCTGGGACTCTGTTAAATGTTTCATTAAAACCACCTCCTGCAGACTGATGTTCGCTGTGGCTGATCTGCAGGTGGAAAATGAGCCTGAAAACAATCTGAACGTGGTCAAGTATGTGAGTTTCTGTTCCTGATGATGTGGTGATTGTGAGATAGTGGAATTGTTTTTTCAAGCAGAGAAAGTATCAAATGTTTTATCTAGTTTTACATTCATACTTTGTTACCTTACTATGTTACATTACTATGTTACCTTACTTTGTTACCTTACTTTGTTACGTTACTTTGTTACGTTACTTTGTTACGTTACTTTGTTACCCTACTTTGTTACCTTACTATGTTACATTACTATGTTCCGTTACTTTATTACATTACTTTGTTACCTTACTTTATTACATTACTTTATTACCTTACTTTATTACATTACTTTGTTACCTTACTTTATTACATTACTTTGTTACCTTACTTTGTTACATTACTATGTTACATTACTATGTTACGTTACTTTGTTACGTTACTTTGTTACCCTACTATGTTACATTACTATGTTACGTTACTTTGTTACGTTACTTTGTTACGTTACTTTGTTACGTTACTTTGTTACCCTACTATGTTACATTACTCTGTTACCTTACTTTGTTACGTTACTTTGTTACCTTAGTTTGTTACGTTACTTTGTTACCTTACTTTATTACATTACTTTGTTACATTACTTTGTTAGATTACTTTGTTACGTTACTTTGTTACATTACTTTGTTACATTACTTTGTTACATTACTTTGTTACATTACTTTATTACATTACTTTGTTACATTACTTTGTTACATTACTTTGTTACCTTACTTTATAACATTACTTTGTTACATTACTTTGTTACCTTACTTTGTTACATTACTTTGTTACATTACTTTGTTACCTTACTTTATAACATTACTTTGTTACCTTACTTTGTTACCTTACTTTGTTACATTACTTTGTTACATTACTTTGTTACCTTACTTTGTTACATTACTTTGTTACATTACTTTGTTACATTACTTTGTTACCTTACTTTGTCACCTTACTTTATAACATTACTTTGTTACCTTACTTTGTTACCTTACTTTGTTACATTACCTTGTTACATTACTTTGTTACCTTACTTTGTTACATTACTTTGTTACATTACTTTGTTACATTACTTTGTTACCTTACTTTGTTACCTTACTTTATAACATTACTTTGTTACCTTACTTTGTTACCTTACTTTGTTACATTACTTTGTTACATTACTTTGTTACCTTACTTTGTTACATTACTTTGTTACATTACTTTGTTACATTACTTTGTTACCTTACTTTGTCACCTTACTTTATAACATTACTTTGTTACCTTACTTTGTTACCTTACTTTGTTACATTACTTTGTTACATTACTTTGTTACCTTACTTTGTTACATTACTTTGTTACATTACTTTGTTACATTACTTTGTTACCTTACTTTGTTACCTTACTTTATAACATTACTTTGTTACCTTACTTTGTTACCTTACTTTGTTACATTACTTTGTTACCTTACTTTGTTACATTACTTTGTTACATTACTTTGTTACATTACTTTGTTACATTACTTTGTTACATTACTTTGTTACATTACTTTGTTACCTTACTTTATAACATTACTTTGTTACGTTACTTTGTTACCTTACTTTGTTACATTACTTTGTTACTTACTTTGTTACCTTACTTTGTTACATTACTTTGTTACATTACTTTGTTACCTTACTTTGTTACCTTACTTTATAACATTACTTTGTTACGTTACTTTGTTACCTTACTTTGTTACATTACTTTGTTACGTTACTTTGTTACCTTACTTTGTTACATTACTTTGTTACATTACTTTGTTACCTTACTTTGTTACCTTACTTTATAACATTACTTTGTTACCTTACTTTGTTACCTTACTTTGTTACATTAGTTTGTTACCTTACTTTGTTACCTTACTTTGTTACTTTACTTTGTTACCTTACTTTATTACATTACTTTATTACATTAGTTTGTTACCTTACTTTGTTACCTTACTTTGTTACTTTAACCAATCATTTCACAACATTAACCACATTGTGCATTTCTGCAAGCGTGATACTGATATGAAACACATTTCTGGTTAAAAAAACCTCAATATTCAACAAAGTGATTCGGTTTGCAGAAACATACAATGCCAACATTATTTCCGGAAAGTAGGTCGACATGTGTGCACCTGACTTTTGTTTTTAACAGGCTTGGAGAAATTGTGAACCAATCCTTTAAAATACTTTGGGCTTTGCACCATGTATTGTACGGATTCAAGGATTTTCTTCTGTGATTGGCTGAGAGGTTCTCACCGAGAGCAGGTCGTTGGGTAGATCCTCTCCGTTGTTAATTCCTCTGTTCATGGAGATGAAGCGCTCCAGAGTGGTCTTGTCCTTCACATTGGGGTTGTGGAGGCTGGTGTTGAGCATGATGATGGCAAAGGACAGGATGTAGCACGTGTCTGGTGTTACAGAGGCACACACACACACACACACACACACACACACACACACACACACACACACACACACACACACACACACACACACACACACAAGAGTTAAAGACAGCAACATAATGTTCATCATATCGATTGTAAGTCATGTAGTTTACATCAATACAGAATCAGTGAAGAGAGACAGACCTGGAAATAAAAAAAGAAGTGAAAGTCAGAGAGGGAAACAAAGATGTGGCCATTAAAACACATCCCCACACACAACACATCCCCACACACAACACATCCCCACACACAACACATCCCCACACACAACACATCCCCACACACAACACATCCCCACACAAACACACACGTTCTCACAAACACACACATGCAGCCCAGAGAGGAAGTGGACATCTGTATATTTAGCGAAGCTCACCGGTCGACTGGAAGACGTGAGTGTTGCAGTCACAGTAGCGTGTGGCGAAAGCCTCCATCATGCGGTCGATCTTCTGGGCTTCACCGGGCAGACGGAAACTCCACAGGAACTGTCTGTCACATAATCACCAGAACAACATAAATCTCTGTATGTAACGTATGCATGTTTAATATGTGCAGGTTTGTGAACTGCAGATGCACCACACATCTGGAGAGTGTGTGAGCGCTGGTGGCAGGTGAAGAGCATTATAGATTATTAGCATGGCTTAAAGTGATAATGCTACAAACACACAGGAGGAAGTGCTGTCATTAATTCCCCATATTAGATAGCAGTAGTGGTTAGTGACTCTCCTTACTCTCCTTCCTTCTTCGCTGGAAAACGTAATTAAAAATCCTATTTTGACACAAAGAAGCAAAATGGTACGAGTGGCTGCCGCTGATCCACTTTTTCTAAATAAGTTAATAGTTTGATCGTTGATGGGAGTCTTCACGGCTGCACATAATTGTCCTTCGCCTTGTAAACAGCTTCGTAGTATTTTTATATTTTATATGAGGAGATAGAGAGAGATAGATTTAAAGATGGTCACAATGTAACACCTGAAAATCTGTTCAGCAAAAGCTTCACTGTCTTTCATAGTTTATGTCATTGTTTTGTAAAAAATGTGAAACTTACAATTGCTGAATCTTGAATGTATTCATGAATAATTGATTTGTGACTATATTTATTTGCATATTGACATCTAACTTTTCTTTATTCACCTTCTTCCTGTGTTTTCAAGCTATTATCATCACTTCTTTCTTATCATTGTTCTTAAACCCTCAAAGTTAAGTCTTGATAGGAACTACACATGTAAGAGTTTCTGTTCAGTCTGTTAGTGATGATGATGATGATGATGATGATGATGATGATGATGATGATGATGATGTGTGGTCAGGGTAGATGAAACAGGAGTGAAAGATGAGAGGAATCTGACCTGAGGGCCTGGACCAGGTTGAGGTCGGAGAACTCGTGCAGCTCCACAAAGGCCTTCAGGGTCTGGAGGTGGAGCTCCTCCCTGTGGGACACACACACACACACACACACACACACACACACACACACACACACACACACACACACACACACACACATGAACAGAGTATTCATCTTCCTCTGTTGGAACCTGTCCTCAAAGCTCTTCCACCTCTTTCTTCATCTCTCTCATTAATTCTTTGCTTTCCCTTCGTCCTCTCATCAATCCTGTTTATTTTCTTTCTCCCTTTCAGTGTCCTCCCTTTTCCTTTCTTCCCACTTGCTACTCTTCACCATTGTCCTCCTCCTGCTCCCCCTCCTCCTCCTCCTCCTCCTCCTCCTCCTCCTCCTCCTCCTCCTGCTCCTCCTCCTCCTCCTGCTCCCCCTCCTCCTCCTCCTCCTCCTCCTCCTGCTGCTCCCCCTCCTCATCCTCCTCCTCCTCCTGCTCCCCCTCCTCCTCCTCCTGCTCCCCCTCCTCCTCCTCCTCACCTTTCTCCAAGAAATTCTCCAATGGCTGTTTTGTTGAGTCCCTCCTCCTTGTAGAGGAACTCAGCGATGGACTGAGCACTTCTATCCAGCAGCTTATTCTCCACCAGGTAGTTGATGCCCTGTACACACACACACACACACACACACACACACACACACACACACACACACACACACACACACACACACACACACACACACATTAGTTTACTGGAGGTTTACATTCCTACTTCCACATATTCTTCTGTTTTGTTTAATTGCACCTCCACGGCTAAACTTGCACAGATAAGTAGCATTTTAGTTTATGACATAGTGCTTTAAACACACACACACACACACACACACACACACACACACACACACACACACACACACACACACACACACACACACACACACATCCTTCTGTGGTGGTTAAATGTGTTTAGTTTCATAATGAGTTCATCTCCGGTTGGTGCGACCGTGCCAGCTCACAGCTTCTGTAATCCTAATTCCTTAAAACCAATTTCTCTTCCTCTTTCTGCTCCATCACCGGGTTAGGAGAGGAAAAGGATGGTTAAATATATATTTGTTATGGAAATAAATAAAAATAAAGAAAACACAAGAATGATCTCTAAAAGTAGCAGACTCTAACGCAGCTCTGTTGCCTGTAGCACATCTGCAGCAATAAAGGCATGAGAGATAATTTGACTAAAATGGCCATTTCTTATAATATTATTATTATTAATAACAATAATAATAACAACAATAATAATAATAATAATCCACTTGATTTGTAAGTGCTTTACAATAAAAACAGAACACAATAAAAACACATATTGTATTATACCGTTTGTTCTGTCCACTCTGCTGCTGTAAACAAATGTCCCCGCTGTGGACTAATAAAGGACAACCTTTAATATCTTAAAAATAAATTCTAAAAGCAGCAGGTAGCCAGTGTGAGTGTGTTTTCATGGTCTATGAAGTTGGGACCCATATTATTGAACTAAAAACTAAAAACAACCCACAGAAGCCTGTCCTGGGTTGAACTCCCTTGGTTGAATGCACTTATTGTAAGTCGCTTTGGATAAAAGCGTCTGCTAAATGAAATGTAATAATAATGTAATAATAAGAAGCACAGAAGCAGAATGTAACATATGAAAGAGTAAATGTATAGAGTGTTGAATTTAAACTTCTTGAACGCATCTCTCTTCCACATCATACTTTAATGTTGGTTAGAAAGCGTTTTTATTTCCCTGAAATCTTGATAGGAATCTAATCTTCCTGTCGAGTCTCACAGTCAACGCCACAAACGGAAGTAGTGTACAAAAACAGTAAACAAAATAAGGGTAATGCTTTTACTTTGTATTTGTTTGCTTGACGTGCCACTGAAAGACCACGGAGGCCGTGTGGACCTGCATCCGACTCACTGAGCTGCAGTGTGGTTGCGTGAGAGGAAGTCCACGCGGTGACGAGGGGTTCAGTCGATAAAGCTTCACAAGAATAGCAAGAAGTCTTTTCCCACCGAGCATTAAATGATTACACGTTCACACACTTCTGAGCTCACCTTTTTGGGATCCATGTTGAATTTCTTCTTCCCATTTGAGAACTGTTTGCTCTTCTCCATGGTCTTGCTGCAGGGAAAGCAACATCAAAGAAACCAACAACCATTAAAAGTAGTTGTAGTGAGTAATTGTAACAAAAT
The DNA here is from genome assembly GCA_016806645.1 of Ophiodon elongatus. Taxonomy (NCBI): domain Eukaryota; kingdom Metazoa; phylum Chordata; class Actinopteri; order Perciformes; family Hexagrammidae; genus Ophiodon; species Ophiodon elongatus. Next base: position 58,246 of record JACSYO010000255.1, on the reverse strand, counting down.
ACTGCTTTACATTTCTATTATTTTTTTTACTTAAATCTTATAAAACAATTCTATCAGACGCCGAATTCTCCTCAAAACCAAATTATTGCAATTCTTTTTTATATACAAACATTGTATGGTTAATATGAGAATCATAATGATCCCTTAGTTTAAACTAAAAACTTTTACTTTTAGGTATGTAAAGAGGGCAATGCTAATGTTATATGTCAGAGAAAGTACACCATCATCTATATATAGCTTGTCAACAGTAAGAAATGTAGTATTATCTAAGTGGCAATAACAACGTTATAGCTAGCACTATTAGCTTGCTGTAGCACTAGCCAGCTAGCTTAAATGTTTCGCTATGAGCATCCGTGGTAATGTGTGTTTAGGTTTGCATTCATATTGAGAGCAAAGGCAACGCAATGCTAACTTTTGGTGAATTTAGGAGAAATCTACAGACGCAAATAGACGAAGTAGTAAAATAAATGTTTTCTGTCCACTGGTCTGAAAGAAGACGTGTTACGGAAGATAAATAGACTAATATCTCTAAATCCTTTACGGGTAAGTACGTTGAGCTCAAGGAAACCTGGAGGTGGGTGAAAGTTGAAAAGCAACAATGAAACTGAAACTATGCATGCCATTGAAAAGTTAAGTAGGAGCATCAAGTGGGAGTTCTGTAGAAAGAAAGGTTGGTGGGGATTTTCCCCGAGTAAAACTCACCTTTCCTCCGCAGACTCAAAGCTGAGAACATCCGCCATGATGGT
>JACSYO010000255.1:17500-50000 GCA_016806645.1 Ophiodon elongatus | reverse complement strand
GGGGGGGGAGAGGGAGGTGTGCAACAATTTCCTGTAGTTGCATGCTGATCTGCGTCTGAGTGCGTTTAGTGTCACAGTGAAGAGCGCAGACGAAGCTGAGCGGAACAGGATGCAGGCTATCAAGTGTGTGGTCGTGGGAGATGGGTACGCCATTATTCTTTTACTTTTACATTGTTTTAACTTCAGCTGCCTTCAAGAGGTGTGAACACAGCTGATGCATGCCATGGGGGGGGGGGGTGTGGGGGGGCCGGGGGGGGCTCAGGATTTAGGGGTTATTTGATAGAAATATCCAAAGATTTTCACATGGCCTTGAACAGCCTCGAGTAACAGTCGTGTCCAGCTTCCGCAGTGATGTGTGTGTGATGTGTGTGTGATGTGTGTGTGATGTGTGTGTGATGTGTGTGTGATGTGTGTGTGATGTGTGTGTGATGAGGCTCCCGTGTGTGTCTGACAGCGCCGGTTCAGAGTGAGGGAGCCGGGCGGTGCAGGCCTCGGCATGCAGGGAAACGCTGCGCTGCAAGCGAGTGCAGGCTGCCCTCTGCAGAGGGAAACACTAAGAAAAGCCCCAGAAAGAAAGAGTGACTCAGAAAAGAATAAAACAGACGAGAAAGGAGTCGCTGTGTGAAAGTTGGGCCTTGTTACACTCTTTAGTCTTAGAAAGAAAAGCAGAATTTGTCGGGTCTAAAGGCTTAAACAAGTTTGGACAATGTGTCGACTGCCACATCAGAGATACTGACTTCTTCTTGAAGGTGCGGCAAAAGGGCCGGCTGTCAGAATGGGGGGGAGGAGGAGGAGGAGGAGGGGGGTCGGGGGAAGGGAGGTGAAGCGGAAGTGCAGAAGCTGTTGCTGCAAGAGAGCAGCCAACAAGTGAGATGAAGTCAAACATTTGCAGGTTACATTTCCTGGCGTGTCGATGTGACTGAGAGAAGAAGAGAGAGACTCAAACGCACCAAATCTATAACAAAACACCGTCTGTGACGGTGAAACTCTGTTTTTTAAAACGCTCTGTTTTTGAGGTGAACGCGCTCAGATTCACAATAATCTAGCGTGACCGTGAGCTAACCCTTACTGAGCCTCAACCTAACCGAACCTTAAAGCTACAAGCTCACAGACCTGTGCTAACCATCTGTCCATCAACTCAACGATCAGCGACTCGATACGACCGGAAAACCATTCGTATCTTTAAAGAAGCGCCTTTATTTTGAAGTTCCCATGACAGCGTTTCCATCCAACAACGAAGCGACTGTCACATCACATGATTGTGTTGAAGGGTCATGTGATACTGCGTCTTATTAGACTTTGTTATGTCAGCAGATTTGTCCCAAGAATCGATGTGATATCGTATCGTGATCTTTAATTGAGAGGTCAAAACGTCGCTTTAGCTCCGCCCCCCCTCTCTGGCGGACCAACCGCTGCTGACTAACTGTGCTCCGCTTTAGATTTTTTTAGTTCGCTATTAGGAAAATATACAAACACTTTCATCAGTGGGTCATGAGCTCCATCACCAATCGGGGTCGATATTGATTGATTTAATTAAATGGACCATCACTTCATTTGGAGGATTCTGTTTTTGTTGTCAAAATCACTTAAAGTTGAACGTCAGTACTTTTACTGTGTTATTTAAAATCTAAAGTAGGTCAGAGCCAAAAGCGAGAGAACATGTGTCACGTATCTTGACTTCTAATGGGGTCGTGACGCACGTTATCTTTCTAAATTGGACCTTTTGAAATACCGTTTGAGTTCAATTTTTTACTTTTTACCTTGAAAATAAAACCTCACGGGTTCTAATTAAGTATACAGTATAAAGGCGGGCGGGAGGACTGCCGTCAGTTCTTCATGTTGATGTATTTGTCACGTGACTTGCGTACTTCAGTAACAGTACTTCCGTAGGTAATTTAAGCCGAATGACCATCTTTTCCTAAAGTTAATTTAGTAGTTTGGTTTTCCTAAACCTAAAGTTTCCTGTGATGTCGGGAGTTTATTTTGAGTTTATTTTATTCCTGCAACAAGCGGAGATTGACACGTGTTGCTGGAATCTTTTAAGGAAAACGCACGAAGAAATGAGGTGTAACTTTTCGTTAGATATCATACGAACTGTTGCATTAATCACAGCATCCGTTAAGGCCGCAGCACAGAACTTGACCCAAATAGCAGCCATGCTACTTTTTGTCTGTGAAAACACGAAGGCGATGGGTGCAGATGAGAGCAATGTGAGGACAATAACCCGTGAACACCTGGCCTCTCACTAAGGTAGTGATGTAGTGGTTTTGTAAAACTGAGACTAAAATAATCCAGAATTCCCCCTCTGAAATGAGACTATTGTCCTCACGAGGGCCGAGAAGCTGTCGGTTGAAGCCGGCTGTGATGTGACTCATTTCTGCCATGAGCAGGCGTAGCATCACGCTGCAACCGCTGCAACCGCTGCAAATGTCCCTCTGCTTGAGCGTAGCAGCAGTTTGAGTTCGGGGCTCCTCCGGAAGATGAACCTTGTGAAGCTTGTACAGTCTTTTGAAAGAAACCCAGCGGCCACATTGTCTGCTGGAGGTGTGACGAAACCAGATGTAAAAAATAAACTGGATTTAAAAAAAGCTTCTGTTGACAGAGATAGAGAGAGAGAGAGAGAGAGAGAGAGAGAGAGAGAGAGAGAGAGCGAGAGAGAGAGAGAGAGAGACAGAGAGATAGAGAGAGAGACAGAGAGAAAGAGAGAGAGAGAGAAAGAGAGAAGAGGAAGTTGGTCTCAGGTTTGTGGGGAAGTCTACACAGTGTACATACAATATATTTATGGCCTTATTATGGCGTTGGCCTGTTGGATAGACTGTTCTGAGCTCTAACAAACACACGAGTCATTCCTCATCCAACACAACTCACAACCGTAGTCCACGAGTCTCTTCCTTCTTCCCGTCCTTTGCTGCCACAGAACGCTCATTTTAATAACGTATTCTGCTGCAATCACTAGTCACCTGTTTGAAGAAATGTAGTCGGCAACCTAATCTGAGTGTCCGAAAGATTAAACTCGATTACTTTTAAGATTCCGTCAATACCAAATGTGCAAAAGAGAGACGATGTGTGTGGAGCTGAAAAGGGGAAGGAGCTCTGCCTTCCAGCTGTGAACATGTTTCCATCACCCGAGGACTCCAATCATCCGACACATCAGAGTTACCTGAGATGAACAGCAGCACTCGTATAGATTAAATTAGATTAACTGGTTTGTCCGGTTTTATGTTTGCAGGACCAGAAATATGAAGCCGTTCAGCGTCTCTTCACGCTGGAGAACAACATGCTGCATGAACCGGGACGCGGTGACTTGTGCTGTTGTTCTCCGTTCCTGCTTAACATACAACGTAATGACCTGATTTGTGTCAAAGTACACAAAACTAATAGATTGCATTTCGTGACTATTTCACGAACTGCCGTGAGATTGTGTTGGGAGTATTGTGTGTGTGTATATATTGATGACATAGAGATATATATATATAGATAGATAGATAGATAGATAGATAGATAGATAGATAGATATACACACAGTATATTGTTCTTTACAATATAAAAGTCTTTAAGATGGTAATCCTGTAAATCATCTCCATTCTTATTAAATGTACCGGTAATCTGATTATATTATATACGCACTACAGTTTTTATCCTAATTACATTCTGTGTATTCTGTAACTCCCCAAACCTGAACGTCCTCCACATGCATGTGAAGACAAACGAAACGGGGACCAACTCATCGAGAAACAACTCTACGACGCTACGAGAGGTCTAAAACTCTGGAGATCCAAATATGACTTGAAGAAAACATGTTAAAAATCACGAACGAGGCGTCTAGAGAAATATTTTTCATTTGACGGAATGATGCAGCTACAAAAATGAGAATATTTTGTGAAGTACAAATGTGGGAACAAGCTGATGAGAAAGTAAAGTAGTACTATTCTAACAACCTTAAATGCCCGGAGTATATTACGCTTTATTAATGAAGACGGGTCTGCAGATAGTTCCGCTCTGAGTAAACTGTGTGAACGTTAGCGAGCGAGCTAACGCGCTTCACCGACCGCGGCCTTCACCTTTCGGATGAACTGAAGCGGGCCTCCAATCCCTGAGAGGAGTGAACGACACGGAGCAGAGACACTAGAAGGAGGTTGGGAAGCTGCTCGGACCGACTACATTGTTCCAGATGGGCTTGTTCCACTTTTTGGTGTCAGCAGACTTTAAGATATTTAAGAAGATGATATGTTTCAGGGTAGAAAACTAAAGGTAGTACACATCAAAGCCTCACTCCATTGTACTCTACTTCTCGTGTCCTTATCCTTTTTTTGGACTGAACCACATGGAGGGAGACAGGGGGGGAGTCAAAGTAAGATGTAATAAATGAGAGGAAGTGCGTTGCTGTGATGGTTTACGAAAGATTCCAACCGAAAAGGCTGACATGAACAAAGATGGAGACCAAACGAGAAAGAATAAGAAGTGTGTGTATGCAGGGGACAGAAAGGTTTGTAGTTTGGCTGGTTCCTGTTTTCAGTAATAACTTCTGAAACAGATCAGTTCCTACTTTGACTCACACGCAGCCACAAAACACGCACGTGCTCGCACTTCTACATCTCTGAGAGCCTCCGTCTCCCCTCTAACTTGTGTTGAACCCCAACGTTCACATTCCACCTAAAACCCCGTTCTCGCCTTGAAAACCACGTCTGAGTCTTCAAACAAGCCGACGACATGTCGCCGTGCTCACGCCGGTCCTCACAAGGATAGAAGTCCTCACGAGGATAGAAGTCCTCACAAGGATAGAAGTCCTCACGAGGATAGAAGTCCTCACGAGGACAGAAGTCCACGAGGACAGAAGTCCTCACGAGGATAGAAGTCCTCACGAGGACAGAAGTCCTCACGAGGATAGAAGTCCTCACGAGGACAGAAGTCCTCACGAGGACAGAAGTCCTCACGAGGACAGAAGTCCTCACGAGGACAGAAGTCCTCACACAGAGCTGGGCTGCTCATATTGAGCCATCTTGTTCTGAGCTGACCGAATTTAAAATGCCACCTTATATGATGAGAGACTTTGTTTTAAAAATGATAAAATTCTTAATGAATATTTTGATAGAAGTGTCACAAAATCTGTTTTTTTTTTTTTTTTTTTAATGACTTTACTTTTAATGGTCAGGTCGTCCTAATAACAGAAAGATTTAATTTTAACAATTAAAAACAACAATCAAAAATATCCTCCGCGGAGTCGAGACAGAAATTGTATTTATTTTTCGTGCTCAAAAGACGAAACTGCGTTGTCTATTTCGTTTTGAGGGAAAGGCGTCACGTCGTGGACGACAGTCGCTCGCTACGAATCACTAATGAGTTTGAAATGACTCGTGAGGTCGTGAGGTCGTGAGGTCGTGAGGTCGTGAGGTCGGTGTCACAGGCTGAATATAAGAAGTGGACGTCTTGGAATTTCTGCAACAGATGAACGGAAGTTGCCATATTTCAAATTTCTAAAAAGAGCTTGAGCGATGGAAAACCCGTCTGCACGATGTCGGGCATCGAAGCAGCCGTGAATATGAATGTAGACACAAAGTATTTGTAAAATATCTAAATGAAAGGTTCCTCTTCAAAGCTCCCTCCTTCAGTCTGTAGTGTTTCTCTTCTTAACTAATATATATCAGCATGAAACTTCCCCAGTTGGTAACATTTTGTATGACAAGCTGTCTGATATATGTTTAATATATATATTAATCTAATTTGCGTAAATCTCCAGAACAGAAATCAGAATATTGGTTCAAAATTCTCGTTTTATTTTGTTGACATATTCAACGGGTTTTTTCACTTTTTACCAAAATTAAAAGTACTTGTTATGCAGAATGTTCCATTTCAAAATAATATATATTATAGTACTGTGCTATAATTATTGATGCATTAATGAGTTACAGCTCATTTGAGTTACTTTACATACTGCTGAGTAGTTTAATCTATGAAGACACATCACCATGAATTAGTTCATTATATTCAGTTTGAATAATCTGAACCTGTAAAATGTAATGGAGTAAAAAGTACAACATTTACCTCTGTGAAGTAGTAGGAGTAGCGGAGTAGAAGTAGAAATACTTCAAAATTGTCGCCTACTTGAGTACAGTACTTGAGTTAAAGTACTACGGTGCATTCCACCGTTGTTTTCTTAAATACATTTATTAAATCTTTTTCCAACTCGTGAAGTATTCTGTTTCTACTCAACACTAAAACTAACAACTACTAGTATTTTTTAGTACTTTTCATGTACTTTGAATGAGAATAAGGTGCCAGGGTGCTTTAACCCCCGGGCCACGATCTCTGAGTTCTTATAGTTGAAATCTCTGGAACAAAATAAGACGGGCCAGTTGATACTCGTTCCACCGCCTGTGGATGTCGAGAGAAGCTGCTCGCGAACACGTTACCCGGGTCTGAAACACGGTTTTGTCCCGTAAAAATAAAACGTGATATTAATACGGTAAAGAATAAACTAGCTCACCAATGTCATTATCTTCTGCACACTGAATCTAACCGGCTTTGAGTGGGGTTGCACGATGAACCGTCCCACAATGCAACGCAAAAAGAAAACAGAGAAGCTGCTGACTTTTGTGTGCTACTTTAAATAAAGTATACTATTAAAAGGAGTGTATTCTGTCTGTTGTATTGTGTTGTATGTACTTATATGTAATCTTACAGCCTGAAACATTGACTTTGTCTTCATGTCTCACTGTGTGTCTTTACTTGTGTGGTTTAGAGCGGTGGGAAAAACATGTCTCCTCATCAGCTACACGACCAACGCTTTCCCCGGGGAATACATTCCTACCGTGTGAGTACGACACGCGCACACACACACACACACACACACACACACACACACACACACACACACACACACACACACACACTGCAGTATATCTGACAGGTCTGGGCTGCAAGTTCGGGAAACTTTCTTGGAAAAAGAAAAGTAAAAACCTGACCTTTTTTTTCTTGAAGCCCCTCCCCCTCCTCCCCTTACTTGTATTTTAGAAAAGCTTTAGAAAACCCTTCCTAAAAAAATGACAACTCCTAGAACAGAATCCTCAATTTGAATGAAAAGATTCAGCGCATTAAATGAGTTTTTCCTTTTGACTGAGGACAAACAAATATATATATATATATATATGTAATATATATATATATATATAATTCCTTTTAATGGACACACTTTTGTATGAATTATCCAATAAGTACATTATTATGATTTTTGTCATACATGTGCAAATCAAATTCCAAATCTTGGCCCACCACCCCTGATCTCTGGTGCCCCCCTGAGGGGGCCCAGGCCGCTGGTTGGGAACCACTCTCCTCTGGATCAACCATTAATGTTGCAGCGCTTGTGAGCGACAGACGAATCATAAGAATATTACACTTAACTTTCAGGACTACAAGTGGAAACTATGGAGACAAACAGGCAGTAAAGACAAAATAAATTATAAATATACAGTGAGATTATTTAAAAGAGAATCAGATGAACAAAACAGTTGTGATAAAAATAGAAAACTTATATTTTAGATGAGTTTTCGTGAGTCTTCAACTGGGATTTAGACCCAGGAAGAGCTTTAAATGGTTGATATGATCTTTGAATTCGTAAAAAGCCTCAAGCAGATTTTTTTTTTTTTTTTACTAACTGATGCGTTAGATGAATATGAGCAAAATGCACAACAGGAAGCAGGATGTTTCTGTCGTCCATCGAAGATAAGAGACGACAGACGACATCAACACTGACCGAATGTTTCACAACCGAACAGAAGTTTAGGAACGTAAATGAGGTTTTGTGTCGCGAAAAGTGCTTTACAAATAAAATGTAGTTTTCTTAAGATGAATTCACAAAGCTGACGCACGAGACTGTCGTGTGTCCATGTGACCACACGGGGGCAGCGCTGTTTAAATATTAAAATGTACAACGTTGCAGTTGTTATTTCCTTAATCAGACATCATGCATTTGTATGGAAAACAAACAACAAGGGAATATAAATGCTAGTTTTCCTCACAGTCTAAGAAGGAGTGCAGTCAGTTTAAGTTTATGAGCTGCTCATTGTGCTAAACATGGAAGTAAATATGTTTTTTTTTAATATATATTTATAAAGGTATTTTTTTATTTAAGACATATTTCTGGTCATCTTAAACTCTATTCAATCTGTCCCAATGCACTTTATTTTTCTGTAATAAAACCCTTAAACTGTGAGACGCTACCTTGGCATGATGCCATTTATAAATCAATTTGATTGATTGATGTTAAATAATCAATTAAGCGAGCGCTTGTCAACGGTCCCCTCAGGTTTGACAACTACTCGGCCAACGTGATGGTGGACAGCAAGCCGGTCAACCTGGGCCTCTGGGATACAGCTGGACAGGAAGACTACGACAGGCTCCGCCCACTGTCCTACCCACAGACGGTACACACACACACACACACACACACACACACACACTTCATTAGAAAATATTCGTCTCCTGCTGTGAAACCCAGGGGAGTTGAAATTGCGTCTGCCGGATCCATAAACAACACATAAACATATCATTAACAAAGAAGAAGAAGAAGAAGAAGAAGAAAATACATTACTGGACTGCTTAATGTGTGAAAGCCACCTGAAAAATATTAAACAGAATGAAATACTGTTCTTATTATAATGTGAAACATGACTGTGTTTAAGTATGAATATTAAATACAAAAGGAACAAAACAAATGTAGTTTTATATGCTACAATACCCACGTATGGAATGACTGCGTTTGACTGAGACCAAAACTCCACCACGTTGCACATGTTTACATACTATTGTAAAAACCCTTAAATTACCAAAGAAAATAAGAAAAAAACGTTTAAATTAGACTTGCTTCATTCTGCTAGCTCTACATGTCTGAAGAGAAACAAAGCAGAGCTCCTACCCTGATAGATAGATAGATAGATAGGTAGATAGATAGATATCTATTACACGTTTCAGTTCCCCGTCATGTGTACACTGGAGAAGGACAAATCTCTGGAATGAGTTTTCCTCAGTAAACATATTCATACGCAGAGGGAACTCTTGTGGGCTGCCCGTGACCAACCAGACAATGAATGCTGGATGTCTGGACATATGTGACCAGGCATGCACACAGATTGTTTATTTATAGTGTATTAGATAGATAGATAGATAGATAGATAGATAGATAGATAGATAGATAGATAGATGGTAGATATATAGATATATAGATAGATAGATAGATATATAGATAGATAGATAGATAGATAGATAGATAGATAGATAGATAGATAGATAGATAAATACTTTATTAATCGTGCAAGAGGACATTTTTTTGGTACATCAGCATTTTTACATAAGAAAAGAAACATTTTTACATAAGAAAAGAACAATATATAGAAAAATAGAATAGAATAATAATAATAATAAGAAAATAAGAAAATAAGAAAAATGCACAATATATACAACAAATAGAATAGACTAATAATAATATTAAATTAAATTAACTAACAAAACGAAACAGTAGTGCAAGATGTAGCCAACAACAATCAAAGGTGCTATAGTGGGTGTTTTATTTGTGTTTTATTTTATTTCGTTTTGTTAGTTAATTTAATTTAATTTAATATTATTAATATTCTATTCTATTTGTTGTATATATTGTGCATTTTTCTTATTTTCTTCTTATTATTCTATTTTTGTATATATTGTTCGTTTCTTATGTAAAATTGTTGTTTTCTTATGTAAAAATGCTGCTGTACCAAAAACAATCCCTCTTGCGAGATTAATAAAGTATCTATCTATCTATCTATCTATCTATCTATCTATCTATCTATCTATCTACCTATCTACCTATCTATCTATCTATCTATCTACCTATCTAATCAGAACTTAAAGGTTCATAATGCCCTTCGCCATAAAATAAGTCGAGCGATTATCATTCCGTTGCAGGGAAAGAATAATATTACCGTAAACTATATAAACTTGCAACTGTCCTCGTGGTTAAATCCAGCATGTGTCTCATGTCGTTGTCTCTCCGTGTAGGACGTGTTCCTGATCTGCTTCTCCCTGGTGAGCCCGGCGTCCTACGAGAACGTCAGAGCCAAGGTGAGTCGCGTTTCTGATCTCAATATTTGGACATTTTTGCAACGTCGCCTACTTTTGTCTGTAGTTTTAGTTCATGAACTGAAGTCGTAACAACCGGGGCTGTAAAATAAACAAATGATCTAGTTTCTGCCTCTTCTCGCCGAATCAGACGGATGGGAGGTGGTTTGCATGTTTGTGCAAGAATAAAAAAAAAAGACGGCAAGAGCAATCAACCCGTTATAATGGGAGACTTTGAAGGGCAGTCTCAGTCGTGCAACAATAATTAAACAAAGATTTTTTGTAAACGGAGCTAACGAGCTGCCTGTGTTTCTGCAGGGGGAATATAAAATGTGACAGTTTGACATTTGGTCAGACAGACAATTAGATTCTGGGCTGTCACAGATAATTTAATTCATCTAATTTAAGGGGGCGACTCCACTGAACACTGATGGTAAAGACTTTAATGTGCCAATAGTACGGTGGCCCTGAGAGCTCAAAGCACTGCAAAAAAAAAAAAAAAAAAACACATGCAAATAGACTGAAATCTGAAACATCTTCACTTATTTGAAGACACATGCGTTGCATTTAGAAAAAGTGCTGCAAGAAGCTTCCCAACACAACGGAAACTATGTACAAGAAAAAGAGTGATGCACACGGCAGTTTTAGTTTCTCTAAGAGGGTTCCACCCACAGACTGTATATAAGAAGTGGACGTAGTCACCGTGACACCACCCATTGGTTTGTGGACGGATGTTTTGAAGCCTTGAGTTCGGCGATTTGGCCGTATACGGCCCTGGTAACGGGGGGCGACCTATCAATCACCTTGTAGCCACGCCCTAAAGCATACCCTGCTTTATGGTAATTTTCTTCTATGTAATCATCTCTCTTTTTGCAACTAGAGTCGTCGCCCCCTGCTGGTCAGTAGAGAGAATGCAAGAAAGATACCACTGCATTGGCTTCGCTCAACAGAACCGCCTCAATTGCATTTTTTTGCATTGCATATATATATATATATATATATATATATATATGTGTGTGTCATGTGGGTTAAATCATTCAGGCCTTCAATCTAACAACATTAAAATGAGCAATGTATGTGAATCATTGTGAGATTAAAAGCTTTAATGTACAGTAAGTTCAGCTCAAGTGCTCTCTGGAGTTTCGTAGTATTCTGCATCGCCTTTCGCTACGACGACGCGGAGACGAGACGACAGGAGCAGAGCTTCTCTCCAAACCACTCGCTACTCTTCAACCCAGTAGATATCATAGATTTATTTTTAGTACGATTCACTTCTGCTTTGATTTCTTTGTGTATCCCATGAGAGCAGTAACCATAGTAACAAGGCACTGGAGTGTGACCATTAGATCGGTTGGTATGGAAGGAAATTAAAAAGGAGGACTTGTTGATGGTAATTCTATGAAGTAAAATTTCACCAAGAGAAAAGAGGAGAAGTTATACGCTTACACCCAGAAAACATTTGGCCAAAAGTACAATAAATTACCAATATCTGAGCATAGTAACGATAATGGGACGTCAATGTGTTTTGCATATGATCGTGACGGGCGCAAGGAAGCTGAATGTTTTACTGGCACTGGCACATACAAACTATTAGAAACAGCTCATTGACTTCAAACTAACCTGTTCTTCCCTTCACATTCCTTCCTTCATCAGTTTCAGTGAGCTCCTTCTTTGTGTGTGTAGAGGTTGACAACCACTGACAGCGAGGCACCTGAGTATCAAATCAAAGTGTTATGACACGTAAAGATCGACCAGCATCCGGTTTTCTCAATGTCCATCCATCACCAATCACATTGTATTCCCTCTGTGCTGCATTACGTAAGACACACAATCAACTGAAGAGAAAGGTCAGACAGATCAGTGTAGGGGTCAACAACCGTTCTATGGAGTTTAGAAATGAATGAGATCTTTCATCTCACTGTTGCACTACATTAAAAAAACGTGATAAAAAGTAAAGCAGATGCCAAATGACACAAACAACCCTGTCTGGCTTCTTATTGAATGCCACCATCCAACGGATGTGCCGGGCAACCTACAGTATAGCCCCTCGGTCGCCAACAGGGGAATATTGCAACGTATTCACACACAACGGTTCGTATAATACCCAACAAAGTCCACATTTTTTGTGCGTTTTCCTACTAAAGTCCAGCAACACGTATCAATTTCCGCTTGTTACATGGATACTGTCTTTTCAAAATAAACTTCTGTCTTCACAAGAAACAACTCAGTTAGGTTTAGCCAACAAAGACTACTTGGTTAGATTTAGGCAGGTTTAGGTGGGAGATCCGTGTTTGTTGGACTGTGTGGGTTTTTGAGGTCTGTATACTTCCTCGTGGAGGATTTCGTGGGATACCTATGAATTATGGTGCATTATTTCTCGTAGGTGTAGCTACGAAAGCTGGATGAGAACAGCCTGAATATTGCCATGAGTCCAAGTCAGTCGACATAGGTCCAACTCAAGTGTCAGGTCAACTAAGATATGTCCAGGTCAAGCTTTAAGTCGTCCAAGAGAAGTCGCAGTCAAGTCTTAAGTCAATTGAAGGACAAGTAAAATCTGAGGTCATTCAGAGCTAGTCTCAAATCACTCAAGTCATTCAAAAGCCTCGAGTCAAATCTCTAGTCAAACAACACAGTTAAGTCTCCCGTCAATCAAAACAAGTCAAGTCTCAAGTCCTTTTGGGCATTTATAAGTCAAGTCACTGCAAATTGCAAAGCACATTTATAAGTTCGGGATTTGTATTGCTTTCCATGCTCAAGTCAAGTACAGTCTTTAGGAAGTCAGTTTTCAATAAAGTGAAAGTCTCACGTCACTCCCAAGTTTAAAGTTCTGGTATAATGTGTAGCGGACCTGCAGTACAGAACATGTCATGTTCAGGAAACAAGTTCAGGAAATACTGACTTGATATGTGTGGTTTAAAAACCAGAGTTTGGCTGCAACCAAGGCTGAATTTACCGTGTCAGAATTTAATTTGAATGTATTTCAATGAGTCTTCTTCGACGATAAAGCTGGTGAGGGCAAGAGATACTCAGGGAGTCCATGAATTTGTATTAAGAAGTGGGCGAAATGTCAGCCATAGTCCGTAAGACATTTAAAAATAATTGACTCAACGAAGCAGCAGTACGATTCATCCGGTAATAACCATAATCCCCACACGTCAACTGGCTGGCTAGTGTGAGCAGACTACTCCACTAAGATGGCTAGATTTGCCAATTAAAAACTACTATTGGATGGAGAGAGGATAAAAGAGGTAAAGAGTAAGAGAAAGGGAGGTGTTAAGGTGGGGAGGAAGAGGCAAACGAGAGACTAGAGGAAGGAAGGGAAATAGTGGGCGTCTGGGATGGGAGATAGCAACCCACGGTCTTTGAGAGAAATTGTAAAAGAAGAGCGTGGAAGCAGCTCGAACAGGTTTAAAAAACGATTTCCAAGTTTTATTATCTTTAACTCCATTATCTTTCTCCTCAGTCTCCCTCCACCCCCCGTCGTTTTCTTCATCCCCGGCACAAACCTTCCCTTTGTGTCTGTCTTCCCCCTTTGCTCTCTAATAATTTTGTCTTTGCCTTTTAATTCTGTCCAGTGGTACCCGGAGGTTCGCCACCACTGCCCCTCCACCCCCATCATCCTGGTGGGCACCAAGCTGGATCTGAGGGACGAGAAGGAGGCCATTGAGAAGCTGAAGGAAAAGAAACTGGCGCCCATCACCTACCCTCAGGGCCTGGCTCTGGCCAAGGAGATAGGTGAGTAATGCTCCGCTCATGTCTCGTACAACAGGAATGTGTGGCTGATTTTAACTACTGGGATGTAGACAAAGGGAAATCTGATCAACGTATTATGGACAGTTTGCGCTTGATGTCGGGTTGATTTATGTGTTGTGTTTTCTGGGATTACAGTCTGTAATCTAAATTTCATGTCATTCAATTATTAAAATGATTATTAAAACCAGGCGGTGACCTCCGGGTCTGAAAAGTAAAGCCAATGCTTCATGTGTTAAAGCTGCATTCTCTCTCCTGACCACCAGGGGGCGACTCCTCTGGTTGTATAGAAGTCTATAGAAAATGACTCTACTTCTCTCTTGATTTATTCCCTCAGTAAACATTGTAAACATGAGTTTATGTCTCAATCTCTAGTTTCAAGTCTTCTTCAATACAGCATGATGTTCATTTAGTAAATTATGGTCCATTTAGAGTCAAACAGACCATAAAGAGGGGATGCTTTAGGGGCAGGGCATTGTGCATTGTAATCAAATTAAATATCAATAAAAGGGGAATTATCTTCCTTGTAGCCTGGAAACTTATGCAAAAAATATTTCTCAGATGTAGCATGAAGAATTTGAAAATCTGTCAAATTAATATTTCTATTGTTGGATCTGCTGATAACAGCTCAGTCAGATATGCATCTTTTTGTTGATGTTCTGGTAGAATTGGGTCGTGGAATAGCTATATTAAAAACAGCAGACTGTTGATGTTTCAGTAGCTTTTCCATTTTTCTATGTCATGTCTATGGGATGTCCTGCATCGTGTTTTATTACAAATATGGTTAAAAAGTGCTGTTTACATACAGCGTTAATGTGCTGGCTTTTACTTGCAGCTTGTTTCCTTCTGCCTCCTTATTCTTAATGTTGGTGACTTTTCCAGACTCAGTGAAGTACCTGGAGTGCTCGGCTTTGACCCAGCGCGGCCTGAAGACTGTGTTCGATGAGGCCATCCGGGCCGTGCTCTGTCCTCAGCCCACCAAGGTCAAGAAGAAGCCCTGCTCACTGCTCTAAACGGTGAGACTGAAGTAAACACAGAGGCAGTCGCCTTTCTCACCGCAGACATTTTGACTTGTCCTAGTAGGAAAAGCACGGGTGTTACTGAACACTAACGACGGCTCCATTCCATTCAGAGTGAGACACGCAAGATACCAAGATATCAAGAAATCAAAGCAGCTAAATGGAATTCAGACATCATTAATTTCAATATTTACACCTGTGGTTTCTCCTACTTTGACGTGTCAAAATGTCACCATTGTTAAAAAAGAAAAGAAAAAGGAGCCTATTGAAAGACGCACAAGTGAGGGACAGAAGGAGGGGTGACACCGATTCATTCATTAGTTTGGTTTTCCTGGATCATAAGTCTGAACACATCCCATTCCACTTGTGAGGAATGTGACGATCACTGAAAGATGATCCAAAGGCTTTTAACCAACTTGACTTTTATGAGAATAAAAGATAATCATAAAGGGACACGCTGCAACATAAAGACAGAAGGAATTAGAAGGAGATACAAGGAGAATAAAGGCCGGTTCTTCTAAAGCGATGTCGCCTTCAGTATGAAATGCTAACGTTCCTATCACAGCACGTGGGTCATTATTTCCAAACCTTCAGAGCAGATTTCTTATTTTTCAGGAAGAGGAGACACGTGACGCAGTGAGCTAGAAAATATAGAACGATCCAAAGCTTTTCCTCCACAGGAGATTCATAAGTGATTGAAATACAAACAGCCCAAAGGAAAAAGAGGAGCTAATTTTGAGCTCCCGCTCCTTTAAAAAAAAAAAAAAAAGATTGTAATCACCATAATCATTGTAGAACTGATTGCATCCTGCTGGTATTTCAATATGTACAGAGAGAATTTAAAGACGTGTGTCAGAACAATTATTTTTCCAAAATTGCATGTGGAATAATGAGTCCCTTTTTTGCTGAGATAAATAATTGTTTTTGTTCTTAATATAGAGTGAGTGAGTGTGTGTGTGTGTGTGTGAGTGAGTGAGTGAGTGTGTGTGTGTGTGTGTGTGTGCGTGTGTGTGCGTGTGTGTGTGTGTGTGTGTGCTCAACTCTGTCTCCTACAAAATTACGTTCCCATACAAATAATCTGCATCCTCATATCTGTTTCAAGGGAAACATAAATTCTTCTGGATTATGGTCTAAATTTTCTGGAACACGGTTAACGTTGTTGAAAGAAAACAAAAACGCAACAAAAGTACTTGGTTAAGTCTAGTAGAACATCATGGTTTGGCTTAAAATAAAAATGTTTGTTACGTTCTTTAAGTTATGGACGTAAATTAAAATAATGGTTTCTGGTCTCACACGGGACACGAACAGCCGTCTCCTAAGTGAAGGTCCTGTGTTTGTTGGACCCAACTCATCCAGCCCAACCAGCTTATTCTGTACTCCTGTGACTGGAAACCAATCTAAATCTGGGAGAAAATATGTTTTCCTCAAAATGTAACTGAAAAAGCGGATATGTTGGAATGCTGTGTGTATGATGATGGAACAGATTCATGTTTGGAATCATTGTTTTTCGGTTCTTGCAGGAGAAAGAAGACAGAAAGAGCTTCAGACCGATGACCCGAGGTTAAAGAAGAAGATTTTAAAGTTCTGTTATATTTCTAATAGAAAACTACACAATTAAAATAAATAATGCAGTTATGATAAAACGGTAGCAAACCTTTCTGCACAGCATACTGAGATTGATTTTTAAAGTGCATTATAGATGCTGCACCGGGCAGAATTTATCTGGACAATACACAAATTCAACGGGATAAATCACTAAATGTGGACGCAGCAGACTTCCCCACTTCACACTCTGTAGGCTCACCCCGTTAGCTTAAATGTACGACCCAGAGCAGAATGCTAGCTTTGTCCAATGTGCCACAATTCATTCACTCACTGCCCTTCAGGGGGCAACAATAACCACGTCTTTAATGATAATATTTGGTACTGAGTGCAAAGACAGTGTTGCAGTAAGATTGGTTCATAATGTCTTTCGACTGTTGTTTTGAGAGTGACGAACAATGATAAAACACAAGGATCAGGAATGCAGTTTTTGTATGAGCAGGGAGCTGAACAATGTTGTATCTGAATACAAGTTATGAACAAACGTATTATTTCTTGTGATATTAAAATAAAAGACATTTTATCAAGAAAAAACACCCGCAGAGAAAATGTTATTTCCACTTCGGTGAACCACACGGCTGATGTGAGGATCCAACCTGTGGCTCTTCACTTACTGCGTACTTCTACGGCTCCATGCAAGCCGCCTCTGTCATGGGTCATCATCTACACGATCCCAATAAGAGAGCTCAGTGTGGAGGCAGCGCCGACACAGCTCACTGCATCTCTACCATCTGCTGCGAACGACATCCGTCTCACTTTGCTTTGCCAGAGGCCAAAGCCCCAGGACAGAGACGTCCATCGGACTTCATCCACAGATGAACTGATTAATGGTGGAGAGGGGCAGAGGTCATGTGTGTCCCCCCTCCAGGTGGGAAACATCGCTCATGGTTTGTTAAGGTGTGTGTGTGTGTGTGTGTGTGTGTGTGTGTGTGTGTGTGTGTGTGTGTGTTGGTGAGAAGAGAATCAGGTGTCACTAACAGGGTTAAAGACATTAATAATTTATTTAGTTTATAAAACTAACCGCTGCATGGATTATGTTTAGTGGGAACATTTGTTCCAGGGAGCTTTGGGGTTGTTTGGGGGAAAAGATTGTGGTTTAAGTTGAATGTTAATAATGTAAACACGTAGAGTCTCCTGTTTCAAGTCACGTTTGAAATATTTTGTTTATCTAACCAAAAGTTGCACTGCTTTGCGTTGAAGGGCTGTAAAATAAGCAAAGATAAAGTAGAGAGAACTTTTGTAAGAGAGAATAAACTTGCTGATAAAACTATGCTTTTTAACTACACTTTTAATATTCAAGCCATCCTAAGCATTAGGGCGCAGAGGGCAGCTGTAAAGGGGGTTCAGTGTCTCGCTCAAAGACACTTTGACATTAACTGACAGGACTTGAACCGGCCCACTGAGCCAGGTACTCAATGCACAATGAACAGAATGTATAATACATCACTTACAAAAGCATATCGACAACATGCAGTAAGTTTCTCAGTTAGATCGTTGTGTATCTTTGAAGCACGTCTCTGCATTAAATCTATTTCCTTCCAGTCTCTTCGGAGGCTTAGCCCTTCATCAAACAGCAGCCAGTGAAAAGGCTGCTGGTCTTCGGGAGTGAGGCCTTTTCAAACCAGACGATCACCGTAAAATCTACAAACAAGAGTTTCTTGATCTTTCCCAATCGATCAGATTCATTGGCCTTTTTCCACAGCAGCCATGTTGGGACTAACCTCGATGAGGGCTCCGTTCCAGATTATTGCAAAAATGATGCAGAAACATCAGTTTAAGATGTGTTAGACAGGTCAGAATCTGTGCTTTAAAAAACTTTAAATGAGATTAACTTTACTTTATCGCCACACTCACAACCCCCACATTTGGAAATCATTAAAGTCATTGATTAATTAAACTTGGAAATTGATAATGTTAGCAATATTCTAGCCATTCTGTTCATTGTCATTTTAGACTCAATACATGGACAGACATGGTCGAATAGTCACAATAAATGGGATTTAGCTTCTTAGTGGCATTTCATTTCTAATGCTGGACATAGTTTGTAATGCACTCCAGCTGAAAATTAAAGTGACAGAAGAAAGTCAAGTTTTAAACTTGTTACTATGCAGATTGAATTTTGTATTCAATCTGCACAGTGACAATCCCAGGATTTGGATTTACTGGATTTTCAGACACCTTTTGAAAGCTCCAACAGGATTCTCATTTAACTAAAATGATGAATGAAGTGAAAATGATGAATGAATTATTGTCATACATAATGTTATTGCCAAATTATTATGTAGTACAGTTTATACACAGATGACGTATTACAGTATTAAATTAAATAATTTAGTCTTGTAAAAAGATTCGAATAACTGCGGTTGACAAGAGAGAGAATGGATTTCCCACAAGAATTTCAGACAAAATGCTAATGTTAAAAAGTAACAGCTTTTATACCAGTGTATAAATGTGATTATGAGTTTTGTTAATGAATTCAGTTCCTAATTTTGACATTGTAGTGCAAAGTATTTGAGTTCTACATAATGTGTTAAAGTCTGTATAGCGACTGACCTCTACTGGTTGTAACCCGGAGAGAGGAATATTATTGATAGCATTCACATATCTTAGCCTTGCCTGTATGGTCAAATTGTTTCCGGCTTAAATTGTATTTTGTCACCATAACAGACGCTTTACAGCACTCGTATCAATATAAGAGTATAAAGAGTATAATCTATAAACATAACATAGTCAGCATGCTAGCAATTACCATTAGCGCTAGTGATTAGCATATGCTTACTGACAGTGTAACGGCTACATGTTAAAGTAACGTAGACCAAGCCCAGCAGTTTGTGTGGTGCTTTTAATGTTCTGTATCTGTAGCATGACATCATGGTGAAATTAGCAAGCTAGCTGGCTGACTAGCTGCTAAAAGAGTCAAATCTAACAACTTAATGCTTCATTCATACAGTCTTGTTACAGCTTAGAAAAGCTCATTATTATCACCAGATAATCATCAACATTGATTCACCAGATGTTGTAATGTGCTGATTGTTTAATTTCAAGTCCACAGAAAAGAGATAAAAGGCTGCGCTGTGGTTGTAATGCTACTCTGGTTCCAGGAAAAGAGCCGACGATAGATTCAAGGAGGAAAGCAGCACAGCTGGCGTTTTTCACGTGTTTTTAGATGCTACATGTGAACGGCCCTGAAGGAGTTTCACTTATATAATCAAAAATATCGTGACAAACATTGTTTTCAATTCGTATGGAAAAAATAACTGGGTTAAAAAAAAAACACAGACCACACAAAGTTTCTTCTCATTGAGCATTCATTTCATTAAAGTCTTCACATTTCTTTTCTCAAGTAATAGTTTGATTGATCCATGTAGCGTATTCTGGATTGCAGAGGTCCATGAATGCAGTTGCTTTTCTACACACGTGGTCAGAATCACCGAGGAAAGAAATGACGCCGTAAATCTGGTCTTTGTACACGACTCCTCCACCAGAATCTCCCTGTGAGAGGGAAATACATCTGGTTTGTAATGCAATTTTGCCCTTATTGAAACACTCATGTATCTTTCAACGCTCAAAAGTGAGAGTATATATGAGAGTATTAGAAGTCGTGCCAACCCACATAACATATATCTATTCCAGGTGTTTGACCACAGAACCAGTGTTGATACGCCTTGACTTGGTAGGCCAGTGGGAAATCTTTCCGCAGAGTATTTTCAAGGTCTTCACAGCTTACAACCTCGATGTCTGCACAGTGTAGAGTAGCTGATGCAGCAGGTTCTACAGAAAGAAGAACAGCATCAACAAAATACATCTGAACTTGTTTGAAAAATGTTATGAATAACAAGGTAAAATGTTTTGTTATTCTATTTAATGTAATGCATAACTGAAGCAGAATATGAATTAAACTGTTTCTTTTCAAGAATTTTTTTTAGTAAAAAAGAGAATTTGCTTCACTGTGCAAGGACTTTTAAAAATACAGTACAATTAACATTATTAAGACAAAGCCCTCGTGAAAATAGATTGTGAAGTTAATTAAATGATTAAAAATCATCTTACTCCTTTCATCATTAGGGCCTCCAGTAGTAGCAGCGTGACCTGCAATCTCAACCCTAAAAAATAATACCAACAAGAACAACCAGAGCCAAGTGGTTAAGTAATATCAACATTAGCAACTATAACTATTGTTGAAAGTTGAAAGTTCAACAGGAATTTGTTGTTTCTTTTTACTTCTTCCACAGTGACAAAGTTACATTATACTCCAAATTACAATGACGAACGGCCTTAAAACAAACAAATTGATACCTGGTTGATATACTTTAAGAGCATAAACACTTTGTATTGTGACAAGTTCTTTATAGTTGATGTAGTCAAAAAATATTTGATTAATAATGTGACGTATTATTAGTCATCACCAAAACTCACGCAGGTCTTTGGAGCTTTTTTGTCTAATGTGGATCAACAGGCAGCTGTTTCCACAAAAAGCTCTGATAAACCAACTGTACACAACAGTGAGAGGGAATTGCCACGGTGGGGCAACAGGCAACACTGGACCGAAAGATCGGGGTTCGAAAGTTGACGGAAAGTTGGTCAGGACTTGTTTTCTACTGGTTGAAGACCAGACGTGCAGCCACATTTCGGGCCACATGCATGCTGGGAGTCCTGGCAGCAGAACATAACAGCTGTCAAGGAGACAGATGACCACTGCCTGGACAAAGAGTTGAGCTTCATAGTCTTGTCAAAGAAGACATGATCCTTGTGGTGTTGGATAGCGACGTGACTCAGTTAGTCACCAGGACCAGACTTTTTTTCGCAGCTGGAACTTTATGCAAATCAAGGCAAAATTTGCCTGGAAGTTTTGTAGATATTTGGAGTGCAAGTGCAAGAAAATCCTGCCTAACAGACCTCCAAGGCTGCCGTGCTTTGGTCCGACTGGCACTGATTGTATCCAGAAATAAATCTGAGCTTAAGCTACTTTGCTGCCCAGATCTGAAGCGAACCTTTAGAAATTGCAAGAAGGGAAAAAAATCACGACTCACATTTCAGGACGATATTCACAGTCAGGCAGAGCTACAGGTGGAACGTCAGAGGGGCTAGGCAGCTGCAGCAGCATGATGTCATGGGACCTCTTGTCTTTGTCCCTATAGATCACAGGTCTTGCTGTGATTTGCACTTCTTGTGCTGGACCCCCTGGATGTAAACCTACATTTGCAAACATAGCTCTACATGTAGGAAGAGGTTAAAGATGAATATCGCACAATCAAGCATACAATCAGTCTATTCTCATCTATATTCATTTTTCTTCTCAATGATACCATAACTATTTACATTTTTTGTTAAATACCCTGCATTATAATGTATATGTTTACGGTGTTAAGATGTTACAAAGAAACGGTCGATTTCTCACCGTCCTGGCTTCAAGCAGTGAGCTGCAGTCAAAATCCACCGGTCACTGACCAGAGAGCCACCACACAAGTTGGAAGATCCACCAGCAGCAACTCTCAGTTTGACATGGTGCCGGCGCTCACAAGGTTGACCGCCAATGATTCTCTTCTGCAGATCCACCGCTGTGCTCACTGTGACACCTGGAAGAGAAAGTCCTCCATCAGGTGACTTTCAGTTACAACAGCAGTTGTTTGTTTCAGTGGAATACACCCTTATCTGCTCTCAGTACAAAAGAAAAAGGGAGAGTCCCCATTATAAGAACTGATAATATAGTTAATGCACATGACTGAGAAGTGGCTGCCACTGACGTGACAAATGTTTTTGATAAATCAATACCAAAATGGTGCACTAGGCAGATCAAATGAATACAATCCACAATTGGCGAGATGGGGGGCATCAGGACTGGAGGTGTATCAGACTCTCACGTCTCACACAACAGGAACGCTGTCATTTTAATCTCTGCAGATGTCTGTTCTAGCTCTGTGCAGGCTCAGCTTTCATTCAGGCTTTTCATGTCTATTTTTTATTTTTTTTTACAATATCTGTGTAAACATGAGGTTGATGCCCAATAACAACGCACAGAGTAATTGCGTCTCTGGCTGAAGAGCAGCAGCTGAGCGGCAAAGATGCAGTCAGCGGTGTGTGTATCGGTACTTTCGTCAGCTGTTGGCTCTTCGCCAAATACTGTCCAAAACAATAAAACTGAGCAAACTCCAGCAACATCATTCAATGCAGTCAATCAGTGACGGTATCTAACAGGTAATAAAAGGTGTTTTAATAAAGTCTGACTCACTGCGACCACGAGAGGTCCTTGAGCATGCAGCCATGAAAAAATAATAATATGCTGTTTGGTGCAGCAGAATGTGACATTGGACGTGGACAGACACAGAGATGCACACGCACATACACGTCCAAGACCGATGTGATTATCTCCTGGCCGAGATAATAAACCAACTACTTCCCATTCCCAGGGTGTCACATACCAACGGTTCTAACTCGTCACATACTGACGCTTGATCAAACCTGTTTGGAGTCACTATTTAACGCTCTGGGACGAAGGACACAGTAAACGTGAGGTATCTTTGTGGATTCGAACATAAGGTAAAAAAAAACTCTTGGTTAGGGTTCGGGGAAAAATTATTATTGAGTTTGAAATAAGTATGTAAACTAAGTAAACTGTCAAAAACGTAACAACATCACAAACATTGGGACACGAACGACGGCCTCCTGGTGGAAAGTCTGGTGTTTCTTTGACCCAGCCGCCCTGTGTTGTTATTTTCAGTAATTATACAACGTCATTACACTCAGCGTCTAATACTGACGTGGTTGTGTTCACGTTATAGTTGACTTGAAAGCCTGCTGCGTCTCAGAGAGTGTGTGGATACTATACGATAATATGAACATACGCTATCGTTAAAGTAAGCACCAGAAACTCCCATGTAATTCAAATGTTTGATTACTCACCAACACGCAGCAGAAGGAGAAGCGTAAGACGAACCATTGCTGCCATTCACCGTCTAATGACTACCTTTCTGTCAAGCAGCTACCGATCACCACGGGAAAGCTCATCGATGCAACGCCGTCGGCTGCAAAGCTCTACACAGTTATGCAAAGTTTGGATCACTTATCTACACTTCCTGCCGTGGCCTCCATAAAGTGACAGCAGGGAAACTGTGCTCTGTTACTGTTATGCATGTTACTCAGATGACTTAGGACTTTTATTCACAGAAATATGTGATGAAAGGAGATTTTATTCTAACTGGAACCATGATGTGTCTCTAACATTAAACAGGCTTTAACCATACACCAACCATATATGTCATAACCATGTTATTCATTGTCCTGGTTTGGCAAATCCTACATAGCACTTAATGTTATTTATATATATCATGATAAAGGACATTTGCCGAGAATCATTATTGTTTTGGGATAAAATGACCAAATGATGTCTGTTTGAATAATTCGGTGTGAATTAAATACCTGTCAAATGACGGTACAAATATTAACATTGCCATAAAACTCTCCTGCTCATTTATTTGCAACAGTACCCTCAATGGGGTCTCTCCTGCAGGAAGTCGTGTTGCACATGAAAAGTGACAGAAATAGTTGTGAATGAAAAGAAGAGAGCTTGAGAGAGAAGTCCAAACCCTGGCTCCTTTCTCACTGAAGTGGGTGGAAATGAGGGATTGTTAGAAAACCGGTCAGAAGTTGCCGGTCTGATCAGAGTCGCTGATTCTAGTCAGCTGATCAATACTGAATTTTAAACAAGCGCAGTGCAGACCATATTAGGAATATTGGAATATTGTCCTTTCCTATATTTGCAGGTAACATGAGGTGTTGATATGCCAACAGTACGAAAACTCTAACTCACACACACACACACACAAACACACACACACACACACACACACACACACACACACACACACACACACACACACACACACACACACACACACACACTCTCTCGCTCCTTCTGTATGAATTCATGTCCCATCAATACACATTAATAACTCTACTTCTTCCCCAGAGTCTTTGTGCTTTCTCTCCTCACAGGTTTACAAGGACAATATTCCAGTAGGCCTCCAGTACTACACAAGTAGAATATAAAGTCTACTTATTGTTTCTGTTAGATGAACACAGCTTTTTAAAATGACAGTGAAAACAAAGCTCCTTGTGTAACATAACAATGAGACAGAGACGAGAGTTGTGTGCTAAAGTGTCGTTTATTTAAATATGACGTACTATCACACCATAAAAACTGTGTGAATTGACAGACGATTATTGCCTCACCTGAGCTCCTCTGTTCTGATAAGCCAACGGCACGAGGAAAATTTTACTAAGTATATGAAATAACAACCTGGTGTTTAATCTTCAGTGGACACAGTTTCATATGAAAGTACTCTGAGCACCAAAGACATAAAACACAGCAGAGCCAGAGATCACGTTAAACAAAGAAATCTAAAAAAAACATAGTCTTTCGTGATATTTGTAATTTGTAAAATGATACAAAAAAATGCTTACAGAAATATTTTAGGAGTACACAAACAACACTACTACTACTAACAAACACACACACACACACACACACACGCACACACACATACACACACACACACACACACACACACACACATAGTTCAGTTTAAATTTAGTGCCATTATCATTGTTAATGTGACAATGGAAATGAACAGAAATACTATTACTACTACATACACACATTGAACATTTTCACAGACCTATATTAAAAGTATACATTAACATTTTCACTTAATTACTTTAAATTGAATGGAATCACTGTAAAAACAACCCGTAGTCCGGTAGGATGAGAGGAATCCATTTTATATAGGTTAGTAAAGATGCTCAATGTGTGTGTGTGTGTGTGTGTGTGTGTGTGTGTGTGTGTGTGTGTGTGTGTGTGTGTGTGCGCGTGTGTGTGTGTGTTTGTAGTAGTAGTTGTTGTAGTAGTAGTAGTAGTAGTAGTAGTAGTAGTAGTCGTAGTAGTAGTATTTGAGGTATTTCTGTTAATTTTCATCGTCACATAACAGATTATAATGAAACTAAATTTAAACTAAACTATTTGCGTGTGTTGTAGTAGTTGTGGTGTTTGTGTAGTACTGACTTATTTTTGTGAACTATTGTTTTTTTAATCACATTACAAATTTGTATTTATTTATTTTTTGAGCGTGAACATTGAGAGCTGTGAGAACAGCCTCAACCCACAAACCCTCTATACACACGCACACACACGCACACACACACACACACACACACACACACACCTATATTACCAACAGTGCACTATCATCCTACTCTAACCAAATGTGGACTTCTGTTTCTCGTAATTTTGAAAAAACAAAAAAATGGAATAGAAAATTTACTTTCACGGTATTTTTCCTGGAATATTACTGGAAATCTGCAGTTTTTTTCTTTTTTCTTTTAATCATATATTTTTTTATTGCAAATAGAGGTTAGTGATGTTTTTACTGATTTAAATAAAAATAAAATGATCTTACTGCTAACTATTTTTATTCTAATTTAATCCTGGTTGTTTTTCTATTTTCTTCCCTTCCTTTAGATTCTTAAATACGTATAGTCTCCGGCCTTCTGGGTAGCCCTTTACTTTAATGCAGTGCAGAAATTGACTCTTAAGATATTCACTAAAGTTAAGCGTTACATTTTGTTACATAAACATAATAAATAAAATTATATTTTAAAAACTGGTTTCTTCCCTAAGTAGCCTGTTTAATAGCCCATATACAGTCTGAAAAACAGGCCTGGGGCTGAAAGCCATTCACACAATGGAGGAGTGTTAAAAACAAGGTATGTGAGTGAGCTGTTAAAATCCCTGCTCCAGCCAGTAGGGGCAGTGCTGAGCATGGACTTAAACACTCATACACATTCAAGTCCCCAGTGAGGTAAAATTAAACAAAGATTCACCAGAGGTGTTTTAAAGGTATTTAAAGCCTGACCAACGAGGAACTTCCAAAATGTCCCCTGTTGGCTACAGAGTCCCCTGTTGGTCAATGTGTAACAATGTTGAAGTTCACTGTTGGATAGGTCGGTAAATCACTACACACACAAACACATACAGTGTGCTGTGTTTTCTTGGTTGTAAAGGAATGTGAATCCCTGTAAAAACAACTCATAGTCTGGTAGGATCAGTTAGAAATCATGCCAGCTCCCCCTACAGGCTGCAGTGGTCATTACAGCCACACACACTCCATGAGGTTAAAGGTGCATGCAGCTGTTGTAAAAACAACAGGAAGTTAGTTTTTGTAGTTTGTCAGCAGGTGAAGCTGCAGCAGAGACACAGATCAGCAAACACACACACACACACACACACACACACACACAGATCAACACACACAGATCAACACACACACACACACACACACACACACACACACACACACACACACACACACACACACACACACACACACACACACACACACACACACACACACACACACACACAGACACACACAGACACACATTCCTATATTACCAACAGTGCACTATCATCCTACTCTAACCAAATGTGGACTTCTGTTTCACGTCATTCTGAAAAGAAAAAAAAATAGAATCGAAAATGTACTTTTAAGGTCTTTTCCTAGAATATTACTGCAAATCTGCTTTTAAAAAATAGAGGTTAGTGATGTTTTTACTGATTTAAACTGAAATAAAATGATCTTACTAACAACACTTTTTTATTCTAATTTAATCCTGGTTGTTTTTATATTTTCTTCTCTTTAGATTCTTAAATACGTATTACTCTCCGGCCTTCTCGGTAGCCCTTTACTTTAATGCAGTGCAGAAAATGAAACTTAAGATGTACATAAAGTTGAGCGTTACATAATGTTAAATACACATAATAATTAAAATGATATTTTAAAGACTGGTTTCTTCCCTAAGTAGCCTGTTTAATAGCCCATCTACAGTCTAACAAACAAGTCTGGGGCTGATAGCTATTCACACAATGGAGGAGTGTTAAAAACAAGGTATGTGAGTGAGCTGTTAAAATCCCTGCTCCAGCCAGTAGGGGCAGTGCTGAGCATGGACTTAAACACTCATACACCTTCAAGTCCCCAGTGAGGTAAAATTAAAAAAGATTCACCAGAGGTGTTTTAAAGGTATTTAAAGCCTGACCAACGAAGGACTTCCAAAATGTCCCCTGTTGGCTACAGAGTCCCCTGTTGGTCAATGTGTAACAATGTTGAAGTCCACTGTTGGATAGGTCGGTAAATCACTAAATACACACAGACACATACACTGTGCTGTATGTTGTCTTGGTAAAGGAATGTGAATCCCTGTAAAAGCAACTCATAGTCTGGTAGGATCAGTTAGAAATCATGCCAGCTCCCCCTACAGGCTGCAGTGGTCATTACAGCCACACACACTCCATGAGGTTAAAGGTGCATGCAGCTGTTGTAAAAACAACAGGAAGTTAGTTTTTGTAGTTTGTCAGCAGGTGAAGCTGCAGCAGAGATACAGATCAGGGAGGAGATTAAGATCATTTAACACTTGATGCAGTTTTGGTTAAAAATCATACTCCTTCTCAGAGTCATAATGCAGAAGAAGAAGAGAGGCTTCTTGTTTTTTAAGAAGAAGGCCGATGAGAGGCAGATAGAGTTGCAGAAAATGAAAAGCAAAATGTCTAAGAAGGAGATGAAAGAGAAGGAGAAGAAGGAGAAAGCTGAGATGAAAAAGAAAACAAAAGAGAAGAATTCTGAGTGGAAGAAAAAAAGCAAAGAAGGAGAAGGTGGAGAAAGAAAAGGAGGAGAAGACGGAGAAGAAGAAGACGGTGTTTCTTCAGCTGGATGCAGCAGAAGAAGAAGTGTGACGGTGACTGAAAGGTGGAGGAGCTGCTGGTTGTTCAGCTCAGGTCTGAACAAAGTAGTTCCCTCTTCATCTCCACCTCTCCATCCTCCTTCAAACCCCACCTTTTTCTATTCTACACAGAGCTCATCACTCATACTTTTTGCTGCAAGTCTTCTGACCCTTAATTCAAGTTTAGGAACGTTATCAAGACCACTGTTATATTTGTGTTACAAAACGAAACACATTCTGAAAGCAAATGAAATGTAAGTAAGTGATAAATGTAAAGCAGCACACATCATACATAAATTACCTGGATGTCAATACTAATACTAATCATTCAGATTCTACAGCTCACTAACTAAAAAGCTTTGTTAGTTTTTTAATCTTTATTGTTGACTTCTGGTTTTGGAACAAATAAAACCTTAATGATCCATGGACCATAAAAAGCTCACTTTGTGATCTAACTGTTTAACTTTTTCACAACTCACATGGAGGGCTGGAACTTAAAACTGTTATTCAAATTGTATTCTGTAACTTTTACCTGGTTGTTAAATGTATTCAGACTACAGAAATACTACTAGATCATATTTAGTAAGCCCTCATACTTTTTCCACTGGATTCTGAATGCAACACACTTTGATTAAACTCCCAGTCCACTCAACAATGATTTTGCTTATTGTTTCTTCTCCTGCTCTTTGCAGAATGAAAATGGAAAAATAATAACATATTTATAGATTCTGATATTCTCAATGAGGGAGAGAGACTAACCCTAACCCTAACCATAATAACTTTGAGATATAACTGTTATTTAAAGTAGAAGATCCTGCTATGATTTGTCAGAAAGAAAATATATATATATATGAAAAAAAGAAGCTGATTTGAAGAAGAAAACCATCCCCCTTCTTCTGCCCACAAATAGTAAGTTAGTAAGTAAAGCAGCTATAATCAATGTTATTATATGAACACGCTGCCCCCAAATAGCCAAAATATATTAGTTATTATAGGTTTAGAGATATTGATTAGTGGAGCTTTAAATGTCCTAGAAATCTGTTTGTGTATTTATTCTGTGAAACTGAAAACAAAAACAACAACAAACTGAAATTGTGAGTCATCTTCATTTTATTTAAACTGACAACATTGTCCAAGAAGTCATATTTATTATCATTGTTATCAATATTGTTAAAAAATAGCAGACTATTATTTTTGCGCTTTGATGTTATTTAATACAATAACTGTAAAATAATTCTTGGATTTACATGTTAAAATCTACAGATGTGTTTTTATATAATTCGATTATTATTTTAAAAGTTATAACTCAGACATAGAATTAAAGTTATTGTTTGTCTTTAAGGGCTTTACTAACATTTAATCAATAGTTAATGTATCAACTGCAAATTTAGAGTAACTCAACAATTTTCTTAATGCATGTGAAATGTCTGTTAAAGGACAGAACATTTCAACGTAGACCACACCACCCTAAGCCTAAGCATCCCTTTTTGGGGAGTTTGATAGTTTTTAAGATCCAATCCTTGTATTCTTTGTTACAGACGTTCATTGCTGTAACTGGTAGAGCGCATGCAACCCTACCAGCGGTTGAAATGACACCATAAATCTTGCCTTCGTACTCCACTCCTCCACCAGAGTCACCCTGAGAGAGAGAAGTATATATTTGGTGAAACAGACTTTTGTATCATTTATTGAAATACTCATTTATAATGAATAGGTAAAACTTGTATTGACTTGTAGAAAAGATATAAAGTTAGAAGCCATGTCAACTCACTGGAGCAGCATCCACTCCGGCTCTTTTCAAACACAGTAAGTGCTGTTGAGATTCTGGCACTTGGAACGGTGGGGGGGTCATCGGACAGGTTTTCATCCACTCACATCCGACAACATCGGTCTTTACACATTGGAGAGGCAATGATGGATCTTGAAGGTATGATTCTAGATGGAAAAAGAGAAAGTGAGCTCTAATTGAAAATGCATTGACAGATTCATATTTTATTACGTAAATACATGACTATAATAAAAAAAACACACTTTTGAGACAAAATTAAAATGTATTGAATATAAATATGTGTCAACAGTGTTACCAAACACACAAGCAAAATAATAACACTAACTGTAATTAAAGAAATTGATGTTTTTTTATTAACATGAATTGTAAATTAAACAAGGTACATCTTACGTATTTTACCACCAGGGCCTGTAGGTGAGAGTCCATAACCTGCAATCTCAACTTCATAACCTCTGAAACACAAGAAAAAGAAGAGAAAGATGCTAAAAAAAATGTTTCTAATAAAAATTTAAATGAATCTTTACATTTAAAGAGTAACTAAACCCCAAACCACTGTTATTCAGCTGAACACTGTGTATATGTATTTAGTAGTGTTGATGGATTCTGGTCCTAATTTTGACATTTTACTGCAAAGTATTTGAATTCTACACATTGTGTAATAAATAAACATAGTGACTGCCCTCTACTGGCTGAAACTCAGCTGTTGTAATTTAATTTAGCTCTTAGCTGATCTGGAGCCATCAGAGCTTTATGGCCAGCGTACCATTCACCCCATCACGTGACCATTAAATCATCACTGACTTCTGGTTCCACCCGGGGAACAAACCATGGTCTCACTACATATTCAATCATATGAATGAAATGATACATACGAGAGAAGTAATGGCAGTCGTAGATCCAATAATAGCAGAATAATAGAAACAAATGTGGATATAATAAAAAATAATGATAATAAAAGCAGTAATGGTTGCAGTAATAATAGAAATGTGACTAAAACTATACTGTTTCATAACAGTACAGTCTCATCATTTAGAGTTGGACTGTCAGACTTATTAAAGGAGCAAAGATCACAACTCACGGTTTGAGAGGAGTTTTACAGTCAGGAAGTTTTACAGTTGGAAACTTCTTATTGCTCGGTATCTTCACCAGCATGATGTCATGTTCACTGTTTGGTATTTTTTCGTCTTCCATAAAAATCACATGTTGTTCAATGGGAATGCCTTTTGACTCTGGTTGGTTTGTTTTTGGTTGGTTTGGGTGTGTACCTAAATCTGCTGTCATCTTCCTACAAATAAGTAAAAGATGCAGAGAAACATGACTGAGTTACTGTAGAGGCATCGTAGTGTAATATTAGTCACTGAACATGAACGTTATCAATGCTATCTCCACAATGGGATTGCCATGGTTATCAATCAGATCACGACTGACTGCTGCTTTCAGATTGACTTCATGAATGAGAAACATGTGGTTATTAGTTTTAAAGTAAAGTTGTCACTTTCTCACCATCCTGGGTCTCGCTCCCAGCAGTGAGCTGCAGTCAGAATCCACTCGTCATTGATCAGAGAGCCGCCGCATAAGGACCTCGCTTTGCCGTTGCTACTTATCAAACGCACATGGTACTCATGATGACCTTTGGCACAAACGTGACCTCCGAATATTCTCTTCTGCAGATCCACCACTCTGCCCACCGTGACCCCTGAAACACAAAGTCCTCCACCAGGTGACTCTCAGTTAGAACAGCAGTTGTTGTAGAGAACAAGTCCCTGACTCTCTAGAAACGTATGAACACACATGGTGAACTGTGAATAAAGTCCTATGGAAGACAAGTATTAGAGTTTTTACTCTGTTAACACACATCTCTGCTCTGAGTTCACTTTTATAAAACTCTTCAGTTAGTTCTTCCCTTCACATGAAGTTCAGCACAACAGTTAATCTCACGTCCAAACAAATAAAGATCCATGTCTCAGGATCAACGACTTCTTTAAATGATACCAGGTCATAAGTAAAGTAATGTCAGTACTATTTAAAGGAGTATTATGAAAAAGGTAAGTTATTACATTTGCTGTGTAAATTGCTCAAAACTTTGACCTAATGAAATTTATGAAAATAATGAATGAAATTATATTGCAAAAATTACTTATGTATATATAGATATATATATCCATCCATTATTTAACACAACTGAGAAGTGTCTGTCATGGTCAGGCTCTGCTTCTGCTTCAGTCAGAGGACACTTTACACCTCCAACTGATCTGAACTCAGCTGCCAGCATATTAATGGACCACAGAAGAAGAAGAAGAAACACTGGCTTCACATACAGTTTGAAATAGATTTAAAATGTTCTTGCTAACTTTTAAAAGTGTGACTGGCCCCAGAATACATAATCGATCTCTTACCACCCTACGAGAGGAGTACTAACAGCATGTCTGATGCATGAAGTCACTTTAAAATACAGTATTTACATGAAGACTATGTGAAAGCA
>JACSYO010000255.1:0-15000 GCA_016806645.1 Ophiodon elongatus | reverse complement strand
ATTAGTATGGTCAATACCATTACTGCTTCTATTATCATTATTATTCTATTATATCCACTGCTGATGTTGTTTCTGGTAGTTGTAACTTCTTAATCATGCTACTACTCTCATTCTATGAATCATTATGTATGAGAGTAAATCAATAAATAACGTTTAATGTCAATAACTTCAAAATAAAACAGACGAGGAGCCACTCCCCCTGACTGTATTATTATTACTGTCGTGACTGTTGTCACCGACTACGTTTACATGCACACTCATATTCTACTGTTATTCCGAATATGGCAATATTCAGAATTTTATACGTTTCATGTAAACATCATATTCTGCAGGATATTCTGAATTAGGCCTCATTCTGAATGGAGCCTTTTCCGATTAAGACATGTGGGATATACTGATGTGATTCTGTTTTGTTTTGAGAAGGGATGCATGCCCTGACTACATGATGTTACTGGCCTCTATACACTGTTCTTATCATCCTCTGCTTCTCTTTTTGTCTTTTGTCTTGCAATAAATTAATTGGAAATGTAAAGAACCTTTATAGAATAACGGTTTAACTGAGGAACTCAAATTAAATATCAGAAACTGGTACCCAAGCATCGGAGGAGAAAGACTACAGAGTGATGAGGGGAAGTGATACAGCTCAGTTCATGTTCTGTATTAACTAAGATTATTACTGTTGGGGTGATGAAACGTATCAATACAGAACAATAACTGACTTATTACCTGCAAATATAGGAAAGGACAATATTCCAGTAGGCCTCCAGTACTACACAAGTAGAATATAAAGTCTACTTATTGTTTCTGTTAGATGAACACAGCTTTTTAAAATGACAGTGAAAACAAAGCTCCTTGTGTAACATAACAATGAGACAGAGACGAGAGTTGTGTGCTAAAGTGTCGTTTATTTAAATATGACGTACTATCACACCATAAAAACTGTGTGAATTGACAGACGATTATTGCCTCACCTGAGCTCCTCTGTTCTGATAAGCCAACGGCACGAGGAAAATTTTACTAAGTATATGAAATAACAACCTGGTGTTTAATCTTCAGTGGACACAGTTTCATATGAAAGTACTCTGAGCACCAAAGACATAAAACACAGCAGAGCCAGAGATCACGTTAAACAAAGGAATCTGAAAATACATAGTCTTTCGTGATGTTTGTAATTTGATTTAATTATAGCAGCATTGTTAGAATTCAATTAAACCTGAATAATTTTGACTCCAACTGTCAGAGCTCTGTGTGTGTGTGTGTGTGTGTGTGTGTGTGTGTGCGTGTGTGTGTGTGTGTGTGTGTGTGTGTGTGTGTGTGTGTGTGTGTGTGTAGATGGTTTCTGGGTCGACACTGTTCTCACAGCTCTCTATTTTCACACACCAACACACATATATAGTTTCGTGTAATCTTTTTTTAAATTGAATTAAAATTTGTAAAGTGATACAAAAAAATGTTTACAGAAATATTTCAGTACTACACCAACAACACTACTACCACTACTACTACTATTAACACACACACACACACACACACACACACACACACACACAAACACCCACACATAGTTCAGTTTAAATTTAGATCCATTATCTTTTTTAATGTGACAATGGAAATGAACAGAAATACTATTACTACTACATACACACATTGAACATTTTCACAGACCTATATTAAACATATACATTAACATTTTCACTTAATTACTTTAAATTGAATGGAATCACTGTAAAAACAACCCGTAGTCCGGTCGGATGAGAGGAATTCATTTTATACAGGTTAGTAAAGATGCTCAATGTGTGTGTGTGTGTGTGTGTGGTAGTAGTAGTAGTAGTTGTAGTAGTAGTAGTAGTGTGTGTGTGTGTGTGTGTAGTAGTTGAGGTATTTCTGTTAATTTTCATCGTCACATAACAGATTATGATGAAACTAAATTTAAACTAAACTATTTGCGTGTGTTGTAGTAGTTGTGGTGTTTGTGTAGTACTGACTTATTTTTGTGAATTATTGTTTTTTTAATCACATTACAAATTTTAATTAAATTTTCCAAAGTTTACACTAAACTATTAATGTGTGTGTATGAACATTGAGAGCTGTGATAACAGCCTCCACCCATAAACCCTCTACACACACACACACACACACACACACACACACACACACACACACACACACACACAAACACGCACACAAACAGACACTCCTATATTACCAACAGTTCACTATCATCCTACTCTATTATTTTATTCATTATTTTAATTTATTTTTTTAATTGCAAAGAGAGGTTAGTGATGTTTTTACTGATTTAAACTGAAATAAAATGATCTTACTGCTAACTATTTTTATTCTAATTTAATCCTGGTTGTTTTTCTATTTTCCTCCCTTCCTTTAGATTCTTAAATACGTATAGTCTCCGGCCTTCTGGGTAGCCCTTTACTTTAACCCTCTGGGGTCTACGGGCATTTTCCCGATTTTTACATATTTTCTTAAATTCACCTTTAAAGGCACTTGCATATGAGACATACCCATGTGTTGTATGTGATAATTTGCAGAACAATCTCAGCTATCTATATAATGAGGTACCAATTGTCCTAAGGCACTGTGTACAGGGATAATTTGGCCATAAAGCTGAAAAATATAAGTCCGATTTTCTTCATTCTTTAAATCTCTTGTGAAAATATAACTTTACTCATGCGGACGAAATGTTTTGGTGCTTTAAATTGGTTTACCAAAGTATTAGGTTCACAACAGTGGTGGAATTTATGGCTAAAATAGTATATAAATGTATAATAAATGTCAAGAACCAAATTTCTTAATATCGTTTTTTTGACTTGAAGTATTGTCTGTCACTCCACTTCCACCAGCTGTCAGAGGGACTGAGATCAAATGGGACTGAGTCATTACTTCATATACAGATCAAGCTTCATGGGATGTGTGCAGATGAAACATGAACATTACAACCGTTTTTGTTTTCAAACTAAATATTGACTATATCGCTGAAAGTACGTCTCTAACTGTAAACTTTCTCTTCGTACTTCCTCTCTTCTCTCTGAGCTCTCGGTGCAGACTGAATGTAAACAGCAGTGTGTCTGTAGCGTGAGGTGGTGGGTAGGTCCTTAGGGATTTACTGAGTGTACATTGGTTAGTTTCATACAACATGTAGACGGACACGTGAATCCACAAATGACGCTGAGAGGCGGAGATCGACGCCCACGAATCACACGACACGTCCAAGCTCCTGGCGCGCTGTGTGAGTCACGTACGGTCTCATGAAAATTAGGACACGGAGGTGGAGAGCATACGCTTCCGTAGACATCTTAACCATATCTCTGTGCCGTATTATTGCGGCGATAATAATATAAACAGCGAGTAAACACCACGAATATGCATCGGCGCGTGCGTCGACCCCAGAGAGTTAATACAGTGCAGAAATTGAAACTTAAGATGTCAACTAAAGTTGACCGTTACATAATGTTAAATGCACAAAATAAATAAAATCATGTTTTAAAGACTGGTTTCTTCCCTAAGTAGCCTGTTTAATAGCCCATCTACAGTCTTAAAAACAAGTCTGGGGCTGAAAGCTATTCACACAATGGAGGAGTGTTAAAAACAAGGTATGTGAGTAAGCTGTTAAAATCCCCGCTCCAGCCAGTAGGGGCAGTGCTGAGCTTGGACTTAAACACTACTAGACCTTCAAGTCCCCACTGGGGTAAAATTAAAAAAGATTCACCAGAGGTGATTTAAAGGTATTTAAAGCCTGACCAAGGAGGGACTTCCAAAATGTCCCCTGTTGGCTACAGAGTGCCCTGTTGGTCAATGTGTAACAATGTTGAAGTCCACTGTTGGATAGGTAGGTAAATCTCTACACACAGACACATACACTGTGCTGTGTTGTCTTTTTGAAAAGGAATGTAAATCATTGTAAAAACAACCTTTAGTCCGGTAAGATCAGTTAGAAATCATGCCAGCTCCCCCTACAGGTTGCAGTGGTCATTACAGCCACACACACTCCATGAGGTTAAAGGTGCATGCAGCTGTTGTTAAAACAACAGGAAGTTAGTTATTGTAGTTTGTCAGCAGGTGAAGCTGCAGCAGAGACACAGATCAGTACACACACACACACACACACACACACACACACACAGACACACACACACACACACACACACACACACACACACACACACACACACAGACACACACTGTGTTTCACAGGTTTCCTTGGACCGTGGTCGTGACTGTCACCGTGTCCCTGCTTTAAAACCGACTGCTATTATAAGTTATATTTCTATTATTACGCCTGTTACTATTAATGTTTTTTTATCATTATTTTACATTCACTTCTGCTGTAATTATTAATATTAATGTTTTCTTTTACTAGTTCTACTTTTACTTTTCTCATTATATGTATCATTTCTGTCATGAATTGACGATGCTGTAATATGATTTCCTCAAAAAAGATTATGTGGGGGGAATTTTTCCTTTTCCGATGCGAGGGTACAATGCCAGAGGTCATATATTGTAAAGATTGTAAAGCCCTCTGAGGAAAATTTGTGATGAATATTATTTGACTTTTTAACAAATAAAATAAAATGTGATTGAAGTTACATTCATTTCCTGGACATCATTTAAGCGCTCCCTACAGGCTGCAGTGGTCATTACAGCCACACGTACTCCATGTGGTTAAAAGTGCATGCAGCTGTTGTAAAAACAACAGCAAGATAGTTTTTGTAGTTTGTCAGCAGGTGAAGCTGCAGCAGAGACACACATCAGGGAGGAGATTAAGATCATTTTTTTTAAATTTTTATTGTTGTTTTCTGGTTTTGGAACAATTAAAAACCTTTATGATCCATGGCACATAAAAAGCTCACTTTGTGATCTAACTGTTTGATCCTTTTTCACAACTCACATGGAGAGCTGGAACTTAAAAGTAAAAGTCTGGCAAAAAAAGTAGAAGACCCTCCCCTGATCCCCCAGAAAAAAAACGTGATGAAAAAAGCTGACTTGAAAAAGAAAACCATCCCCCTTCTTCTGCCCTTTGCCCACAAATAATAATGTAGTAAGTAAAGCAGATATAATCATTGTCATTATAAGAACACACTGCCCCACATAGCCAAAATAAATGAGTTATTATAGGTTTAGAGATATCAATTAGTGAAGTTTTAAATTTCCCAGAAATCTGTTTGTGTATTTATTCTGTCAAACTGAAAACAAAAACAGCAACAAATTGTGAGTCATCTTCATTTTATTTAAACTCACCACATTGTACAATAAGTCATATTTATTATCATTGTTATCAATATTGTTAAAATAATAGCAGACTATTATTTTAGGATCTTTGTTGTTATTCAATACAATGACTGTAAAATAATTTTCAAAATGTGTTGGATTCACTTATGTTAAAATCTACAGATTGTTTTTTAGACATTTTGATTATATATTTTTCACCATAACGGTTTGACACCAAGAATGTGTAAACTAACAGTTATAACTCAGACATATAATTAAAGTTATTGTTTGTCTTTAAGGGCTTTACAAACATTTAATCAATAGTTAATGTATCAACTGCAAATTTAGAGTAACTCAACAATTTTCTTTATGCATGTGAAATGCCTGTTAAATGACAATATTTCCCAGTACAGCACACTCTACTCATCCCTTTTTGGGTTTGGGAATACCGGTAATTTTTAAGATCCAATCCCTGTAGTCACAGACCTTCATAGATACACCTGGAATAGTGCAGGCATCTTCACCAGAGGATGAATGGACACCATAAATCATGCCTTTGTACACCACTCCTCCACCAGAGTCACCCTGTGAGAGAGAAGTATATATTTGGTGAAACAGACTTTTGTATCATTAATAGAAATACTCATTTATAATGAATAGTTAAAACTTGTAATGACTTGTAGAAAAGATTTAAAGTTAGAAGCCGTGTCAACTCACTGGAGAAGTATTCACTCCGTCTTTTTTATAACAGAGAACGTATTTATCAGCTTTGGACGGGAAGAGCCTTGGATATCTCTTCTGCAGACAATATCTGAACCCATCACATTCGACAACATCGGTGTCTGCACATTGGAGAGGCTTTGATTCATCTAGCGGGACTGATGCTAGATGGAAATAGAGAAAGCGAGCTCTAAGTGAAAATGCATCGGCAGATTCATATGTTATTATGTAAATACGTGACTATAGTAAAAAAGCAACACACTTCTGAGACAAAATTAAAATGTATTGAATATATATACAATATGTGTCAACAGTGTTACCAAACATACAAGCAAAATAATAACACTAACTGTCATTAAAAGAAAATAGATAATTGTTTATGAACATAAATTGTAAAATAATCAAGATACATCTCACTTTGTTCATTATCAGGTTCTGCACTTGCGGCTCCATAACCTGCAATCTGAACTACTTCACCTCTGAAAGATGGGACAAATAGAAACGTTTTTTTAGCAGCTTTCTAATTAAAAAATAAACAACTTTACATTCAAATAGTAACTAAACCCCAAACCACTTTTGTTCAGCTGAACACTGATGTATATATGTATTTAATAGTGTTGTTGGATTTAGATCCTAATCTTGATATTTTCGTTCAAAGTAATAAACATAGTAAATAAACATAGTGACTGCCCTCTACTGGCTGAATCTCAGCTGTTGTAATTTAATTTAGCTATTAGCTGATGTAACATAACACTGATCTGCAGCCATCAGACCTTTATGACCAGCGTATCCTTATACAACGGTTCGTATGATATCTTACAGAAAGTTACTAATTTTTCGTATGTTTTCCTACAAAAGTCCAGCAAAACATGTAAATTTACGCACATAACATGCATGCAGTCTTTTCAAAATAAACTTGCGTCTTCACAAGAAATAACTCAGTTATGTTAAAGTAACAAAACCACCTGGGTTCTGTTTAGGGAAAGATCATCGTTTGGGTTAAAATAAAAGAAATGCTGTTACTGAAGTACGCAAGTCATGTGACCATTAAATCATCACTGACTTCTGGTTCCACCCGGGGAACAAACCGTGGTCTCCTGGGTTAAAGATAGTTTTTTGTTTGACCCATTCCCGCCTGATTAGGGCTGATTTAAAACAGTAGATGGTGCGATGAGCTATTTTCTACCACCAAATGCTGATTTTTATAATGTTATTCAGTCAATGTTAATATGTCAGTATTAACACCAGAATTAAAGGTTTTCAATTCAATTTAATCTATTTGTGTAGCCGAAAATCACTGATTTGCTCAGAGGCCTTTACAATCTGCAGAGCATACGACATCCTCTGTCCTTGGACCCTCACATCCGAAAAGAAAAAAACCTTTGACGGGGAAATCAAAGGACTAAACCTCAGGGAGATCACCAGTGGAGGGATCCCTCTCCCAGGATGGACAGAAGGCCAATAGATGTCATGTGTACAGAATGAACAACATAATAGAATTACAACACATTCAATCCATAGGACAGAAATGATACATATGAGAGAAGTAATGGCAGTCGTAGATCCAATAATAGCAGAATAATATGTGGATATAATTAAAAAAAATGATAATAAAAAAAAGCAGAAATGGTTGCAGAAATAGTAGAAATGTGACTAAAACTATACTGTTTCATAACAGTACAGTCTCATCATTTAGAGTTGGACTGTCAGACTTATTAAAGGAGCAAAGATCACAACTCACGGTTTGAGAGGAGTTTTACAGTCCACAGGAAGTGGTACAGGTGGAAACCGCGTATTGCTCGGTATCTTCAGCAGCATGATGTCATGGTCCCTGTTTTGTTTCTTGTTTTTTTTGTCCTCAAAGAACACAGGTGGGTCTGTGACGTCAACGCTTTTTGTTTTTGGGTGTGGACCTAAAACTGCTGTCATAGTCCTTC
This sequence comes from Ophiodon elongatus, assembly GCA_016806645.1. Classification (NCBI taxonomy): domain Eukaryota; kingdom Metazoa; phylum Chordata; class Actinopteri; order Perciformes; family Hexagrammidae; genus Ophiodon; species Ophiodon elongatus. Next base: position 7,120 of record JACSYO010000255.1, on the reverse strand, counting down.
AAATAAGTAAAAGATACAGAGAAACATGACTGAGTTACTGTAGAGGCATCGTAGTGTAATATTAGTCACTGAACATGAACGTTATCAATGCTATCTCCACAATGGGAATGCCATGGTTATCAATCAGATCACGACTGACTGCTGCTTTCAGATTGACTTCATGAATGAGAAACATGTGGTTATTAGTATTAGTATTAGTATTAGTTATTATTAGTTTTAAAGTAAAGCTGTCACTTTCTCACCATCCCGTCTTCCAGCACTGAGCTGCTGTCAGAATCCACTTGTCACTGATCAGAGAGCCGCCACATAAGGACTCCTCGTCGCCTTTGCGATTTTTCAAAACCACATGGTACTCACGATGACCTTGTGGACAATCTCCACCTCCGAGGATTCTCTTCTGCAGATCCACCACAGAGCCCACTGTGACACCTGAAACACAAAGTCTTCCACCATTGTGAATTAGAACTGTGGTTGTTTGTACTCAGAGAACAATGATTAAATATGAAGGAACTATATATTAAAGGAACAGTGTGAAATATTTAGGTGGATAATTGGCAGAAAATGGAATATAATATTCATAACTATGGCTATAACAACCTGAAACTAAGAACTGTTATGCTTTTGATAGCTTAGAAAAAGCTCATTTAAAAATGAGAGCCGTTTTGTTTTCTTGATGACTGTGTGGTTTAAGCTCTGCAAAGAGAGGACAGCATTATTAATGTTAAATCAAACATAAACTGTGTGAGGTAATAAAAGTAAGTAAATAATTAAGTAGAAAGTTGCAACGACCACTCCTGTATTGTGCGATTGAACAAATACAACCCGTGATTAAAGTGGAAAAAAATAAGTGCCAGTATTCCACTTGTTTACATGTTGCCATGTGTATCAGCAATCATTACATTAACGTTTATGAAATACTAGAAGATATTGAGTTTGGGGATCCTTCTCCATGGAAACTAGAAGGTTTTTGACTTAAAACTAATCAGTTTCACGTAATTTTGTACCAATATTATTACTATAGATAACATAAGCTTGCGAGAAGTGCTGGTGTGGTACCAGTGAGCTAAAACACATCATTGAAACTCAGAAACAATCAAAGATGAAAGTTGGTAATCGGCTCAAAGTTGTATTATAAGACAACTTGCCAAAAACTAAATTATTTATATTTAGTCATTTCAGACAACAAAAGTAACAAAGTAATAAGGAGTAATAAGTCAAAATAACTTATTAAACTTCCTGAATAACTTGCACAAAACTGTGACTTAATGAGATGAATGACAACTATTAAATGGAATTAAATTGGAAAAACTCAATAATTTCAATTATTAAAAAAATTCAGTAATAAAAACATTCAATGTGATAAAAGATTAACTGTCTTCAATAGGAAAACAGAACGGAGCAATGTGGCTGAGGAAGACAACTGAGAAGTGTCTGTCATGGTCAGGCTCTGCTTCTGCTTCAGTCAGAGGACACTTTACACCTCCAACTGATCTGAACTCAGCTGCCAGCATATTAATGGACCACAGAAGAAGAAGAAGAAACACTGGCTTCATATACAGTTTGAAATAGATTTAAAATGTTCTTGCTAACTTTTAAAAGTGTGACTGGCCCCAGAATACATAATTGATCTCTTACCACCCTACGAGAGGAGTACTAACAGCATGTCTGATGCATGAAGTCACTTTAAAATACAGTATTTACATGAAGACTATGTGAAAGCACAGAGAACGGTTAAAGTCAGCAGCAGTAGTTGATCACTCACCGGCCCACAGCAGAAGGAGAAGACCCGTCATGCCACCCATCTCTTTCAATGACTGCCCTCCTGGTGTAACACTGCTGCCTTTTAAATGTGTTCACTCGGTCCTGTTGGCCTTCCAGCCACCAATCACCTCATGAAGGTTTATCAACACAACCCCATTGGCTACAAAGGTCCACCCTTATGCAAATGTTTGATCACGTATGGAGTATCAAGGAAAAAGACTCTGATATAGAAAGAGAAGAAAAAAAGCTGCATTCTATTCAGCAGAAAGACGAGACCAACATGAAACTGACTTCATTGTGTATTCACGTAGATGAACTCAGATATTGTTTAAGTTCATAATGAAGAGTCTACTTATTGTTTCTGTTAGATGAACACAGCTTTTTAAAATGACAGTGAAAACAAAGCTCCTTGTGTAACATAACAATGAGACAGAGACGAGAGTTGTGTGCTAAAGTGTCGTTTATTTAAATATGACGTACTATCACACCATAAAAACTGTGTGAATTGACAGACGATTATTGCCTCACCTGAGCTCCTCTGTTCTGATAAGCCAACGGCACGAGGAACATTTTACTAAGTATATGAAATAACAACCTGGTGTTTAATCTTCAGTGGACACAGTTTCATATGAAAGTACTCTGAGCACCAAAGACATAAAACACAGCAGAGCCAGAGATCACGTTAAACAAAGGAATCTGAAAATACATAGTCTTTCGTGATGTTTGTAATTTGTAAAATGATACAAAAAAATGCTTACAGAAATATTTTAGGAGTACACAAACAACACTACTACTACTAACAAACACACACACACACACACACACACACACACACACACGCACACACACATACACACACACACACACACACACACACACACACACATAGTTCAGTTTAAATTTAGTGCCATTATCATTGTTAATGTGACAATGGAAATGAACAGAAATACTATTACTACTACATACACACATTGAACATTTTCACAGACCTATATTAAAAGTATACATTAACATTTTCACTTAATTACTTTAAATTGAATGGAATCACTGTAAAAACAACCCGTAGTCCGGTAGGATGAGAGGAATTCATTTTATATAGGTTAGTAAAGATGCTCAATGTGTGTGTGTGTGTGTGTGTGTGTGTGTGTGTGTGTGTGTGTGTGCGTGTGTGTGTGTGTGTTTGTAGTAGTAGTTGTTGTAGTAGTAGTAGTAGTAGTAGTAGTAGTAGTCGTAGTAGTAGTATTTGAGGTATTTCTGTTAATTTTCATCGTCACATAACAGATTATAATGAAACTAAATTTAAACTAAACTATTTGCGTGTGTTGTAGTAGTTGTGGTGTTTGTGTAGTACTGACTTATTTTTGTGAACTATTGTTTTTTTAATCACATTACAAATTTGTATTTATTTATTTTTTGAGCGTGAACATTGAGAGCTGTGAGAACAGCCTCAACCCACAAACCCTCTATACACACGCACACACACGCACACACACACACACACACACACACACACACCTATATTACCAACAGTGCACTATCATCCTACTCTAACCAAATGTGGACTTCTGTTTCTCGTAATTTTGAAAAAACAAAAAAATGGAATAGAAAATTTACTTTCACGGTATTTTTCCTGGAATATTACTGGAAATCTGCAGTTTTTTTCTTTTTTCTTTTAATCATATATTTTTTTATTGCAAATAGAGGTTAGTGATGTTTTTACTGATTTAAATAAAAATAAAATGATCTTACTGCTAACTATTTTTATTCTAATTTAATCCTGGTTGTTTTTCTATTTTCTTCCCTTCCTTTAGATTCTTAAATACGTATAGTCTCCGGCCTTCTGGGTAGCCCTTTACTTTAATGCAGTGCAGAAATTGACTCTTAAGATATTCACTAAAGTTAAGCGTTACATTTTGTTACATAAACATAATAAATAAAATTATATTTTAAAAACTGGTTTCTTCCCTAAGTAGCCTGTTTAATAGCCCATATACAGTCTGAAAAACAGGCCTGGGGCTGAAAGCCATTCACACAATGGAGGAGTGTTAAAAACAAGGTATGTGAGTGAGCTGTTAAAATCCCTGCTCCAGCCAGTAGGGGCAGTGCTGAGCATGGACTTAAACACTCATACACCTTCAAGTCCCCAGTGAGGTAAAATTAAAAAAGATTCACCAGAGGTGTTTTAAAGGTATTTAAAGCCTGACCAACGAGGAACTTCCAAAATGTCCCCTGTTGGCTACAGAGTCCCCTGTTGGTCAATGTGTAACAATGTTGAAGTTCACTGCTGGATAGGTAGGTAAATCACTACACACACAAACACATACACTGTGCTGTGTTTTCTTGGTTGTAAAGGAATGTGAATCCCTGTAAAAACAACTCATAGTCTGGTAGGATCAGTTAGAAATCATGCCAGCTCCCCCTACAGGCTGCAGTGGTCATTACAGCCACACACACTCCATGAGGTTAAAGGTGCATGCAGCTGTTGTAAAAACAACAGGAAGTTAGTTTTTGTAGTTTGTCAGCAGGTGAAGCTGCAGCAGAGACACAGATCAGCAAACACACACACACACACACACACACACACACACACACACACACACACACAGATCAACACACACACACACACACACACACACACACACACACACACACACACACACACACACACACACACACACACACACACACACACACACACACACACACACACACACAGACACACACAGACACACATTCCTATATTACCCCTGTTGGCTACAGAGTCCCCTGTTGGTCAATGTGTAACAATGTTGAAGTCCACTGTTGGATAGGTCGGTAAATCACTAAATACACACAGACACATACACTGTGCTGTATGTTGTCTTGGTAAAGGAATGTGAATCCCTGTAAAAACAACTCATAGTCTGGTAGGATCAGTTAGAAATCATGCCAGCTCCCCCTACAGGCTGCAGTGGTCATTACAGCCACACACACTCCATGAGGTTAAAGGTGCATGCAGCTGTTGTAAAAACAACAGGAAGTTAGTTTTTGTAGTTTGTCAGCAGGTGAAGCTGCAGCAGAGACACAGATCAGCAAACACACACACACACACACACACACACACACACACAACAACACACACAACAACACACACACACACACACACACACACACACACACACACACACACACACACACACACACACCACCACAACAACAACAACACACACAACACACATTCCTATATTACCAACAGTGCACTATCATCCTACTCTAACCAAATGTGGACTTCTGTTTCACGTCATTCTGAAAAGAAAAAAAAATAGAATCGAAAATGTACTTTTAAGGTCTTTTCCTAGAATATTACTGCAAATCTGCTTTTAAAAAATAGAGGTTAGTGATGTTTTTACTGATTTAAACTGAAATAAAATGATCTTACTAACAACACTTTTTTATTCTAATTTAATCCTGGTTGTTTTTATATTTTCTTCTCTTTAGATTCTTAAATACGTATTACTCTCCGGCCTTCTCGGTAGCCCTTTACTTTAATGCAGTGCAGAAAATGAAACTTAAGATGTACATAAAGTTGAGCGTTACATAATGTTAAATACACATAATAATTAAAATGATATTTTAAAGACTGGTTTCTTCCCTAAGTAGCCTGTTTAATAGCCCATCTACAGTCTAACAAACAAGTCTGGGGCTGATAGCTATTCACACAATGGAGGAGTGTTAAAAACAAGGTATGTGAGTGAGCTGTTAAAATCCCTGCTCCAGCCAGTAGGGGCAGTGCTGAGCATGGACTTAAACACTCATACACCTTCAAGTCCCCAGTGAGGTAAAATTAAAAAAGATTCACCAGAGGTGTTTTAAAGGTATTTAAAGCCTGACCAACGAAGGACTTCCAAAATGTCCCCTGTTGGCTACAGAGTCCCCTGTTGGTCAATGTGTAACAATGTTGAAGTCCACTGTTGGATAGGTCGGTAAATCACTAAATACACACAGACACATACACTGTGCTGTATGTTGTCTTGGTAAAGGAATGTGAATCCCTGTAAAAGCAACTCATAGTCTGGTAGGATCAGTTAGAAATCATGCGAGCTCCCCCTACAGGCTGCAGTGGTCATTACAGCCACACACACTCCATGAGGTTAAAGGTGCATGCAGCTGTTGTAAAAACAACAGGAAGTTAGTTTTTGTAGTTTGTCAGCAGGTGAAGCTGCAGCAGAGATACAGATCAGGGAGGAGATTAAGATCATTTAACACTTGATGCAGTTTTGGTTAAAAATCATACTCCTTCTCAGAGTCATAATGCAGAAGAAGAAGAGAGGCTTCTTGTTTTTTAAGAAGAAGGCCGATGAGAGGCAGATAGAGTTGCAGAAAATGAAAAGCAAAATGTCTAAGAAGATGAAAGAGAAGGAGAAGAAGGAGAAAGCTGAGATGAAAAAGAAAACAAAAGAGAAGAATTCTGAGTGGAAGAAAAAAAGCAAAGAAGGAGAAGGTGGAGAAAGAAAAGGAGGAGAAGACGGAGAAGAAGAAGACGGTGTTTCTTCAGCTGGATGCAGCAGAAGAAGAAGTGTGACGGTGACTGAAAGGTGGAGGAGCTGCTGGTTGTTCAGCTCAGGTCTGAACAAAGTAGTTCCCTCTTCATCTCCACCTCTCCATCCTCCTTCAAACCCCACCTTTTTCTATTCTACACAGAGCTCATCACTCATACTTTTTGCTGCAAGTCTTCTGACCCTTAATTCAAGTTTAGGAACGTTATCAAGACCACTGTTATATTTGTGTTACAAAACGAAACACATTCTGAAAGCAAATGAAATGTAAGTAAGTGATAAATGTAAAGCAGCACACATCATACATAAATTACCTGGATGTCAATACTAATACTAATCATTCAGATTCTACAGCTCACTAACTAAAAAGCTTTGTTAGTTTTTTAATCTTTATTGTTGACTTCTGGTTTTGGAACAAATAAAACCTTAATGATCCATGGACCATAAAAAGCTCACTTTGTGATCTAACTGTTTAACTTTTTCACAACTCACATGGAGGGCTGGAACTTAAAACTGTTATTCAAATTGTATTCTGTAACTTTTACCTGGTTGTTAAATGTATTCAGACTACAGAAATACTACTAGATCATATTTAGTAAGCCCTCATACTTTTTCCACTGGATTCTGAATGCAACACACTTTGATTAAACTCCCAGTCCACTCAACAATGATTTTGCTTATTGTTTCTTCTCCTGCTCTTTGCAGAATGAAAATGGAAAAATAATAACATATTTATAGATTCTGATATTCTCAATGAGGGAGAGAGACTAACCCTAACCCTAACCATAATAACTTTGAGATATAACTGTTATTTAAAGTAGAAG
>JACSYO010000254.1:0-12836 GCA_016806645.1 Ophiodon elongatus | reverse complement strand
TTTATACAAGTTACATTTAATAATAGCAGAAAATAACTAAGAGACACAAAACTCAACCACCCCAAAAAGACAAAAGGGGGAGGGATGGGGGAGTGGGGTGAGGGAGGAGTACCTGTTTATTGCAAGTCTTCGACTAGATAGAAGTATTATGTTATTTTACAGAGTCTTTCTTTGGGGTGAATCTTGTTCCATGTTTTAAGTGATCTCTGATTGTGAAGCTGAATTTTTCCATTTCAAACATGAGTTCTATTGTTGAAAGAATGAATGTAGTTCTGGTGTATTTCACTGTTTCCTTGTGGCCTGCTTCATGTCCGTCACACACAATGTTAAAGAGACGCACGTCCACCGATTTCATCTTTTACTGTAAAGTCATAACCAAAACATTTCCTGGTTTCAGAGGTTCTTTTAGTCAAAAATATACTTTATGGTTTTCTCAACGTCTTCACAAAACGATATTTTATCGTAGATGTGTGTGTAAACTGTAATAAAGCTTCCAGTCTAATCTATAACTGATATTAACCGTCTATAACTGGACACGTACACGTGAACGACAGCCTTAAAACAATCAGAACCTCGTGTAGAAACGATCTGACAGCAGGATAAACAACATGAAATCTGTATATTATACTGACGAATCCTATGAAAACAAAATGGTAATGTGAACATCAGACCAGGTGTCATTTTAATCATATTACAGTAAACTGTGTTCTGCACACTGAAAGTGTCTCAGTGGTGACTGTGTTCATGGTTTGATAGCAGCAGCAGGTAGACAGGTGGAAGGCCTCCTGCAGGAACAACACTGAGGAGGAAATGCTAACATTTAGCATTGTACTGGGTTTTTTCCTGCATATATTTTTGCTGGTGTATAATTTATTGTATGACATGTACTTCCTATCTAGTCTTACTGCTTAGTGGTACTGATCCTCTGAATACAATAAGTGATGTGAGAAATGACCATGATGTGCAGCAGTGGTCTGAGGGTGTGTTTGTTTTTACCCTCAGATGGCCCGACGGTGCGTCTATACCAGCGTCCAGATCCCGGACCCTTACCGGCCCGGCATCCCACGGACCATCATCCGGATCACGAGACCAGCCTCCCTGATTGGCTCCTCCCCTGTTCCCCCACCTGACTCCAACCCTGGCAGCCCGTTTCCAGTCACTCCAACCAGGAGCATGGTAAGAACACCAGGAACCTGAACGCCACACGGTTACTTTAACACTTTGTTGATACGCTTCTTTCATCATCTCCCAGACAAGCGTTTACTTCAGAGTCCATCGCACATCGTTATACTTTTATACAAGTTACATTTAATAATAGCAGAAAATAACTAAGACACAAAACGTTTTCCACCGGTGGCAGACTTGTTGGGCCGTGTGAACTCAGCCTCCTTCTTTTATTCCGTTAACCACCTTCCTGAAAAGGTCGGCGTTATGATATTTGCGTGTATCCAAAAACCAGTTGATATCCACGTCCTTCATAGTGCTAAAAAGTAGATGCTTCTCTCCCTCTGAACAGAAATGTGGGCTTTTCTTTTGGGCATCTCTGCTCCAGCTTTGCAAACTGTTGGCTAGTTGGTTTGTGTTCAACGCACAGAGCTGGTTGTAAACAGGAAGAGGCCTTGTGTCGCAAAGTTCCATAAAAAACCCTATTGAAGGGGTATTTAATTATTCTTTAACGAGGTCCAGCTCAAGAGAATTTCCTCACGTAAAGGTCCAGAACATCAGAATAATGTCTAACTTGTCCTATTTATTAACAGACGTTAATATAACTGTTGAGCTACTTCAATATCTATGGGACTAAATCATAGTCCTATTGATAAAGTTAGACATTATTGTGATGTTTCGGACCTTTACATGAGGGAATTCTCTATAACTGGACCTCGTTGAATTTTAATTGAATACCCCTGATTTATTGCATGACATTTTCTTTCAATGAAGTATTTCTGCATAGTGGCACTGATCCTCTTAATTCACTATGTGATGTGAGAAAGTCCGTATGATGCAACAGTCCTTGGTTTGATTCCCTGATGTGGAGCAGTGGTCTGATGGATGTATATATATTTTTTTAACCTTCAGGCAGGTCGACGCGTCTCGTGGAGGTCTTTCCTCATCCCGGACCCCAACCGGCCCGGTGACCCACGGCTCGTCCTCCGTCGCTGTGCCCCTGGGTCTTCTGGTACGCCATCCCCTCTCTCCTCTAACTCCTCTTCTATCTTCTCCACTCCCATTTCTTCTAGCTCCTCCTCCCCCTCTTCTTCTAGCTCCTCCTCCCCCCCTTCCCCCAGCTCCTCCTCTAGTTCTTCCCCTAGCATCCCCCCAGGTTCCCCCCAAAGGCGAGGCAAGAGACGGTAAGCTTTATTTATCCACCAGGCCATTGAAAGTTCTCTACACAAAACATCAAAAGTAAATGTTCAAAAGAAACACCACAAAATGACATTCAAATACAATTAAAAGCATTAAAGCGCCAAGAGAACCGGAAACTAAAACAAGCTACGATAGAATAAGACGGGAATAAAATATAAGACTAAAAGTTAGAGTGCAGTGTAAGAAAGAACTACCTCAGTTTCGTCTTAGTTTAATTAAAGAAGATTCAACTTTTCCATTATTGATTGGTCCAATGCACTCACTCTGTGCTTGTATTAGACAATAGTCCCCTGGTCATATGGTTATGTAACATTGTGTTTCATCTGCATAATTCTGATAACTTATCTTGTTGTTTTCCAAAGATCCTCTAGCCCACTTCAGGGACCCGCTGAGCCTTTACGGGTAAGTCCCCCTAAACCACCTCAAGGTGAAATGACAGTCAGTTGACTACATACAGACGTTAATATAACTGTTGCGCTACTTCAATATATATGGGACTAAATCATAATCCTATATATCAAGTTAGACAATATTGTGATGTTCCAGACCATTACATGAGGAAATTCTCTGTAGCTGGACCTCGTTGAATTTTAATTGAATACCCCTGATTTATTGTATGACATTTACTTTTAATGAAGTATTACTCGATAGTGAAACTGAAAAAAAACCAACCAGTCCAGCCTAAATGTTGCTGCGTAAAAAGCATCTGAATGTAGATGTACTCTGTGTAAACTGTAATAAAGCTTCCAGACTGATAATAATAGTTATATTAGTAATTATCTATAAGTAAATGCTCGAGAAAGCTTACGTGCACGCACATATTAATGTTTATAATAAACAGCTGAAAGAAATCAGAATATTATACAGCCTAATCCTTCATGTTCTCATGAATTATGAAACCAAAATGGTAATGTGAACATCAGACCAGGCGTCATTTTAATCATATTACAGTAAACTGTGTTCTGCACACTGAAAGTGTCTCAGTGGTGACTGTGTTCATGGTTTGATAGCAGCAGCAGGTAGACAGGTGGAAGGCCTCCTGCAGGAACAACACTGACTACGTTTACATGCACCAAATGCACGTTTTTTGATGAGATAATATTCCTAATAAGCTGTTTACATGGCTAATGCAAATGAATATTCCTCTAATATTCACGTTCACATGCAGCCGTGCATATTCTGATCAACGTAAAACGACCCCGTTAATAAAGTATTTCTGCATAGTGGCACTGATCCTCTTAATTCACTATGTGATGTGAGAAAGTCCGTATGATGCAACAGTCCTTGGTTTGATTCCCTGATGTGGAGCAGTGGTCTGATGGATGTATATATATTTTTTTAACCTTCAGGCAGGTCGACGCGTCTCGTGGAGGTCTTTCCTCATCCCGGACCCCAACCGGCCCGGTGACCCACGGCTCGTCCTCCGTCGCTGTGCCCCTGGGTCTTCTGGTACGCCATCCCCTCTCTCCTCTAACTTCTCTTGTATCTTCTCCACTCCCATTTCTGCTAGCTCCTCCCCCCCCTCTTCTTCTAGCTCCTCCTCCCCCACTTCCCCCAGCTCCTCCTCTAGTTCTTCCCCTAGCATCCCCCCAGGTTCCCCCCAAAGGCGAGGCAAGAGACGGTAAGCTTTATTTATCCACCAGGCCATTGAAAGTTCTCTACACAAAACATCAAAAGCTAAAGTTCAAAAGAAACACCACAAAATGACATTCAAATACAATTAAAAGCATTAAAGCGCCAAGAGAACCGGAAACTAAGACAAGCTACGATAGAATAAGACGGGAATAAAATATAAGACTAAAAGTTAGAGTGCAGTGTAAGAAAGAACTACCTCAGTTTCGTCTTAGTTTAATTAAAGAAGATTCAACTTTTCCATTATTGATTGGTCCAATGCACTCACTCTGTGCTTGTATTGGACAATAGTCCCCTGGTCATATGGTTATGTAACATTGTGTTTCATCTGCATAATTCTGATAACTTATCTTGTTGTTTTCCAAAGATCCTCTAGCCCACTTCAGGGACCCGGTGAGTCTTTAAGGGTAAGTCCCCCTAAACAACCTCTAGGACCCGGTGAGCCTTTCGAGGTAAGTCCCCCTAAACCACCTCAGGGACATGGTGAACCTTCAGAGGTAAGTCCCCCTGAACCACCTCAGGGACATGGTGAACCTTCAGAGGTAAGTCCCCCTGAACCACCTCAGGGACCCGGTGACCCTTTCGAGGTAAGGCCCCCTGAACCACCTCAAGGACCCGGTGAGCCTTTCGAGGTAAGTCCCCCTGAACCACCTCAAGGACCCTGTGAGCCTTTCAAGGTAAGTCCTCCTGAACCACCTCAGGGACCCGGTGAGCCTTTCGAGGTAAGTCCTCCTGAACCACCTCAGGGACCTGGTGAACCTTCAGAGGTAAGTCCCCGTGAACCACCTCAGGGACCTGGTGAACCTTCAGAGGTAAGTCCTCCTGAACCACCTCAGGGACCTGGTGAACCTTCAGAGGTAAGTCCTCCTGAACCACCTCAGGGACCTGGTGAACCTTCAGAGGTAAGTCCCCCTGAACCACCTCAGGGACCTGGTGAACCTTCAGAGGTAAGTCCTCCTGAACCACCTCAGGGACCTGGTGAACCTTCAGAGGTAAGTCCCCCTGAACCACCTCAGGGACCTGGTGAACCTTCAGAGGTAAGTCCTCCTGAACCACCTCAGGGACCTGGTGAACCTTCAGAGGTAAGTCCCCCTGAACCAACATGTTCAGGACCAGGTTTGAATTGAATTTAAATGATTCACATGAGTGTTGAATTGTTTAGAGTTCAAGTTTTATTAGATTTATTAAGTTTCATTTGATGTATTAAGTTTTATTTGATGTATTAAGTTTTATTAGATGTATTAAGTTTTATTAGATGTATTAAGTTTCATTTGATGTATTAAGTTTGATTAGATTTATTAAGTTTCATTTGACTGATTAAGTTTTATTAGATGTATTAAGTTTTATTTGATGTAGGAGGAGGGGAGAGAGGAGGAGAAAGTGCAGGAGGAGCAGTTAGGAGAGGTGGAGAAGTTAGGAGAGGAGAGGAGAGGATAGGAGGAGAAGTTAGGACAGGTGGAGAAGTTAGGAGAGGAGAGGAGAGGAGAGGAGGAGATGTTAGGAGAGGAGAAGAAGTTAGGAGAGGAGTGGAGGAGAGACGAGGAGAAATTAGGAGAGGATAGAGGAGAGAGGAGGAGAAGTTAGGAGAGGAGAGAGGAGAGAGGAGGAGAAGTTAGGAGAGGAGTGGAGGAGAGAGGAGGAGAAGTTAGGAGAGGAGAGAGGAGGAGAAGTTAGGAGAGGAGAGAGGAGAGAGAGGAGGAGAAGTTAGGAGAGGAGAGGAGGAGAGAGGAGGAAAAGTTAGGAAAAGAGAGGAGGAGAGGAAAGAGGAAAGGAGGAGAGGAGGTGGGTATATCAATTTCTTTAATTATTTTTCATTCCACTGGATAATTTATCTTTATTTTTATTTCCTGAAGATTTTCAATTTGTTTGACGTTTTTGTTATTTGTTTTTACAAAGAGAGAAGAGGAGGTGGAGGAGAGGAGAGGAGGACAGAGGAGAGGAGAGGAGGTGGAGGGCAAACGTGAACCTTCTTATTTAAAAGGTAATTATCAATTTTTACCTTCATACTGATGCATAATTTATACGTTCAGCTTGATTCTTTTAAGATTTTAAATTTGCGTTGCGTTATTTGAATTTGTTTTCATAAAGAGAGGAGAGGAGAGGAGAGGAGAGGAGGAGAGAGGAGAGGAGGTGGAGGGCAAATGTGAACCTTCTCATTTAAAAGGTAAATATGGCTAATTTATGTTTACATTTATAAAGATTTTTTATTCATTTCACATTTTTTTGTATTTGTTTTTACAAAGAGAGGAGGACAGAGGAATCTTTGTTTTTTTCATATTGATGGATAATTCATATGTTCAGCTTGATTTTTTCAAGATTTCAAGAAGAGGAGGACAGAGGAGAGGAGGTGGAGGGCGAGTGTGAACCTTGTCATGTAAAAGGTAAATATAAATTTCTATCTTTTTTTTCATACTGATGAATAATTCATATGTGTACATTTATTCTCTAAATATTTTTATTTATTTCACATTTTTTATATATTTTTTTACAAACAGAAGAGGACAGAGGAGAGGAGAAGTTAGGAGAGGAGGAGAGAGGAGAGGAGGAGAGAGGAGAGGAGGTGGAGGGCAAGTCTGAACCTTCTCATTTAAATGGTAAATATCAATTTCTATCTTTTTTTCATACTGATGCATAATTCATGTGTGTATTATTTATTCCCTGAAGAGTTTTTGTTTGTTTCACAAAGAGTAGGGCAGAGGAGAGGAGGACAGAGGAGAGGAGAGGAGAGGAGGAAAGAGGAGAGAGGAGAGGAGGACAGAGGAAGGCAGAAGAAGTTGTATTAGATACAGTATATTAGATATATTAAGTTGTATTAGTTTTTTAGATGTATTATGTTGTATTAGATGTATTAAGTTGTTTTAGTTTTATTAAGTTGTATTAGTTTTATTAAGTTTTATTAGATTTATTAAGTTTTATTAGATGTATTAAGTTTTATTAAATGTATTAAGTTGTATTAGATGTATTAAGTTGTATTAGATCGATTAAGTTTTATTAAATGTATTAAGTTGTATTGGATGTATTAAGTTGTATTAGATTTATTACGTTGTATTAGATCTCTTGAGGTTTATTTGATTTATTAAGTTGTATTAGTTCTATGAAGTTGTATTAGATATATTAGATGTTTCAAGTTGTAAAGGAGGAGGAGAGGAGGACAGAGGAGAGGAGAGGAGGACAGATGAGGACCAAGGAGTCCTCCTTGGTCCTCATCTGGGAGGAGAGGAGGTGGAGGGAGAGTGTGAAACTTCTCATGTAAAAGGTAAATATAAATTTCTATCTTTTTTTTCAAACTGATGAATATTTCATGTGTACATGTATTCTCTAAATATTTATATTTATTTCACATTTTTTATATTTGTTTTTACAAACAGAAGAGGAGAGAGGAGAGGAGGAGAAGTTAGGAGAGGAGAAGTTAGGAGAGGACGAGAGAGGAGAGGAGGTGGAGGGCGAGTGTGAACCTTCTCATTGAAATGGTAAATATCAATTTCTATCTTTTTTTCATACTGATGCATAATTCATATATGTATTATTTATGAGTTTTTATTCACTTTTAATTTGTTTTTGCAAAAAGAGTAGGACAGAGGAGAGGAGGACAGAGGAGGACAGATGAGGACAGAGGAGGACAGAGGAGAGGAGGTGGAGGGCGAGTGTGAACCTTCTCATGTTAAAGGTAAATATAATTTTCGATCTTTTTTTTCATACTGATGAATTATTCATATGTGTACATTTATTCTCTAAATATTTTTATTTATTTCACATTTTTTTTATTTGTTTTTGCAAAAAGAGTAGGACAGAGGAGATGAGGAGACGTTAGGAGAGGAGGAGAGGAGAGGAGGACAGAGGAGAGGAGGGCAGAAGAAGTTGTATTAGATGTATTAAGTTGTATTAGTTTTATTAGATATAT
Organism: Ophiodon elongatus; assembly: GCA_016806645.1. Taxonomy (NCBI): domain Eukaryota; kingdom Metazoa; phylum Chordata; class Actinopteri; order Perciformes; family Hexagrammidae; genus Ophiodon; species Ophiodon elongatus. Next base: position 4,939 of record JACSYO010000254.1, on the reverse strand, counting down.
TAAGGTTTATTAGATGTATTAAGTTGTAACAGTTTTATTATATATATTAAGTTATTAGATGTATTAAGTTATATTAGATATATTAAGTTGTATTGGATGTATTAAGTTGTATTAGATGTATTAAGATTTATTAGATGTATTAAGTTGTATTAGATCTATTAAGTTGTATTATATTTATTTAGTTGTATTAGTTCTATGAAGTTGTATTAGATATATTAGATGTATTAAGTTGTATAAGATGTATTAAGTTGTATTAGTTCTATGAAGTTGTATTAAGTTGTATTTGATTTATTAAGTTGTATTAGTCCTATGAAGATGTATTAGATGTATTAAGTTGTGTTAGTTCTATGAAGTTGTATTAGATGTATTAATTTGTATTAGATCTATTAAGTTTTATTTGAGTTATTAAGTTGTATTAGTTCTATGAAGTTGTATTAGATATATTAGATGTTTCAAGTTGTAAAGGAGGAGGAGAGTAGGACAGAGGAGAGGAGGACAGAGGAGAGGAGAGGAGGACAGAGGAGAGGAGGACAGAGGAGAGGAGGACAGAGGAGGACAGAGGAGAGGAGGTGGAGGGCGAATGTGAACCTTCTCATGTAAAAGGTAAATAGAATTTTCTATCTTTTTTTTCATACTGATGAATTATTCATATGTGTACATTTATTCTCTAAATATTTTTATTTATTTCACATTTTTTAAATTTGTTTTTGCAAAAAGAGTAGGACAGAGGAGATGAGGAGAAGTTAGGAGAGGAGGAGAGGAGAGGAGGACAGAGGAGAGGAGGACAGAGGAGAGGAGGGCAGAAGAAGTTGTATTAGATGTATTAAGTTGTATTAGTTTTATTAGATATATTAAGTTTTATTAGATGTATTAAGTTTATTAGATTATTAAGTTGTATTAGTATTAGATGTATTAATATTTATTAGGTGTATTAAGTTGTATTAGATCTATTAAGTTGTATTATATTTATTTAGTTGTATTAGTTCTATGAAGTTGTATTAAGTTGTATTTGATTCATTAAGTTGTATTTGATGTATTAAGTTGTATTAGTCCTATGAAGATGTATTAGATGTATTAAGTTGTATTAGTTCTATGAAGTTGTATTAAGTTGTATTAGATGTATTAAGTTGTATTAGTTCTATGAAGTTGTATTCAGTTGTATTTGATTTATTAAGTTGTATTTGATGTATTAAGTTGTATTAGTCCTGTGAAGATGTATTATATGTATTAAGTTGTATTAGTTCTATGAAGTTCTATTAGATGTTTTAAGTTGTATTAGATGTTTTAAGTTATATTAGATGTTTTAAGTTGTATTAAATGTATTAAGTTTTATTCGATGTATTAAGTTGTATTATTTTTTATTTGATATATTCAGTTTTATCAGATGTATTAAGTATTAGAGGTAAGGACCATGCTCTGGTGAGAAGGTTCTCTTTGTCGCAAATATTTCGGCCTAATATTTAAGATTTATTTATTTTAATTGCATATTAAATTTCCATCCATTTGGAATACATAGTTTTAACATGAACACATTAATAAACTTAATGTGATGTATATTTTTTCTTCGAACATGAATGAAACACGTAAGAATGAAATGTAAAAATACTAATAAACCCAATGTGTTTGGAACAATAAACAGGTTTATGAATTTACCATAAATAAGTCAAATGTGTTTCAAATTCATAACCAGGTCTATGTATTCAGTTTTAATAAACCCTCTTTGTTTGATATTCATAATAATCAGGTTTACGCAATAAACTCAATTTACTTAAAATGCATCAAATGCATGTACTTTTTAGTAATAAACCCAATGTATTTTAAAATTTATATTCACATATTTCAAAATGTTTTTGTCTTTTTATTCACTCCACATTTACAACAATAACTACTACAGTGTACAATAGATACAAATAGAACAGTCAGACAACCGTGTTTCACATTTCCTATTTATTGGTGTGTGGCATGTGTGTGTATTGTAAAGACTTAAACAATACAGCATCAAACTACAACCCCACTACACCTCTTCCACTCAACAGCAGCTACAACAACTGAAAGTTGTCGTTTGCTGGTCCAGATCCACTTCAGCGGACTGGTCAAACTTGGAGGGTCTATTACACTCACATTAAGCAGTAAATATAACTATATAGATAAGAATCCAAACTTTCACTTTAAAATTGAAGTGTACTGAAGGTGTTTCGGTTGAACATGAATTATATTTTTGTGTTAAAACACCCAGGTTTGATCAAAAAGAGACTGGGTTCGTTGAGGTCTGCACACAAATACAAATGAACAAACTAGCGAGGAGCACATTGGATTTCTTTTGATCGTTCCTCAAAAGCCATAATTTGCATTTCAACTGAGAATTCTTACAAGTGGGGAATTATTATTTTTATACTGTAAAAATGTGAATGTCCAGTTTTGCGTCGTGCGACGCAACAAATCTCTCAACTATAGGTTGTGGTATTTTTTTACTCTGCAACATGGAACAAGATCCAGTTTGAAATTTTTTCTTTGTTTTTCTTTTTTTTGTCAAATGCTCCAATAGTTTTCTACTCTACAAAGGAACCAGTTATTTTTGTATAGCTTGTTTATGTACTTTGAATAAAAATTAATTTACCAAAACATGTTCTAGCTCTCCTCCGTGAATCGCTACCTTAACGTGGTGGAGGAGTTTGAGTGGCTCAGTGATCCTGGGAGCTATGTTGTCCGGGGCATCAGCCCCTGGTAGGGTCTCCCAAGACAAACAGGTCGCAGGGGAGAGTCCAGACTAAGAGCGGTTCAAAAACCCCGATGATTGGCAGCACACGGACTAAGGCCACCTCGCCCGGACCAGGGAAACCGGGGCACCCTCCCGGAGCCAGACCCGGGAGGGGAGCTCGTAGGCGAGCGTCTGGTGGCCGGGCCTTCGCCCATGGGGCCCGGTCGGGCTCAGCCCGAAGAAACATCATGGAGCAGCCACCCTGTGGACCCACCACCCGCAGGGATAAGCATCGGGGTCGGGTGCTATGGGGACCGGGCGGCAGGCCGGGCAGGGGGCCTGGGCGAGCTGATCGCCGGCGGCATAGACTAGCTCTAGGGACGTGGAACGTCACCTCGCTAGCGGGGAAAGAGCCGGAGCTGGTGCGGGAGGTGGAGCTGTACCAGCTAGATATAGTTGGCCTCACCTCCACGCACAGCACTGGCTCTGGAACCAAGCTCCTGGAGAAAGGTTGGACTTTGTCCTTTTCTGGAGTTGCCCAGGGTGAGAGGCGCCGGGCAGGAGTGGGGATACTCACGAGCCCCCGGCTGAGCGCCGCCGTGTTGGAGTTCTGCCCGGGGAGCGAGAGGGTCGCCTCCCTGCGCCTGCGGGTTGCGGGGAGTAAGGCTCTGACTGTTGTTTGTGCCTATGCACCGAACAGCAGTTCAGAGTATCCGGCCTTCTTGGAGTCGGTGGGAGGTGTCCTGGAAAGGGCGCCTCCTGCTGACTCCATAGTTCTCCTGGGAGACTTCAATGCTCACGTGGGCAACGACAGAGAAACCTGGCGGGGGGTGATTGGGAGGAACGGCTTGCCTGATCTGAACCCGAGTGGTGTCTCGCTGTTGGACTTCTGTGCTAGCCACGGCTTGTCCATAACGAACACCATGTTCGAACATAGGGTGGCTCATAAGTGTACCTGGTACCAGAACACCTTAGGCCGTAGATCAATGATCGACTTTGTAATCGTTTCATCTGATCTGCGGCCGCATGTCTTGGACACTCGGGTGAAGAGAGGAGCAGAGCTGTCAACTGATCACCAGCTGGTGGTGAGTTGGATCAGATGGCGGGGGAATCGGCTGGAAAGACCCGGCAAGCCCAAACGTGTAGTGAGGGTGAACTGGGAACGTCTGGCGGAGGATCCTGTCCGGGAGGTTTTCAACTCCCACCTCCGGAAGAACTTCTCACACATCCCAAGGGAGGCTGGTGACATGGAATCCGAGTGGACCATGTTCAAAGCCTCTATTGTGGACGCGGCCGCTAGGAGCTGTGGTCGGAAGGTCACCGTTGCCTGTCGTGGCGGTAACCCGAGAACCCGGTGGTGGACACCGGGGGTGAGGGAAGCCGTCAAACTGAAGAAGGAGGCCTTTCGGGCCTGGTTGGCTCGGGGGTCTCCTGAAACAGCTGAGAGGTACCGGCAGGCCAAAAGGGCTGCAGCTGCGGTGGTCGCGGACGCTAAAACTCGGGCATGGGAGGAGTTCGGGAGGCCATGGAGAAGGACTTTCGGTTGGCCTCAAGGAAGTTCTGGCAAACCATCCGACGGCTCAGGAAGGGAAAGCAGGGCTTACCCCAGGCTGTGCTCAGCACGGGGGGGGAACTGCTGACCCGGACGGGGGACATCGCCGGGCGGTGGAAAGAGCACTTTGAGGAACTCCTAAACCCGGCCAACATGTCCTCTAGAGAGGAGGCAGCGCCTGACTACTTGGGGGGGGTCGAATCCATATCCTTGGCAGAGGCCACTAAGGTAGTCAATAAGCTCCTTGGTGGCAAGGCGCCGGGGGTGGATGAGATCCGCCCTGAGATGATGAAGGCGCTGGACGTTGTTGGGCTGTCTTGGCTGACACGCCTTTTCAATGTCGCATGGGGGTCAGGAACAGTGCCCATGGACTGGCAGACTGGGGTGGTGGTTCCCATTTTCAAAAAGGGGGACCGGAGAGTGTGCTCGAATTATCGGGTATCACACTACTCAGCCTCCCGGGGAAAGTGTATGCCAGGGTGCTGGAAAGGAGGCTCCGACCGATTGTCGAACCTCGGATTCAAGAGGAGCAGTACGGATTCCGTCCCGGTCGTGGAACAGTGGACCAGCTCTTTACCCTCTCAGACTACTGGAGGGGCTCTGGGAGTTTGCCCAACCAGTCTACATGTGTTTTGTGGACTTGGAGAAGGCCTTCGACCGGGTCCCTCGGGGTTTTTTGTGGGGGGTGC
>JACSYO010000253.1:0-10046 GCA_016806645.1 Ophiodon elongatus | reverse complement strand
GTGATGGACACATCATATATTCATGAATATAACATGAACTATGAACGTCTGCTATTCTGGGAGACTTTATAGAGGAATATCAAGTAAACTGTGTATTTTGTAACAAAATCCACTTTTGGCCTGTTCGCTGGCTGAAACGACTTTTTAGACCATAAAAACTGAAAATAGAGCTGTAAGGCAGAAAAGTGATGGACACATCAAATATCCATGTACATAACATGATACTTGAGATTTTGCTAATTTGGGATACTTTGTAGAGGAATATCAAGTTAACTGTGTATTTTGTAACAAAATCCACTTTTGGACTGTTCGCAGGCTGAAACGCCTTTTAAGACCATAAAAAATGAAAATGCAGCTGTAAGGCAGAAAAGTGATGGAAACATCAAATATCCATGTACATAACATGATACTTGAGATTTTGCTGATTTGGGATACTTTGTAGAGGAATATCAAGTAAAATGTGCATTTTGCAACAAAATCCACTTTTGGACTGTTCGCAGGCTGAAACGCCTTTTAAGACCATAAAAAATGAAAATGCAGCTGTGAGGCCAAAGCTTGATGGTAACATCACATATTCATGAATATAACATGAACCATGAACGTCTGCTATTCTGGGAGACTTTATAGAGGAATATAAAGTAAACTGTGTATTTTGCAACAAAATCCACTTTTGACTGTTCGCAGGCTGAAACGCCTTTTAAGACCATAAAAAATGAAAATGCAGCTGTAAGGCAGGAAAGTGATGGACACATCAAATATCCATGTACATAACATGATACTTGAGATTTTGCTAATTTGGGAAACTTTGTAGAGGAATATCAAGTAAACTGTGTATTTTGTAACAAAATCCACTTTTGGACTGTTCGCAGGCTGAAACGCCTTTTAAGACCATAAAAAATGAAAATGCAGCTGAAAGGCAGAAAAGTGATGGAAACATCAAATATCCATGTACATAACATGATACTTTAGATTCTGCTATTCTAGGAGACCTTATAGAGGAATATCAAGTAAACTGTGTATTTTGCAACAAAATCCACCATTGGACTGTTCGCAGGCTGAAACGCCTTTTAAGACCATAAAAAATGAAAATGCAGCTGTGAGGCCAAAACTTGATGGTAACATCACATCATGAATATAACATGAACCTTGAAAGTCTGCTGTTCTGGGAGACTTTATAGAGGAAAATCAAGTAAACTGTGTATTTTGCAACAAAATCCACTTTTGGCCTGTTCGAATGCTGAAACGCCTTTTGAGACCATAAAAAATGAAAATTCATTTTCAATGCAGAAAAGTGATGGAAACATCATATATCAATGTACATAACATGATACTTGAAAGACTGCTATTCTGGGATACTTTATAGTGGAATATCAAGTAAACTGTGTATTTTGCAACAAAATCCACTTTTGAACTGTTCGCAGGCTGAAACGCCTTTTAAGACCATAAAAACTGAAAATGCAGTTGTAAGGCTGAAAAGTGTTGGAAACATCATATATTCATGTACATAACATGATACTTGAGATTCTGCTATTCTAGGATACTTTATAGAGGAATATCAAGTAAACTGTGTATTTTGCAACAAAATCCACCATTGGACTGTTCGCAGGCTGAAACGCCTTTTAAGACCATAAAAAATGAAAATGCAGCTGTGAGGCCAAAGCTTGATGGTAACATCACATATTCATGAATATAACATGAACCATGAACGTCTGCTATTCTGGGAGACTTTATAGAGGAATATCAAGTAAACTGTGTATTTTGTAACAAAATCCACTTTTGACTGTTCGCAGGCTGAAACGCCTTTTAAGACCATACAAAATGAAAATGCAGCTGTAAGGCAGAAAAGTGATGGAAACATCAAATATCCATGTACATAACATGATACTTTAGATTCTGCTATTCTAGGAGACCTTATAGAGGAATATCAAGTAAACTGTGTATTTTGCAACAAAATCCACCATTGGACTGTTCGCAGGCTGAAACGCCTTTTAAGACCATAAAAAATGAAAATGCAGCTGTGAGGCCAAAACTTGATGGTAACATCACATATTCATGAATATAACATGAACCATGAACGTCTGCTATTCTGGGAGACTTTATAGAGGAATATAAAGTAAACTGTGTATTTTGTAACAAAATCCACTTTTGACTGTTCGCAGGCTGAAACGCCTTTTAAGACCATAAAAAATGAAAATGCAGCTGTAAGGCAGGAAAGTGATGGACACATCAAATATCCATGTACATAACATGATACTTGAGATTTTGCTAATTTGGGATACTTTGTAGAGGAATATCAAGTAAAATGTGCATTTTGCAACAAAATCCACTTTTGGACTGTTCGCAAGCTGAAACGCCTTTTAAGACCATAAAAAATGAAAATGTAGCTGTGAGGCCAAAACGTGATGGTAACATCACATCTTCATGAATATAAAATGATACTTGAGATTCTGCTATTCTAGGAGACCTTATAGAGGAATATCAAGTAAACTGTGTATTTTGTAACAAAATCCACTTTTGGACTGTTCGCAGGCTGAAACGCCTTTTAAGACCATAAAAAATGAAAATGCAGCTGTAAGGCAGGAAAGTGATGGACACATCAAATATCCATGTACATAACATGATACTGGAGATTTTGCTAATTTGGGATACTTTGTAGAGGAATATCAAGTAAACTGTGTATTTTGTAACAAAATCCACTTTTGGACTGTTCGCAGGCTGAAACGCCTTTTAAGACCATAAAAAATGAAAATGCAGCTGTAAGGCAGAAAAGTGATGGAAACATCAAATATCCATGTACATAACATGATACTTGAGATTCTGCTATTCTAGTAGACCTTATAGAGGAATATCAAGTAAACTGTGTATTTTGCAACAAAATCCACCATTGGACTGGTCGCAGGCTGAAACGCCTTTTAAGACCATAAAAAATGAAAATGCAGCTGTAAGGCAGAAAAGTGATGGAAACATCAAATATCCATGTACATAACATGATACTTGAGATTTTGCTAATTTTGGATACTTTGTAGAGGAATATCAAGTAAAATGTGCATTTTGCAACAAAATCCACTTTTGGACTGTTCGCAGGCTGAAACGCCTTTTAAGACCATAAAAAATGAAAATGCAGCTGTGAGGCCAAAGCTTGATGGTAACATCACATATTCATGAATATAACATGAACCATGAACGTCTGCTATTCTGGGAGACTTTATAGAGGAATATAAAGTAAACTGTGTATTTTGTAACAAAATCCACTTTTGGACTGTTCGCAGGCTGAAACGCCTTTTAAGACCATAAAAAATGAAAATGCAGCTGTAAGGCAGGAAAGTGATGGACACATCAAATATCCATGTACATAACATGATACTTGAGATTTTGCTAATTTGGGATACTTTGTAGAGGAATATCAAGTAAACTGTGTATTTTTTACCAGCCGAAAAGTATTTTAAGAGCATAAAACGTGGAAATGCAGCTTTAAGCCAGAAAAATGATGAGAACATCATACATTCATGAAATTAACATGAAACTTGTGAGTCGGCTGTTCTGGGACAATGTATTGAGGAAAATCAAGTAAACTGTGTATTTTTCAACAAAATCCACTTTTGGCCTCATCCCAGCCGAAACGTCTTTTGAGAGCATACAACGTGGAAATGCAGCTTTAAGGCAGAAAAGTGATGTAAACGTAATATATTCATGAAATTAACATTAAACTTGTGAGTCGGCTGTTCTGGGACAATGTATTGAAGAAAATCAATTAAACAGTGTATTTTTCAACAAAATTCACTTTTGGACAATTTCCCACTCAGAAACATCTTTAAAGAGCATACAGCATGGAAATGTAGCTTTTAGGCGGAAAAATGATGAGAACATCATGTATTCATGAAATTAACATGAAACTTGAAAGTTTGCTGTTCTGGGAAATTCTTTTGAGGAAAATCAAGTAAACAGTGTATTTTTCAACAAAATCCACTTTTGCCCTCTTGCCAGCCGAAACGAATTTTAAGAGAATACAATGTGGAAATGCAGCTTTCAGGCAGAAAAATGATGATAACATCATGTATTCATGAAATTAACATGAAACTTGAAAGTTTGCTGTTCTGGGAAATTCCTTTGAGGAAAATCAAGTAAACAGTGTATTTTTCAACAAAATCCACTTTTGGCCTCTTCCCAGCCAGAAACATCTTTTAAGAGCATACAACGTGGAATTGCAGCTTTAAGGCAGAAAAATTATGAGAACATCATGTATTTTTCAACAAAATCCACTTTTGGCAACTTCCCAGCCAGAAAAGTGATGTAAACGTAATGTATTCATGAAATTAACATTAAACTTGAGAGTCGGCTTTTCTGGGACAACGTATTGAAGAAAATCAAGTAAACAGTGTATTTTTCAACAAAATCCACTTTTGGCCTCATCCCAGCCGAAACGAATTTTAAGAGAATACAATGTGGAAATGCAGCTTTCACGCAGAAAAATGATGAGAACATCATGTATTCATGAAATTAACATGAAACTTGAAAGTTTGCTGTTCTGGGAAATTCTTTTGAGGAAAATCAAGTAAACAGTGTATTTTTCAACAAAATCCACTTTTGGCCTCATCCCAGCCGAAACGTCTTTTGAGAGCATACAACGTGGAAATGCAGCTTTAAGGCAGAAAAGTGATGTAAACGTAATGTATTCATGAAATTAACATTAAACTTGTGAGTCGGCTGTTCTGGGACAATGTATTGAAGAAAATCAAGTAAACAGTGTATTTTTCAACAAAATTCACTTTTGGACAATTTCCCACACAGAAACATCTTTAAAGAGCATACAGCATGGAAATGTAGCTTTTAGGTGGAAAAATGATGAGAACATCATGTATTCATGAAATTAAGATGAAACTTGAAAGTTTGCTGTTCTGGGAAATTCTTTTGAGGAAAATCAAGTAAACAGTGTATTTTTCAACAAATTCCACTTTTGGAGTCTTACCAGCCCGAAACGTCCTTATCACGTCGTCCTCATCAACGTCCGTGCCAGCTTCATGTAATAATGGCATCTGAATTTGATCGCCGGGCATCACAACTCCAACCCATCTCATTATCATAACCTTTGCAAAGGTCAACAACAGCGTACAAAAACAAAACATCACACATAATGACAGAACGAGCGCTGCCAACACCTGAACTAACACTGCTCCTAGTGGCCCTAATTTATCCTGCAACCAAGCATTTGCAGACCATCCAGCGTTCTCTGACGGGCCAAACGCATCTCTTATGAGCTTCAATGCATCTATGACACTAGTCATATTATCAGAACTATCAGGAATCAACGTATAGCAAGCCGTCCCAGTTAAGTTCAAAGTCACACAAAGGCCCCCTGGTTTGGCCAAAATATAGTCAAGAGCCATGTCATGTTTTAGCAACGTCAGTCTGTGGCTTCTCTGAGTGTTTGACAAATATTCAAAACCTCTTATGGTTTTGTTTGCAAAACCCTGTAAGGTGTAGGTAATGTTGTCGATGTGATCTGCCAAGAATGTCACCCCATACCATGGAAATAATCCAATACCCCACTTCTCTCCTATACTTATTCTCCAATGGTAAGATTCCAAATTGTGAAACTGTGCCATCTCACGTTTCTTCCTACTTCTTGAAGCGACATTAGATTTGACCCCCTCTGGCCCTAATCCCTTCTAGATAGTAAGAACCTCATATGGAAGTTTCAACGTTGCCATATAACAGCATCCTGTCCACCCCTACGGTAGAAATATGTATGCCTTATCACCACAAACCCACCAAATATCCTTGAAATTCCCTATAGTCACATTCCCAGGCAACATTTGGTTCTGTACCCTTAAACTTTTATTCTTTTTGTGATGTGGTACATGAAAAGTTACTTCATACGAATCATTACTATTCTTATGTTCATATTTACCAAAGTCCATCATATATTTATCACAATCATAAACATTCCCGGCCCATCATGAGTTGTATTTGAACAAAAACAGCTGGTAGCTCCCACTGATGTCACTTCCATTAGATCAGGGACCGCCGTTCTGATATTTTCATGCTGATCAAGTATATTTACATATGATAATCCCGTCAACCAAGAGCATGTAAATCTAGGCCTAAACAGATGTACTGCCCAAGCCATCAATGCATCTCCTGCTGACTGCTGCTGATACACCAGCCATGATAATGCATAACCTTGGCATATAGTGGTTAGTGGTTCTGGTATAGTCTCTAAAATTGAAGGCCATGAGTTTGGCGATAGGACTTTTACCAGACATGGACCATTCGTATTCACAACCGATCTTACGGAATGAGTTAATTGCTGGAACCATAAGTTCTTACTTGCCCAAGGGTCTGCAATTCGTAACACTGAGGGATCAAACCCAAACGCCCTCCATTTAGTTTCTCTCTTTTGTAATGTATGGTATTGATCCGTCATGTATTCTGTTGTCTGATCAGAGTCAAAAAAATAGTTATTATCCGTCTGAAATAGTCCTCTGAGCTGTCATAGATGACTCTACATAATTCTCTTCCATCATCTGTTTTCTGACTTCAACAATCTCATTACCACTGTTCACACTAGGCTCTATTTGTAACATTAGCTTCTGGGTTACATTAATCACATCCTTAAATGTCCAAGATGTCATGTTAGATGTCTGCGTTACATTTACAAGTGTCGTAGATGCCAAAGATGTCGTCACTGTTGTAGCATTCATCCCCTTCAAAGTCATAGCTAGAGTAGTAGTCTGAGTTGTTGTATAAACCTTCTTAGTTGTTTCTGGAACTAGAGTAACAGGCTTCATCTGTGTACTATTCACCCTTGGAGTGGTTACTGTGGTAAATTGTTCCTGAACCCCTTTATTAACCGTGAAAACTTCAATAGGACTCAAATCTCTTATCATGAGTGTCACTCTACGAGTTATATGACCTTCGATCCAATAATTTTGATATGGAATAAATTTAAACTCTGGTTCTAAATAAGTACACATGTATTCCCCTTGGTCTTCCCAAGTAACATTACGCAGGGCAAGTGAACAATCATCTCTAATTGTCACCCACCTCATCTCATTAAAGAAAATATACTTCCTTTGATCACAAGGCACAATGTCATCTTCAGGTTTTGTCAACAACAAATCTTCACCACGACTATTTTCTCACTTGGGAGGCATGTTGACACCAACGTTCCACCTTCCACATTGACAAGGAAGGTGAGCTGTTCCTCCTAACCTAACTCTGATCACAGTCCTCAAAGGAGGTGACGTTATAGAAACCTTCTGCGGCGCCATTGTAGTTAAATGTGATACATTTATACCTCCAATAGCTTTTAACATTGAAAGAGTAGCTTTCTCTTCCATTTTCCCAGCTTTCGTCTGGAGGGTTGATGTCATCGTTGTCAATTCTCTTGTTTCCCCAACATCTTGGAGGTCTATACTCTTATTCTCACCTAGTATCACTAGAGACACTATGCGAACTCTAAATTCTAACTCGGACCGCTCACTCCCAATATGTGGATCGTAAAAAGAACACCTGTAATGCCTTGATCTTCCTGTTGAGGCCTATGTACATAGAGACTACAGTCTCCCTCGACCTTCAGTCTCCTTTTGTCATTAAGTAATGTATACTTCCCTAATGGTAATGTCTCTGGCAGAACCAGAATCCTACCATGGCTATCTTCCCACTTAACTCTGAGTTTCCCTTCACCACTATTTTCTCCTTTACACTGACATGGAAGCTGAACTGACTTCCCCAAGGTTACTTCAACCCTGGTTCTAGTAACGGTTTGGTTTAACCCTTCTCCTAACTGGTCTCAGGCTCCTTTGTCTAACTGGGTCCCTGAGTTGTCCTGCAGTGGAGTCACCGCCCTTTGATATCTCTGGCGTTTTGCAGGCAACTGAAATAGGTCCTGCTGTGTCTGGGACATGTTGAAAGACAATGTCCCTAAATCTTCTTTCTTGTCCATCAACTGCAGAGTCATTTCTGGCAACATCAGGAATGTGCACAGAAACATCAACATTGTCCACAACCTGGACAATCTCTCCTTCTGCGTTCTGACTCTGAGGATTTTCATGCATCTCCCTTTCTGGTGTATGTTCTTCCACATTGTCTTCGGGCTCTCTTGAGCCTTCAACATCGCGGATCTGTGAATGTGGCGCCTCTTCACTTGGCGCTTTGACACAATGTGATAAATGATACCACGTTGGAGACCCTTTAACCTGGACCGCGGTTCCCGTACTGCGAACTACTTCAAATGGTCCTTCCCGGCGTTCGTTATACCACTTCCTTCACGAACACCTTGTCTCCAGGTTGCACTGTGTTCCTTTTTTGCTCATCGAGCTTCTCCTGTACCTCCTCTTTTGTTTGCCTGTCAGAAACATATGCGGATATTCTTTTATGTAGATTAAGAATATCAAGTAAAATGTGCATTTTGCAACAAAATCCACTTTTGGACTGTTCGCTGGCTGAAACGCCTTTTTAGACCATAAAAACTGAAAATAGAGCTGTAAGGCAGAAAAGTGATGGACACATCAAATATCCATGTACATAACATGATACTTTAGATTTTGCTAATTTGGGATACTTTGTAGAGGAATATCAAGTAAAATGTGCATTTTGCAACAAAATCCACTTTTGGACTGTTCGCAGGCTGAAACGCCTTTTAAGACCATAAAAAATGAAAATGTAGCTGTGAGGCCAAAACGTGATGGTAACATCACATCTTCATGAATATAACATGATACTTGAGATTCTGCTATTCTAGGAGACCTTATAGAGGAATATCAAGTAAACTGTGTATTTTGTAACAAAATCCACTTTTGGCCTGTTCGCTGGCTGAAACGCCTTTTAAGACCATAAAAAATGAAAATGCAGCTGTAAGGCAGAAAAGTGATGGAAACATCAAATATCCATGTACATAACATGATACTTGAGATTTTGCTAATTTGGGATACTTTGTAGAGGAATATCAAGTAAAATGTGCATTTTGCAACAAAATCCACTTTTGGACTGTTCGCAGGCTGAAACGCCTTTTGAGACCATAAAAAATGAAGATTTAGTTTTGAGGCAGGAAAGTGATGGTAACATCACATCTTCATGAATATAACATGATACTTGAGATTCTGCTATTCTAGGAGACCTTATAGAGGAATATCAAGTAAACTGTGTATTTTGTAACAAAATCCACTTTTGGACTGTTCGCAGGCTGAAACGGCTTTTAAGACCATAAAAAATGAAAATGCAGCTGTAAGGCAGAAAAGTGATGGAAACATCAAATATCCATGTACATAACATGATACTTGAGATTCTGCTATTCTAGGAGACCTTATAGAGGAATATCAAGTAAACTGTGTATTTTGTAACAAAATCCACTTTTGGACTGTTCGCAGGCTGAAACGCCTTTTAAGACCATAAAAAATGAAAATGCAGCTGTAAGGCAGAAAAGTGATGGACACATCAAATATCCATGTACATAACATGATACTTGAGATTTTGCTAATTTGGGATACTTTGTAGAGGAATATCAAGTAAAATGTGCATTTTGCAACAAAATCCACTTTTGGACTGTTCGCAGGCTGAAACGCCTTTTAAGACCATAAAAAATGAAAATGTAGCTGTGAGGCCAAAACGTGATGGTAACATCACATCTTCATGAATATAACATGATACTTGAGATTCTGCTATTCTAGGAGACCTTATAGAGGAATATCAAGTAAACTGTGTATTTTGTAACAAAATCCACTTTTGGACTGTTCGCAGGCTGAAACGCCTTTTAAGACCATAAAAAATGAAAATGCAGCTGTAAGGCAGAAAAGTGATGGAAACATCAAATATCCATGTACATAACATGATACTTTAGATTCTGCTATTCTAGGAGACCTTATAGAGGAATATCAAGTAAACTGTGTATTTTGTAACAAAATCCACTTTTGACTGTTCGCAGGCTGAAACGCCTTTTAAGACCATAAAAAATGAAAATGCAGCTGTAAGGCAGAAAAGTGATGGAAACATCAAATATCCATGTACATAACATGATACTTGAGATTTTGCTAATTTGGGATACTTTG